>JAVIAB010000108.1:67651778-68251778 GCA_032433765.1 Megaustenia siamemsis
TGTTACTTGTTTCATAGATCATTCTCTTAATGTTCCTTGTTTCATAGATCCTTCTCTTATTGTTCCTTGTTTCATAGATCCTTCTCTTAATGTTCCTTGTTTCATAGATCCTTCTCTTATTGTTCCTTGTTTCATAGATCGTTCTCTTAATGTTCCTTGTTTCATAGATCCTTCTCTTATTGTTCCTTGTTTCATAGATCATTCTCTTATTGTTCCTTGTTTCATAGATCCTTCTCTTACTGTTCCTTGTTTCATAGATCATTCTCTTATTGTTCCTTGTTTCATAGATCCTTCTCTTAACGTTCCTTGTTTCATAGATCCTTCTCTTAACGTTCCTTGTTTCATAGATCCTTCTCTTAACGTTCCTTGTTTCATAGATCCTTCTCTTAAAGTTCCTTGTTTCATAGATCCTTTTCTTAACGTTCCTTGTCTCATAGATCTTTCTCTCAAAGTTCATTGTCCCAAGGATCTTTCTCTTAAAATTCCTTGTCCCATAGATCCTTCTCTTAAAGTTCCTTGAACCCATAGATCCTTCTCATAAATTTCCTTGTCCCATAGATCCTTCTCTTAAAGTTCCTTATCTCATAGATCCTTCTCTTAAAGTTCCTTGTCCCGTAGATCCTTCTCTTAAAGTTCCTTGTTTCATAGATCCTTCTCTTAACGTTCCTTGTTTCATAGATCCTTCTCTTAAAGTTCCTTGTTTCATAGATCCTTCTCTTAATGTTCCTTGTTTCATAGATCATTCTCTTATTGTTCCTTGTTTCATAGATCCTTCTCTTAATGTTCCTTGTCCCGCAGATCCTTCACTTAATGTTCCTTATCTCGCAGATCCTTCTTTTAATGTTTCTTGTTTCATAGATCCTTCTCTTAATGTTCCTTGTCTCGCAGATCCTTCTCTTAATGCTCCTTGTCCCGCAGATCCTTCTCTTAATGTTTCTTGTCCCGCAGATCCTTCTCTTAATGTTCCTTGTCCCGCAGATCCTTCTCTTAATGTTCCTTGTCCCGCAGATCCTTCTCTTAATGTTCCTTGTCCCGCAGATCCGTCTCTTAACGTTCCTTGTTTCATAGATCCTTCTCTTATTGTTCCTTGTCCCGCAGATCCTTCTCTTAATGTTCCTTGTCCCGCAGATCCTTCTCTTAATGTTCCTTGTCCCGCAGATCCTTCTCTTAATGTTCCTTGTCCCGCAGATCCTTCTCTTAATGTTCCTGGTCTTTAAGCTTGTCGACTAAGGTTTTAAAAACATAACTAAGCTATAGCAGTGTACAGGTATGTCCGGTCTAAGTGTTACACTTGTCAATGGCTGGCTCGTCGCTTATCTATGGCTGGCTCGTTATTTGTATATCGTTGGCTCGTCACTCGTCTATTGTTGGCGCGTCACTTGTCTATCGCTGGCTCGTCAGTTGTCTATTGCTGGCTCGTCACTTGTCTATCGCTGGCTCGTCAGTTGTCTATTATTGGCACGTCACTAGTCTAATGCTGACTCGTTTACTTGTCTATTATTGGCACGTAACTTGTCTTTTGCTGGCTCGTCACTTGTCTATTATTGGCACGTCACTTGTCTGTTGATGGCTCATCACTTGCCTATCGCTGGCTCGTCACTTGTCGATCACTGGCTCGTAAATTGCCTATGGCTGGCTCGTCGCTTGTCTGTTGGTGGCTCGTCGCTTGTCTATTGGTGGCTCGTCACTTGTCTATCGCTGGCTCGTCACTTGTCAATCGCTGGCTCGTAACTTGCCTATGGCTGGCTCGTCGCTTGTCTATTGGTGGCTCGTCGCTTGTCTATTACTGACTCGTCACTTGTCTATCGCTGGCTCGTCACTTGTCTATGACTGTCTCGTAACTTGTCTATTGTTGGCTCGTCACTTGTCTTTTGCTGGCTCGCCACTTGTCTATTGCATGCTCGTCACTTGTCTATCACCGACTCGTCACTTGTCTATGGCTGGCTCGTCACTGGTATATGGCTGGCTAGTCACTTGTCTTTTGCTGGCTCGTCACTTGTCCATGGCTGGCTCATTAATTTTTTTATCGCTGGCTCGTCACTTGTCTATCACCGACTCGTCACTTGTCTATGGCTGGCTCGTCACTGGTATATGGCTGGCTAGTCACTTGTCTTTTGCTGGCTCGTCACTTGTCCATGGCTGGCTCATTAATTTTTTATCGCTGGCTCGTCACTTGTCTATCACTGGCTCGTCACTGGTCTATGGCTGGCTCGTCACTTGCCTATCGCTGGTTCGTCACTTGTCTATTACTGACTCGTCACTTGTCTATCGCTGGCTCGTCATTTGTCTATCACTGGCTCGTCACTTGTCTATTGTTGGCTCGTCACTTGTCTTTTGCTGGCTCGCCACTTGTCTATTGCATGCTCGTCACTTGTCTATCACCGACTCGTCACTTGTCTATGGCTGGCTCGTCACTTGTCTATTGCTGGCTTGTTACTTCTCTATGGCTGGCCCTTCACTTGTCTATTGCTCGCTCGTCATTTGTATATTGCTCGCTCGTCACTTGTCTATTGTTGGCTCGTGACCTGTCTATTGCTGGCTCGTCACTTGTCTATTGCTGACTCGTGACTTGTCATTGCTGGCTCGTCACTTGTCTATTGCTGGCTCGTCTCTTGTTTATTGCTGGCTCGCCACTTGTCTTTCTCTGGATCGTCGCTTGTCTATCGCTGGCTCGTCACTTATCTATCGCTGGCTCGTCGCTTGTCTAATGCTGGCTCGTGACCTGTCTATTGCTGGCTCGTCACTTGTCTAATGCTGGCTCATGACTATTCTATTGCTGGCTCGTCACTTGTCTATTGCTGGCTCGCCACTTGTCTTTCTCTGGCTCGTCGCTTGTCTATGGCTGGCTCGTCGCTTGTCTATTGGTGGCTCGTCGCTTGTCTATTGGTGGCTCGTCACTTGTCTATTGCTTGCTCGTCACTTGTCTATGACTGGCTCGTAACTTGTCTTTCTCTGGCTCGTCGCTTGTCTATCGCTGGCTCGTCACTTATCTATCGCTGGCTCGTCGCTTGTCTAATGCTGGCTCGTGACCTGTCTATTGCTGGCTCGTCACTTGTCTATTGCTGGCTCGCCACTTGTCTTTCTCTGGCTCGTCGCTTGTCTATTGGTGGCTCGTCGCTTGTCTATTGGTGGCTCGTCGCTTGTCTATTGGTGGCTCGTCACTTGTTTATCGCTGGCTCGTCACTTGTCTATCACTGGCTCGTCACTGGTCTATGGCTGGCTCGTCACTTGTCTTTTGCTGGCTCGTCACTTGTCTATTGCATGCTCGTAACTTGTCTATCACCGACTCGTCACTTATCTATGGCTGGCTCGTCACTTGTCTATTGCAGGCTTGTCGCTTGTCTATGGCTGGCTCGTCACTTATCTATCGCTGGCTCGTCGCTTGTCTAATGCTGGCTCGTGACCTGTCTATTACTGGCTCGTCACATGTCCATGGCTGACTCATCACTTTTTTTATCGCTGGCTCGTCACTTGTCTATCACTGGCTCGTCACTGGTCTATGGCTGGCTCGTCACTTGTCTATCGCTGGTTCGTCACTTGTCTATTACTGACTCGTCACTTGTCTATCGCTGGCTCGTCATTTGTCTATCACTGGCTCGTCACTTGTCTATTGTTGGCTCGTCACTTGTCTTTTGCTGGCTCGCCACTTGTCTATTGCATGCTCGTCACTTGTCTATCACCGGCTCGTCACTTGTCTATGGCTGGCTCGTCACTTGTCTATTGCTGGCTCGTCGCTTCTCTATGGCTGGCCCTTCACTTGTCTATTGCTCGCTCGTCACTTGTCTATTGTTGGCTCGTGACCTGTCTATTGCTGGCTCGTCACTTGTCTATTGTTGGCTCGTCACTTGTCTTTTGCTGGCTCGTCACTTGTCTATTGCATGCTCGTAACTTGTCTATCACCGACTCGTCACTTGTCTATGGCTGGCTCGTCACTTGTCTATTGCTGGCTTGTCGCTTGTCTATGGCTGGCTCGTCACTTATCTATCGCTGGCTCGTCGCTTGTCAATTGCTGGCTCATCACTTGTCTATTGCTGGCTCGTCGTCTGTCTATCACTGACTAGCCACTTATCTATCAGTGGCTCGTCACTTGTCAATGGCTGGCTCGTCACTAGTCTATGGCTGGCTCGTCGCTTGTCTATGGCTGGCTCGTCACTTATCTATCGCTGTCTCGTCGCTTGTCAATTGCTGGCTCGTCAGTAGTAGCGGTGGCTGTGAACTCAACAGAAAAGTGGAATAACATGCACCGAAATACAATAGATTTGGCACCGACTTTGCACCGACTTTGCACCAAAACGGTGCCAAAAAAAAAAATTATTTTTTTTTTCGAATTCGCGATTTTTTCGAACTTCATTATTTTTTGGGAAAAATTTTTTTTTTTTTGGTGTTCGTCAGTTTGTCGAAATGGTTCACTGAGAGCTTAACTCAGGTAAATTCAAAAGACTCGGTGCTAATCCGTCGCTCCGTGTCCGGTGATCGCCTCGCTCGCTGTGTGAAATTTGTGAAAGAGTATTTTAAAAGAGTATGTGAAAGTAAAAATTCAGAATTATTTAAAAAATATGTATTTGTGAAAGTAAACTCAGAATTATTAAAAATAAAAAAAATAAAAAAATAAAAAAAACAGTCTCCCTTCAGGATTCGAACACGGGTCTACTACGTGACAGGCCAGGCAACATGTAAAAAAAAATGCTGACAAGCAATAACATTGAAAGGTTAGTTTTGTCGAACGGTCTCCTGTGTTTCTGAGAGCTTAACCGCAGGTAAATTCAATAGAGACTCGGTGCTAAGCGGCTTATTGTCCGGTGATCGTCGCTCGCTGTGTGTTAGAAATTTGTGAAAGAGTATTTTTAAATTCCGTTAGCCAACTCAGGTAGAACCCCGATTGAAAAGAAAACGGACTTATGTTAAAAATAGTAAAATATAAGTGGTCGTGTGTGTTATCGCTACCAACATCATCATGTGTCGTGTAGTAAGGTGTGCTAATATTAAATAGTGACGCTCGCTTTTTCTCATTCAATGAAAAGCAAAACAAAATTCTATATTTCACAACTTTATTAATACATCATATATATTACTGTCCGGTCGTTGATAATTTTAAGCGTCTGGGTTTCCTCCCTCCTGTTTTGGTGGTACTGTTTGTTAAATGTCTATCAAACACGGGTGCATAGGAAGTTTCATTAGCCTTCAAAACACAACCGCCCTCCATTTTGACAAAACCTTGATCAAAGCTGGAATAGGTAATCGGTGACTTTGCTGAAACATCCTGGGCATCCATACTGGCTGCCGGAGCTGTCGTCTGATTAACAAGAGTGAGGTCCCCTTGGTTAACAAAAAAGGGCGTGTAGTTGATGTTAGCATAAGCGTTTTCGAGACTGCCTTAACGCCATCTATAGACAATGGAACTACCCCCTCTGCCTTCATGTCCTATCATCATCATGTGCCACCCTCAACACCATCACCCCTTCATGTCCTATCATCATCAAGCCACACAAAGTATCAACCCCTTCATGGCCTATCATCATCATGTGCCACCCTCAACACTATCATCATCATGTGCCACCCTCAACACTATCATCATCATGCGCCACCCCCAACACCATCATCAAAACCTTCATATCCCATCATCATCTTGTGCCCTACCATTAAATAGTGACTCTCTCTCTCTCTCTCTCTCTCTCTCTCTATCGCATATCCAAGCTAACTCAAGTCAAATAAAAAATCATCACCAAGCCACACAAATTGACACATCATCATCATGTGCCACCCTCAACACTATCATCATCATGTGCCACCCTCTCTCTCTCTCTCTCTCTCTCTATCGCATATCCAAGCTAACTCAAGTCAAATAAAAAATCATCACCAAGCCACACAAATTGACACATCATCATCATGTGCCACCCTCAACACCATCATCAAACCTTCATGTCCTATCATCATCATGTGCCACCCTCAACATCAAACCTTCCGGCTTGGACGGAGGAACTGTTTTCCATCAGTCGAGTAAATGAAACAAACCCCGTTACATATGTGTTGAAAGACGATAAGGGCGATGAGATAGAGGGGTCATTCTACACACCGAAAATTCAAAAAGTTGGAGACAAACTCATCATCCCTGCATGTCCTATCATCAACCCACACAAAGTATCAACAAGCGAAATTCTCTCTCTCTCTCTCTCTCTCTCTCTCTCTCTCTCTCTCTCTCTCTCTTCTCTCTCTCTCGCTCTGTCTCTCTCACATTCATGATAAACCAAAACAAAATAGGCTCATATTAAAAAAGTCGACCTAAAACCGTAAAATATTCCACTACAACACAGACCGCTAGACTGAACAGTACTATGAAAATAAACGTCCGTGAATCAAGCGCGCTTATAACACGAAGTCTCACATCCGACTAGTTTAAATATAATCCGGTAAATCAAAGTTAGGAGGCAAGGGCAGAAACTTAGGAGGTAAGGGCAGAAACCAAAGAGGCAAGGTCAGAAAACAAGGAGGGGAGGTCAGAAATCTAGGAAGCTGTGTTAGAAAACAAGGAGGGAAGGTCAGAAACCTAGGAGGCATGGTCAGAAATCTAGGAAGCTGTGTTAGAAAACAAGGAGGCGAGGGCAGAAACCTAGGAGACAAGGGCAGAAACTTAGGAGGTAAGGGCAGAAACCAAAGAGACAAGGTTAGAAAACAAGGAGGGAGGGTCAGAAATCTAAGAGGCAAGGGCAGAAATCTAAGAGGCAAGGGCAGAAACCTAGGAGGCGAGGTCAGAAACCTAGGAGGCGAGGTCAGAAACCTAGGAGGCGAGGTCAGAAACCTAGGAGGCGAGGTCAGAAACCTAGGAGGCGAGGTCAGAAAACAAGGAGGGAAGGTCAGAAACCTAGGAGACATGGACAGAAAACTAGGAAGCAAAGGCTGAAAACCAAAGAGGCAAGGTCAGAAATCTAGGAAGCTGCATCAGAAAACAAGGAGGGAAGGTAAGAAACCTATCTACTTCCATACTGATACTAGTTAGACACATCGATCAGATAGTTACATCCAAATCGCAAACATTTTACCCCAGAACACAAAAATTTAGGGTCATACTCAAAAAGTCGACCTAAAAATCCCAAAAGCTACTCACATAGTCATACTAGTTAGACACAACGAGCAGGAAGTTATATTCTAGGTCCAAAATGTTGGACCAAATCACAACGAACCACGAACCACAACCCCACGAACCATGGACTTAACGAACCATCAACTCACGAACGCGCCGATGAACGCATCGGGTTTCGTGTATAACCCAGGCTCCAATGTCACGTTGACATCAAATCTAGCGTCGCAAATATCGTCGTTATCGAGAGATTCGTAGCGAATCCAGACATCACCCTCTATTACATTGAAATAATTTAGCGGAAATTGTATCTCCACCAGTGCGATCTCATACTGCGTCGAAAATTGCCTCCAGCGTTCTCTAACATTGCCTCGATCGTTCTTTAACATTACCTCCAGCGTTCTCTAACATTGCCTCGATCGTTCGTTAACATTGCCTCCAGCGTTCTCTAACATTGCCTCCAGCGTTCTCTAACATTGCCTCCAGCGTTCTCTAACATTGCCTCGATCGTTCTTTAACATTACCTCCAGCGTTCTCTAACATTGCCTCGATCGTTCGTTAACATTGCCTCCAGCGTTCTCTAACATTGCCTCCAGCGTTCTCTAACATTACCTCGAGCGTTCTCTAACATTGCCTCGATCGTTCTTTAACATTGCCTCGATCGTTCTTTAACATTGCCTCCAGTGTTCTCTTCACAAGTTTCGTAAGGGAAACATTTGTCGTACTGGGAGAAAAACTCGTTTACCCTATCCATTTTAACGACCCCTTCTAATGATGACTCGCTGAGTGCCAAGTACAGACTATCTGTATCCATTTCACAGAGTCGAAAGTCGGACCTCTCTACGAATCTATCCAGGAAGTCATAGTAAAATTCCAACATTCCCAATTTGGTGTACTGGTAGACGAAAAAACCAAGCTGTGAAGGAAGATCCCACAGGATACTTCGATTTCCAAGCGACACCTCATACAGGTCTTCACCAATAGGCGTCATGGTTTTAAACAGGGGGTTAATTACCAACTTTGTTGTATTGGCCCCCTCTTTAACATAGGTCACGTTCACATGTTTCCCCAAATTCGTCAAGGTCTTCCCATAGGCCGAGAAAAATATTACCACCAGATCACACAAATGTAGGCAGAAACCTAGGAGGCAAGGTCAGAAACCTAGGAGACAAGGTCAGAAACATAGGAGGCAAGGGCAGAAACCTAAGAGGCAAGGGCAGAAACCTAAGAGGCAATGATGGGGGCTATTCCTAACTTTCTTCTCAGTTCTTCATTTCTGAGCTTATCTCTCAGACTGTTTCCTGTCATTCGTCTAACACATTTCATCTCTGAGATCACAAAAATTTAGGCACATACTCAAAAAGTCGACCTCAAAACCATAAAAAGCTACTCCCACATTCATCTAAAAGTTACACCAAAACCGCACCAGATTTGCACCGTGCAAAAACATGCACAAGTTTGACACGCGCACCAGTTTGGCACAATGCACCAATAGACATCCCCATACCAAAAATTTACTTTGATAATCACTTTTATGATTGTTACGCCCCTTACGAAGGTGCATTGTGCCAAACTGGTGCGCGTGTCAAACTTGTGCATGTTTTTGCACGGTGCAAATCTGGTGCGGTTTTGGTGTAACTTTTAGATGAATGTGGGAGTAGCTTTTTATGGTTTTGAGGTCGACTTTTTGAGTATGTGCCTAAATTTTTGTGATCTCAGAGATGAAATGTGTTAGACGAATGACAGGAAACAGTCTGAGAGATAAGCTCAGAAATGAAGAACTGAGAAGAAAGTTAGGAATAGCCCCCATCATTGCCTCTTAGGTTTCTGCCCTTGCCTCTTAGGTTTCTGCCCTTGCCTCCTATGTTTCTGACCTTGTCTCCTAGGTTTCTGACCTTGCCTCCTAGGTTTCTGCCTACATTTGTGTGATCTGGTGGTAATATTTTTCTCGGCCTATGGGAAGACCTTGACGAATTTGGGGAAACATGTGAACGTGACCTATGTTAAAGAGGGGGCCAATACAACAAAGTTGGTAATTAACCCCCTGTTTAAAACCATGACGCCTATTGGTGAAGACCTGTATGAGGTGTCGCTTGGAAATCGAAGTATCCTGTGGGATCTTCCTTCACAGCTTGGTTTTTTCGTCTACCAGTACACCAAATTGGGAATGTTGGAATTTTACTATGACTTCCTGGATAGATTCGTAGAGAGGTCCGACTTTCGACTCTGTGAAATGGATACAGATAGTCTGTACTTGGCACTCAGCGAGTCATCATTAGAAGGGGTCGTTAAAATGGATAGGGTAAACGAGTTTTTCTCCCAGTACGACAAATGTTTCCCTTACGAAACTTGTGAAGAGAACACTGGAGGCAATGTTAAAGAACGATCGAGGCAATGTTAAAGAACGATCGAGGCAATGTTAGAGAACGCTCGAGGTAATGTTAGAGAACGCTGGAGGCAATGTTAGAGAACGCTGGAGGCAATGTTAACGAACGATCGAGGCAATGTTAGAGAACGCTGGAGGTAATGTTAAAGAACGATCGAGGCAATGTTAGAGAACGCTGGAGGCAATGTTAGAGAACGCTGGAGGCAATGTTAGAGAACGCTGGAGGCAATGTTAGAGAACGCTGGAGGCAATGTTAACGAACGATCGAGGCAATGTTAGAGAACGCTGGAGGTAATGTTAAAGAACGATCGAGGCAATGTTAGAGAACGCTGGAGGCAATTTTCGACGCAGTATGAGATCGCACTGGTGGAGATACAATTTCCGCTAAATTATTTCAATGTAATAGAGGGTGATGTCTGGATTCGCTACGAATCTCTCGATAACGACGATATTTGCGACGCTAGATTTGATGTCAACGTGACATTGGAGCCTGGGTTATACACGAAACCCGATGCGTTCATCGGCGCGTTCGTGAGTTGATGGTTCGTTAAGTCCATGGTTCGTGGGGTTGTGGTTCGTGGTTCGTTGTGATTTGGTCCAACATTTTGGACCTAGAATATAACTTCCTGCTCGTTGTGTCTAACTAGTATGACTATGTGAGTAGCTTTTGGGATTTTTAGGTCGACTTTTTGAGTATGACCCTAAATTTTTGTGTTCTGGGGTAAAATGTTTGCGATTTGGATGTAACTATCTGATCGATGTGTCTAACTAGTATCAGTATGGAAGTAGATAGGTTTCTTACCTTCCCTCCTTGTTTTCTGATGCAGCTTCCTAGATTTCTGACCTTGCCTCTTTGGTTTTCAGCCTTTGCTTCCTAGTTTTCTGTCCATGTCTCCTAGGTTTCTGACCTTCCCTCCTTGTTTTCTGACCTCGCCTCCTAGGTTTCTGACCTCGCCTCCTAGGTTTCTGACCTCGCCTCCTAGGTTTCTGACCTCGCCTCCTAGGTTTCTGACCTCGCCTCCTAGGTTTCTGCCCTTGCCTCTTAGATTTCTGCCCTTGCCTCTTAGATTTCTGACCCTCCCTCCTTGTTTTCTAACCTTGTCTCTTTGGTTTCTGCCCTTACCTCCTAAGTTTCTGCCCTTGTCTCCTAGGTTTCTGCCCTCGCCTCCTTGTTTTCTAACACAGCTTCCTAGATTTCTGACCATGCCTCCTAGGTTTCTGACCTTCCCTCCTTGTTTTCTAACACAGCTTCCTAGATTTCTGACCTCCCCTCCTTGTTTTCTGACCTTGCCTCTTTGGTTTCTGCCCTTACCTCCTAAGTTTCTGCCCTTGCCTCCTAACTTTGATTTACCGGATTATATTTAAACTAGTCGGATGTGAGACTTCGTGTTATAAGCGCGCTTGATTCACGGACGTTTATTTTCATAGTACTGTTCAGTCTAGCGGTCTGTGTTGTAGTGGAATATTTTACGGTTTTAGGTCGACTTTTTTAATATGAGCCTATTTTGTTTTGGTTTATCATGAATGTGAGAGAGACAGAGCGAGAGAGAGAGAAAGAGAGAGAGAGAGAGTGAGAGAGAGAGAGAGAGAGAGAGAGAGAGAGAGAGAGAGAGAGAATTTCGCTTGTTGATACTTTGTGTGGGTTGATGATAGGACATGCAGGGATGATGAGTTTGTCTCCAACTTTTTGAATTTTCGGTGTGTAGAATGACCCCTCTATCTCATCGCCCTTATCGTCTTTCAACACATATGTAACGGGGTTTGTTTCATTTACTCGACTGATGGAAAACAGTTCCTCCGTCCAAGCCGGAAGGTTTGATGTTGAGGGTGGCACATGATGATGATAGGACATGAAGGTTTGATGATGGTGTTGAGGGTGGCACATGATGATGATGTGTCAATTTGTGTGGCTTGGTGATGATTTTTTATTTGACTTGAGTTAGCTTGGATATGCGATAGAGAGAGAGAGAGAGAGAGAGAGAGAGAGAGAGGGTGGCACATGATGATGATAGTGTTGAGGGTGGCACATGATGATGATGTGTCAATTTGTGTGGCTTGGTGATGATTTTTTATTTGACTTGAGTTAGCTTGGATATGCGATAGAGAGAGAGAGAGAGAGAGAGAGAGTCACTATTTAATGGTAGGGCACAAGATGATGATGGGATATGAAGGTTTTGATGATGGTGTTGGGGGTGGCGCATGATGATGATAGTGTTGAGGGTGGCACATGATGATGATAGTGTTGAGGGTGGCACGTGATGATGATAGGCCATGAAGGGGTTGATACTTTGTGTGGCTTGATGATGATAGGACATGAAGGGGTGATGGTGTTGAGGGTGGCACATGATGATGATAGGACATGAAGGCAGAGGGGGTAGTTCCATTGTCTATAGATGGCGTTAAGGCAGTCTCGAAAACGCTTATGCTAACATCAACTACACGCCCTTTTTTGTTAACCAAGGGGACCTCACTCTTGTTAATCAGACGACAGCTCCGGCAGCCAGTATGGATGCCCAGGATGTTTCAGCAAAGTCACCGATTACCTATTCCAGCTTTGATCAAGGTTTTGTCAAAATGGAGGGCGGTTGTGTTTTGAAGGCTAATGAAACTTCCTATGCACCCGTGTTTGATAGACATTTAACAAACAGTACCACCAAAACAGGAGGGAGGAAACCCAGACGCTTAAAATTATCAACGACCGGACAGTAATATATATGATGTATTAATAAAGTTGTGAAATATAGAATTTTGTTTTGCTTTTCATTGAATGAGAAAAAGCGAGCGTCACTATTTAATATTAGCACACCTTACTACACGACACATGATGATGTTGGTAGCGATAACACACACGACCACTTATATTTTACTATTTTTAACATAAGTCCGTTTTCTTTTCAATCGGGGTTCTACCTGAGTTGGCTAACGGAATTTAAAAATACTCTTTCACAAATTTCTAACACACAGCGAGCGACGATCACCGGACAATAAGCCGCTTAGCACCGAGTCTCTATTGAATTTACCTGCGGTTAAGCTCTCAGAAACACAGGAGACCGTTCGACAAAACTAACCTTTCAATGTTATTGCTTGTCAGCATTTTTTTTTACATGTTGCCTGGCCTGTCACGTAGTAGACCCGTGTTCGAATCCTGAAGGGAGACTGTTTTTTTTTATTTTTTTATTTTTTTTATTTTTAATAATTCTGAGTTTACTTTCACAAATACATATTTTTAAATAATTCTGAATTTTTACTTTCACATACTCTTTTAAAATACTCTTTCACAAATTTCACACAGCGAGCGAGGCGATCACCGGACACGGAGCGACGGATTAGCACCGAGTCTTTTGAATTTACCTGAGTTAAGCTCTCAGTGAACCATTTCGACAAACTGACGAACACCAAAAAAAAAAAAATTTTCCCAAAAAAATAATGAAATTCGAAAAAATCGCGAATTCGAAAAAAAAATAATTTTTTTTTTTTGGCACCGTTTTGGTGCAAAGTCGGTGCAAAGTCGGTGCCAAATCTATTGTATTTCGGTGCATGTTATTCCACTTTTCTGTTGAGTTCACAGCCACCGCTACTACTCTCGTCGCCTGTCTATCGCTGACTAGTCACTTATCTATCACTGGCTCGTCACTTGTAAATAGCTGGGTCGTCACTTGTCTATTGCTGGCTCGTCAATTATCTACCGTAGTATGTCAAACCTTCATATAAAATTCTACTCAAAACTGATTCTCAAATTCTTCTTCAGACTCCGATTGTGGAACTATAATATTTCTGCATAAATTTGCGCAGCAACTTTTAAACTTTAAAACTCAATTTACAACTGAGAAAACGCCTTTTATGCGGCTCTTCTTGTCTAATGGCTCCATCGGAAAACTGACACTAAGATTCTCTAATTATACTTCACAAGCTTATTTAGATAAATATCTCATTTGCACCTAAAGGTCTCTGGAATATGTGCTATGACTGTCTTTAAATCTATCAAACGATATATCTATCTATAACTCTCTCTCTCTGTATGTATATATATATATATATATATATATATATATATATATATATATATATATATCGGTGGATAGTTTTATTTGTGTCTTAGGGTAACTGCCGATGTTATAATACTCTAAAAGGGTCGCTAAACTCACTCCAACGGTTTGATTTCATCGTTAGAAACGTATTTTTATAAAAAGCTGTAATGTTGACAAGTACTTCATGACGTCAGTTTTCATTTCCTTCTTTAACCCTGTTTGGTTTTTTTGTCGAAATTAATTGAAGGAAGAGTACATGACGTAATCTGCTGTTGTCTTTTTGTTTGTCCACAGGGTGAGTTTCTTGCTAGAGCTTTCAATCTTCAAAGCTGATAAGTGTTTGTTTCATGAGCTCTCACTGATCTCTAACTAACTTCTCACTAACCTCTCACTGACCCCTCACTCACTTCTCACTGACCTCTCACTGACCTTTCACTGTCCTCTCACTGATCTCTCACTGATCTCTCACTGACCTTTCACTGACCTTTCACTGACCTCTCACTGATCTCTCACTGACCTCTCACTGATCTCTCACTGACCTCTCACTGATCACTCACTGATCTCTCACTGACCTCTCACTGATCTCTCACTGACCTCTCACTGATCTCTCACTGACCTCTCACTGACCTCTCACTGACCTCTCACTGACCTCTCACTGATCTCTCACTGACCCCACACTGACCTTTCGCTGATCTCTCACTGATCTTTCACTGACTTCTCACTGACCTTTCACTGATCTCTCACTAACTTCTCACTGACCCCTCACTGACCCCTCTCTAACCTCTCACTGACACCTCATTGACCTCTCACGAATCCATCACTGACCTCTCACTGACCCATCACTGACCCCTCACTGACCCCTCCCTGACCTCTCACTGACCCCTCCCTTACCTCTCCCTGAGCCCTCAATGACCTCTCAATGACACCTCAATGACCACTCCCTGACCTGTTAAGAATATTTAGCCCTTCAAAATGCTCGATCAGAGCCCCTCACAATATTTCCATCAACAACAAGAAAAAGTTGTTTGTTCAGGTTGGGGTATATCTCGTGTCTGAGTTAGAAACACTGAGCAAGGAGTGGCTCAGGGACGAGCATTCAACACGTCAGTGAAATAAAAGACATGAATGTTTTCCAGCCATCACAACAGTGCTGACAGCATATCCTGACGACAAGTGACAACACAAATACAACTTTCTTGTAGCGATTCGTTAATATATTTAAAATTCTGTGACTGGTCAATGTATGAATTCTAACCAGTGAGTAGGCACACACGAAAATGTCCTCGATGAGATACCCATGTCAAAGCTTGGCGGCGCCCCTTGGAGAAGCACTACACATTTTGAGAATCACTGGTTTAAGCATTTTTAGACGCATGGATGGACAGAGAGACAAGAAACAATGACGTTTCTTCACTTTGAAGATTTTTCGCAGCGGAAATCGAAGACGGGCTGTACAAACGTCGGTAGCCCTGTCGTGTGGTTCTCCCAACTAGCCCCCCCCTCCCCTCCCCTCCCCTCCCTCCCTCCCTCCCTCCCTCCCTCCCTCCCTCCAAAAAAGAAAAACAAAACTAACAAACACGAACAATGTAAATAAGAAGCTGTTCGAGCACATAAAGGGAGACAATAATCTTCTGAAAGTTAACCTGGAGGGGAAATTCAAGTTCAAGGAGACAGAGATTAAAGTGCACTCATGATCTGAAGGGTTGTACAGAAGAACATGTAACAGCTTGTGACAGAATGACGTGGCGTTCGCTGGTAACCAACGATCTATCCTGAAACAGTTCACGCAACACAACACGAGCTAAGTCCATCTCCACCCTATTTCATGTTTTACATTTGAGCTCCTGTTTTTCTCCTTGATATAAGATCTCCAGACGTCATATCATAACACTCTATTGAATCTATGTCCGATTATTTCCCTTTCTTCAAAGAATACAACCTGACTTGTCTCCCCTAACATAATAAAAAATCATCTTTATGTTTCGCTTATCTCCTCCCATTTTGTTACAAAAGCTGTTACTTCTTACTCCATCGTTATCATCTAGATTTAAAACGCGACATGTTATTTTTGATGTTGTTATATTTTGTTTACAAAACAACTTTGATGTCTCTGTATAATTTTCTGTTAATGAAGGTACAGTTTTCTGAGAGCGAAACCGTCCTATACGATAGCAATGTTCTCCCAGATAAAAAAAAAAAACTCAACGATCACTCATGCATTCACTATTTCATATTTCTTTTTCTGAAATAAGATCTAGCCTTCATGCTCTCTCAAGCGTTTGAAACGGACTTTAATATAGATCGTGATATAATGTTTTATATGAAACATTCCCAATAATGCACATTTGCATGTTGTTTTTTTCCCCCTCAAATACTGAAATATTACAAAAAATTACAAAACAGAACAAATATACATAAATAAGTGCAGCTCTAGAAGAGAAATGTGTACATCCGGGATATTTAGGTTTATAAGGCATCCCAGGATGTAGTGATCACAGGGAGGTCGTCGCTCGCATGTCAGGTAAGGCAGAACATTCTAGACTTGGGATCACTTTTAGGGTCGTTGAGAGAGTAGAACCAAATTTGACATGTTTGTACATTTGTTATCTGTGATGATGGAAATTGTTTTACAAACAAAAATGTTATTTTCCATTTTACTAGCAGCATCAAGGGATTTCTGTCATATATTCAGTAGCAACATTACTCTCATCACCATCACATTACTCTCTCATTAC
This sequence comes from Megaustenia siamemsis, assembly GCA_032433765.1. Taxonomy (NCBI): domain Eukaryota; kingdom Metazoa; phylum Mollusca; class Gastropoda; order Stylommatophora; family Ariophantidae; genus Megaustenia; species Megaustenia siamemsis. Next base: position 67,668,003 of record JAVIAB010000108.1, read on the forward strand.
TAACTCACGATCACATTAATCTCCACAATATCACATTACTCTCTCACGATCACATTACTCTCTCACTATCACATTACTCTCTCACTATCACATTACTCTCTCACGATCACATTACTCTCTCACGATCACATTACTCTCTCACTATCACATTACTCTCTCACGATCACATTACTCTCTCACTATTGCATTACTCTCTCACGATAACATTACTCTCTCACGATCACATTACTCTCTCACGATCACATTACTCTCTCACTATCACATTACTCTCTCACGATAACATTACTCTCTCACGATCACATTACTCTCTCACTATCACATTACTCTCTCACTATCACATTACTCTCTCACGATCACATTACTCTCTCACGATAACATTACTCTCTCACGATCACATTACTCTCTCACGATCACATTACTCTCTCACGATCACATTACTCTCTCACGATCACATGAATCTCCTCACTATCACATCTACATATCAATTCTCTCTGTCGCCATCATTTCTCTGTCTGGTATTCTTTGCCACCTCTACATCTGATCTCATTAAATGCAGCATTGTAAGCTCTCTAGCTATTTTCTCATTCTCTCCCACCCCCTCTCTTTTTCTCCCTGTCTCAATCTCTCTGTTATAATATGTTCAAGTGACGTCACAAAGATCAGAAAGCTGCAGAACAAGCACAGACCCACACACTCTACTTCCTGTGGACACTTGACACTACCAAACGTAGAGAAGTACACTATAAGTATTTGTAACCAAAAAGACGTAGAAATGTCTATCTGACATTAATGATATTGTTGTATTCCGAACAAAGGAACAAAGCATTATGTGTTTTCTCTTCTTTGTCATTTTTCCCCTTCAGCGTTGAGGATAGATGAAATGTTCTTGAAGGTTCTCTTTGTTTCGTTCCACGCTTGAAACTTTGACTGGTATCTGATATTTCGCTCTGGTTGTCAGTGTATGTTGTTGTGTCTGGTTGTCAATGTATGTTGTTGTGTATGGTTGTCAGTTTATGTTGTTGTGTATGGTTGTCAGTGTATGTTGTTGTGTCTGGTTGTCAATATCTGGTTGTCAATGTCTGTTGTTGTATCTGGTTGTCAATGTCTGGTTGTCAATGTCTGTTGTCAATGTCTGATTGTCAATGTCTGTTGTTGTATCTGGTTGTCAATGTCTATTGTTATATCTGGTTGTCAATGTCTGTTGTCAATGTCTGGTTGTAAATGTCTATTGCTATATCTGGTTGTCAAGGTATGTTGTCAATGTCTGGTTGTCAATGTTTATTGTTATATATGATTGTCAATGTCTGTTGTCAATGTCTGTTGTCAATGTCTGTTGTCAATGTCTGTTGTCAATGGCTATTGTCAATGTCTGTTGTTGTATCTGGTTGTCAATGTCTATTGTTATATCTGGTTGTCAAATGTCTATTGCTATATCTGGTTGTCAATGTCTGTTGTCATAGTATGGTTGTCAATGTCTGGTTGTCAATGTCTGTTGTCAATGTCTGGTTGACAATGTCTGTTGTCAATGTCTGTTGTCAATGTCTGGTTGTCATTGTCTGTTGTCAATGTCTGTTGTCAATGTCTGTTGTCAATGTCTGTTGTCAATGTCTATTGTCAATGTCTGGTTGTCATTGTCTGTTGTCAATGTCTGGTTGTCAATGTCTATTGTTATATCTGGTTGTCAATGTCTGTTGTCAATGTCTGGTTGTCAATGTCTATTGTCAATGTCTGGTTGTCATTGTCTGTTGTCAATGTCTGGTTGTCAATGTCTGTTGTCAATGTCTGGTTGACAATGTCTGTTGTCAATGTCTGTTGTCAATGTCTGGTTGTCATTGTCTGTTGTCAATGTCTGTTGTCAATGTCTGTTGTCAATGTCTATTGTCAATGTCTGGTTGTCATTGTCTGTTGTCAATGTCTGGTTGTCAATGTCTATTGTTATATCTGGTTGTCAATGTCTGTTGTCAATGTCTGTTGTCAATGTCTGTTGTCAATGTCTGGTTGACAATGTCTGTTGTCAATGTCTGTTGTCAATGTCTGGTTGTCATTGTCTGTTGTCAATGTCTGTTGTCAATGTCTGTTGTCAATGTCGGTTGTCAATGTCTATTGTCAATGTCTGGTTGTCAATGTCTATTGTTATATATGGTTGTCAATGTCTGTTGTCAATGTCTGTTGTCAATGTCTGTTGTCAATGTCTGGTTGTCAATGTCTATTGTTATATCTGGTTGTCAATGTCTGTTGTCAATGTCTGTTGTCAATGTCTGGTTGTCAATGTCTATTGTCAATGTCTGGTTGTCATTGTCTGTTGTCAATGTCTGGTTGTCAATGTCTGGTTGTCAATGTCTGGTTGTCAATGTCTATTGTCAATGTCTGGTTGTCAATGTCTGGTTGTCATTGTCTGTTGTCAATGTCTGGTTGTCAATGTCTGGTTGTCAATGTCTATTGTCAATGTTTGGTTGTCAATGTCTGGTTGTCATTGTCGATTGTCAATGTCTGTTGTCAATGTCTATTGTTATATCTGGTTGTCAATGTCTGTTGTCAATGTCTGTTGTTGTGTGCTATCTGCTGTGCTATAAGTCTCAATTATTTATTTTCTTCTGGAGAAGGAAGCACCACTGGCTCCTCCCATTTCACATCTCCAGGCCACTATGTCTCTGAAGACTTCCGGGTTACTGGAATCTTCTCTTGCTCCTCGGATACCCACAATCGGTTCGCCTTGGAAAACCGACTGATAGCCCTCTCTCCGTCCTACACAAAAATCCGGAGATAATGGTACGATATCATCAAGGAGATATTGGAGAAACAACACAGACAAGTTGTTGAAGCTACAAGAATAGCTGGAGCTACACCATGCTAACTTTCTAAATGCTTGAAAGTCTACAGGAAGAATGACATGCCAGGTATAACAATTGATTGGTCAACGTGTTACATGTCGTTTTCTTATTGGTAAAGATGCTTGTGTTTTCTATCGTCACAGACAATCTGTGCCAAAATTAACCAATCAAAATGATTGCTGCAAGTCTGGTGGTAATGATGGTTGCTGCAGCTGTGGTCTGTGTGCAGGGAATGATGGGGCAGATATTCCATATATCAGCTGGCGATGATGGAGGTAAGTTTGTAGTCTAGAGACAGACTAGAGACGTGGTCTAGATATAGACTAGAAGTGTGGTCTAGATACAGGCTAGATACTTGATCTAGATACAGACTAGAGGTGTGGTCTAGATATCGGTTAGAGATGTGGTCTAGATACAGGCTATAAGTGTGGTCTAGATACAGGCTAGAGACGTGGTCTAGATACGGACTAGAGACGTTGTCTAGATACAGGTTAGAGACGTGGTCTAGATACAGGCTAGAAACGTGGTCTAGATACAGACTAGAGGTATGGTCTAGATACAGGTTAGAGGTATGGTCTAGATACAGGCTAGAGGTATGGTCTAGATACAGGCTACAGGTGTGGTCTAGATACAGACTAGAGGTGTGGTCTAGATACAGACTAGAGGTATGGTCTAGATACAGGCTAGAGGTGTGGTCTAGATACAGACTAGACGTATGGTCTAGATACAGGATAGAGACGTGGTCTTAGATACGGACTAGAGACGTGGTCTAGATACAGGCTAGAGACGTGGTCTAGATACAGACTAGAGAAGTGGTCTAGATACAGGCTAGAGACGTGGTCTAGATACAGGCTAGAAACGTGGTCTAGATACAGACTAGAGGTATGGTCTAGATACAGGTTAGAGGTATGGTCTAGATACAGGCTAGAGGTATGGTCTATATAAAGGCTAGAGGTGTGGTCTAGATACAGACTAGAGGTATGGTATAGATACAGGCTATAGGTGTGGTCTAGATACAGACTAGACGTATGGTCTAGATACAGGCTAGAGGTGTGGTCTAGGTACAGACTAGAGGTGTGGTCTAGATACAGACTAGAGGTGTGGTCTAGATACAGACTACATGTATGGTCTAGATAGAGGCTAGAGGTGTGGTCTAGATACAGACTACATGTATGGTCTAGATACAGGCTAGATGTGTGGTCTAGATACAGACTAGATGTATGGTCTAGATACAGGCTAGAGGTGTGGTCTAGATACAGACTAGAGGTATGGTCTAGATATAGGCTAGAGGTGTGGTCTAGATACAGGCTAGAGATTTGTTCTAGATACAAGCTAGAGACGTGGTCTAGATACAGGCTAGAGGTATGGTCTAGATACAGGCTAGAGGTGTGGTCTAGATACAGACTAGGAGTGTGGTCTAGATACAGACTAGAGGTATGGTATAGATACAGGCTAGAGGTGTGGTCTGTACACAGACTAGAGGTATGGTCTAGATACAGGCTAGAGGTGTGGTCTAGATACAGGCTAGAGGTGTGGTCTAGATACAGGCTAGAGGTGTGGTCTAGATACAGACTAGAGGTATGGTCTAGATACAGGCTAGAGGTATGGTCTAGATACAGGCTACAGGTGTGGTCTAGATACAGACTAGAGGTGTGGTCTAGATACAGACTAGAGGTATGGTCTAGATACAGGCTAGAGGTGTGGTCTAGATACAGACTAGACGTATGGTCTAGATACAGGATAGAGACGTGGTCTTAGATACGGACTAGAGACGTGGTCTAGATACAGGCTAGAGACGTGGTCTAGATACAGACTAGAGAAGTGGTCTAGATACAGGCTAGAGACGTGGTCTAGATACAGGCTAGAAACGTGGTCTAGATACAGACTAGAGGTATGGTCTAGATACAGGTTAGAGGTATGGTCTAGATACAGGCTAGAGGTATGGTCTATATAAAGGCTAGAGGTGTGGTCTAGATACAGACTAGAGGTGTGGTCTAGATACAGACTAGAGGTATGGTATAGATACAGGCTATAGGTGTGGTCTAGATACAGACTAGACGTATGGTCTAGATACAGGATAGAGACGTGGTCTTAGATACGGACTAGAGACGTGGTCTAGATACAGGCTAGAGACGTGGTCTAGATACAGACTAGAGACGTGGTCTAGATACAGGCTAGAGACGTGGTCTTGATACAGGCTAGAAGTGTGGTCTAGATACAGACTAGAGGTATGGTATAGATACAGGCTAGAGGTGTGGTCTGTATACAGACTAGAGGTATGGTCTAGATACAGGCTAGAGGTGTGGTCTAGATACAGGCTAGAGGTGTGGTCTAGATACAGGCTAGAGGTGTGGTCTAGATACAGACTAGAGGTATGGTCTAGATACAGACTAGAGGTATGGTCTAGATACAGGCTAGAGGTGTGGTCTAGTTACAGACTAGAGCTATGTTCTAGATACAGGCTAGAGGTGTGGTCTAGATACAGACTAGAGGTATGGTCTAGATACAGGCTAGAGGTGTGGTCTAGATACAGACTAGAGGTATGGTCTAGATACAGGCTAGTGGTGTGGTCTAGATACAGACTAGAGGTGTGGTCTATATACAGACTAGAAGTGTGGTCTAGATACAGACTAGAGGTGTGGTCTAGATACAGACTAGAGGTGGGGTCTAGATACAGACTAGAGGTGTGGTCTAGAGACAGACTAGAGGTGTAGTCTAGAAACAGACTAGAGGTATGGTCTAGATACAGACTAGAGGTGTGGTCTAAATACAGGCTAGAGGTGTGGTCTAGATACAGACTAAAAGTGTGGTCTAGAGACAAACTAAAAGTGTGGTCTAGAGACAGGCTAGTGGTGTCGTCTAGAGACAGTCTAAAGTTGTGGTCTAGATACAGGCTAAGGTGTGGTCTAGAGGCAGGTTGGAGGTGTTGTCTAGAGTCAGACTAGAAGTGTGGTCGAAAGTCAAATTGAATTCAATCGTATATCAACGTATATAAATATGTGTCTTTGAGTTTATGTGTGTACTAGCGCATCAGAAAAGAAACGTTTTGAAACACCATTACTAATGTTAACATCAAAAACACAACTACTAATGTTAACATCAAGAACACAACTACTAATGTTAACATCAAGAACACGACTACTAATGTTAACATCAAGAACACAATAATTAATGTTAGCATCAAGTGTACCAGTACTAATGTTAACATCAAGTACACCAGTACTAATGTTAACATTAAGTGCACAACTAGTAATGTTAACATCAAGTACACCAGTTCTTATGCTATAATGAACACAACTACTAATCTTAACATCAAGAATACAATTACTATTGTTAATATCAAGTACACCAGTACTAATGTTAACATCAAGTACACCAGTACTAATGTTATCAAGAACACAACTACTAATGTTAACATTAAGTGCACAACTAGTAATGTTAACATCAAGTACACTAGTTCTTATGCTATCAAGAACACAACTACTAATCTTAACATCAAGAACACAATTACTATTGTTAATATCAAGTACACCAGTACTAATGTTAACATCAAGTACACCAGTACTAATGTTAACATTAAGTGCACAACTAGTAATTTTAACATCAAGTACACCAGTTCTTATGTTATCAAGAACACAACTACTAATGTTAACATCAATAACACAATTACTAATGTTAACATCAAGTACACCAGTACTAATGTTAACATCAAGTACACCAGTACTAATGTTAACATCAAGAACACAACTACTAATGTTAACGTCAAGTACACCACTAGTAATGTTAACATCAAGTACACAAGTACTAATGTTATCAAGAACACAACTACTAATGTTAACATCAAGCACATCACTAGTAATATTAACATTTGTGGTCTATTGTAAATTAAGTGTGAACCGCTAGCTGCCCACCATGAGACCCTCTATAGAACAGAAAACATTTGGTCATCAGCCATGGCTACTAAAGGCAAAGACTGTGCGGCGACGCGTTGAATGAGCAGAGCAAACATTCAATAAACAAACCGCCGCCGAGACTCCTTAGAATATAACAATGGTTGTAATTAGGTAGCAGATACTGAAGTCTGATCAAAGCGAACATTTCATACCAAAAGGATACAACACTACAGACAAAACTTATGGGCCACTGTAAGAATGACAAAAGACAGTAAAATTTATACAGGAAACGACATTGCAGATATAGACAATACTTCGGGCGAACAAAAGAAAAAAACCATAAGGTGACTCTCCTGTGATGTCTAGAGTGAGATTGGCTAAACAAACCATAAGGTGGCTCTCCTGTGAACGTCTAGAGTGAGATTGGTTAAACAAACCATAAGGTGGCTCTCCTGTGAATGTCTAGAGTGAGATTGGCTAAACAAACCATAAGGTGGCTCTCCTGTGAATGTCTAGAGTGAGATTGGCTAAACAAACCATAAGGTGGCTCTCCTGTGAACGTCTAGAGTGAGATTGGCTAAACAAACCATAAGGTGGCTCTCCTGTGAACGTCTAGAGTGAGATTGGTTAAACAAACCATAAGGTGGCTCTCCTGTGAATGTCTAGAGTGAGATTGGCTAAACAAACCATAAGGTGGCTCTCCTGTGAATGTCTAGAGTGAGATTGGCTAAACAAACCATAAGGTGGCTCTCCTGTGAATGTCTAGAGTGAGATTGGCTAAACAAACCATAAGGTGGCTTTCCTGTGAATGTCTAGAGTGAGATTGTTAAACAAACCATAAGGTGGCTTTCCTGTGATGTCTAGAGTGAGATTGTTAAACAAACCATAAGGTGGCTCCTGTAAATGTCTAGAGTGAGATTGGCTAAACAGACCATAAGGTTGCTCTCCTGTGATGTCTAGAGTGAGATTGGCTAAACAGACCATAAGGTGGCTCTCCTGTAAATGTCTAGAGTGAGATTGGCTAAACAGACCATAAGGTGGCTCCTGTAAATGTCTAGAGTGAGATTGTTAAACAAACCATAAGGTGGCTCCTGTAAATGTCTAGAGTGAGATTGTTAAACAAACCATAAGGTGGCTCCTGTAAATGTCTAGAGTGAGATTGTTAAACAAACCATAAGGTGGCTCCTGTGAATGTCTAGAGTGAGATTGTTAAACAAACCATAAGGTGGCTCCTGTAATTGTCTAGAGTGAGATTGTTAAACTAACCACAATGGACACATGATGAAGAAGCTTGTCTAGAATAATAGTTTAAAACTGGCAGGCGACTAGCAGGTAGACAGAGAATCAAAAACAATTATAACAACTCTATCATGTTGTTACTATGAATGTTCGCAAAAATCTTTCCACAGAAGACACACTATGCCGAAGTAAAGCCGAGCCAGGTACAAACTATATAGAGACACAGACAGATTGTCTGTTAAACTTATAAGCCAGCACTACGTAAATCCTGACCACCGTCTCTAGTGTTGTGTTTTCTGGCTTTGATTATTTAATTGGAGTTGCTTGTTTGTTGTACTTGATGCAGGATTTTGCCAAAACGAATTAGGTTGTCTTGTCTATCTAGTAGTTTAGCTGCTACTTACCGGTTTATGTTTATTTGACATATAAAGGGACACAACCATTTTAACAAAACTCAGAAAAACTGGCAAAGATATTCTAGAACACAGAGATCTATGGACGATCCGATCGATGCTTCCAATCCATCCTCTTTTGACACATCAACTTGCCACTGGAGACCTGTCGGAAAAGTCTCACCGCTTCAGGAATGATGAAAGCAACCGATTGTAGGACACGGAGACTATTTGTATTGATCTCTCCTATGTTGCCGCCATCGGCTGAAAGCAAAATAATTATAATAAATAATGAAGACTTTTATTTCATTGATCATATAAATATAGTAAAAAAAAACAATGAAAGCTAATATTAAATATCAGAAACACCGTGTATCTGTGGCAGACTCTACAAGTTTAAATGCTCGAAGACTTGTTAGTAAAGTGCTCCAGCCTTCATCAACCAGGCGACGATGTAGGCTCACCTGTGGCTCTGTGTGAGGGTCCTTGAAGCTTATGAAACATTTAAGTAAACCAGATGTAAGAAACGTCCGGATACGTCACCCTGACATGTAAGAAACGTCCGGCGATACGTCACCCTGACATGTAAGAAACGTCCAGTGATACGTCATCCTGACATGTAAGAAACGTCCAGTGATACGTCATCCTGACATGTAAGAAACGTCCAGTGATACGTCACCCTGACATGTAAGAAACGTCCAGTGATACGTCATCCTGACATGTAAGAAACGTTCGGTGATACGTCACCCTGACATGTAAGAAACGTTCGGTAATACGTCACCCTGATATGTAAGTAACGTCCAGTGATACGTCACCCTGACATGTAAGAAACGTCCAGTGATACGTCACCCTGACATGTAAGTAACGTCCAGTGATACGTCACCCTGACATGTAAGAAAGGTCCAGTTATACGTCACCCTGACATGTAAGAAACGTTCGGTAATACGTCACCCTGACATGTAAGAAACGTCCAGTGATACGTCACGCTGATATGTAAGAAACGTTCGGTAATACGTCAACCTGACATGTAAGTAACGTCCAGTGATACGTCACTCTGACGTGTAAGTAACGGCCAGTGAACGTCACCCTGACATGTGAGAAACGTCCAGTGCTACGTCACCCTGACATATAAGAAACGGCCAGTGATACATCACCCTGACATGCAATAAACGACCGGTGTTACGTCACCCTGACATGTAAGAAACGGCCAGTGATACATCACCCTGACATGCAATAAACGACCGGTGTTACGTCACCCTGACATGTAAGAAACGTCCGGTGCTACGTCACCCTGACATGCAATAAACGACCGGTGTTACGTCACCCTGACATGTAAGAAACGTTCGGTAATACGTCACCCTGACATGTAAGAAACGTCCAGTGATACGTCACCCTGACATGTAAGAAACGTCCAATAAAACGTCACCCTGAAATGTAAGAAATGTCCAGTGATACGTCACCCGGACCTGTAAGAAACTATCAGTAATACTTCACCGTGACATGTAAGAAATGTCCAGTGATACGTCACCCGGACCTGTAAGAAACTATCAGTAATACTTCACCGTGACATGTAAGAAATGTCCAGTAATACTTCACCGTGACATGTAAGAAATGTCCAGTAATACTTCACCGTGACATGTAAGAAATGTCCAGTAATACTTCACCGTGACATGTAAGAAATGTCCAGTAATACTTCACCGTGACATGTAAGAAATGTCCAGTAATACTTCACCGTGACATGTAAGAAATGTCCAGTAATACTTCACCGTGACATGTAAGAAATGTCCAGTAATACTTCACCGTGACATGTAAGAAATGTCCAGTAATACTTCACCGTGACATGTAAGAAATGTCCAGTAATACTTCACCGTGACATGTAAGAAATGTCCAGTAATACTTCACCGTGACATGTAAGAAATGTTCGATAAATACGCTATAAAACATATTGAGCAACATTGTAGTGACATCATTGCTCTAATCTACGGTCATGGTGTCATCATGTAGGCAATGTATGCTAGTGATCTTCTGTCGTTCAGAGGTGTCGCTACAGTCCACTAGGCCATAGACGGAGGGATGGACGGAATGTGGATAAATGGAGAGAATGATGGGTGAATGTATCAAGTGAAAAGTAGACACTTGTAGGCAAACATGTCTACCTTGTAGGAAAACATGCCTACGTTGTAGGAAAACATGCCTACGTTGTAGGAAAACATACGTAGCGAGCTATCAGGATATATATTATAAGTGATATGTGTTCATGATCATCTTATAGATGTCCTAGAGAAGATGAAGCCTTTCATCACTGAAGTCTCTAAGGAGGTAGCCGCTGCAGTCAATGGAGGGTAAGTTGACTTCTTGATATTTGTTTGTGGATAACTACTTTCAACTAATCATCTTTATGTTTTTATTGTTGCATTCTATTTTATTTAATAACAAAGTAATGGAAACAACAAAGAAAGAGACATCACCACAGTGCAAAATAAAGACAAGTGGAACAATATTAAAACAGGTAAATGAATTTAAATATTTGAGAACTTTGTTAACCTCAGGTGGTAGATGTACAAAAGAGGTGAGATGCAGAATGGCTCAGGCAAAAGCAGCTTTCCAAAAAATGAGGAACATACTACACAATCCATTTTTTACAATAAAGACAAAAGGGTTCTTAGATGTTATGTAGAGCCAGTCTTAACATGTGGATGTAAATCATGGACAATAGGACAACAGACAAGAAAATCACTAGAGTCTGTAGAAATGTGGTTTTACAGAAGAATATTGAGAATACTATGGACAGCTAAGAATAGTAATGAAAATGTTCTGAAAGAGGTCAAAAAGAGAGCTAATTTCCAATATTTGGAAGAAAGAATCATCATTTTTTTGGCCATGTAATGAGAAGGGAACAACTGGAATATATTGTAACAACTGGAAATATTAAGGGACGAAGAGATAGAGGGAAGCAAAAAGAAAAAAACACCAGACAGCTTAAGAGAATGGCTTGGCAGAAGGTCAACAACAGAAATGATAAATTACTGTCGAGATCGAAAGTTGTTGAGAGACATGATCACCTACGCCAGGAGGCCCGGTACTTGATGACGATGATGATGGCATATATAAATACAGTTGATACAACTACAGTTGATGTAACTACAGTTGATGTAACTGAAGTATACCTCAAAGTGGAACATCTTTCTTTGGCCATTAAGCTACGATTATTGATCTAGAGATAAGATTGGCTAGAAGAAACATTTTCCCATTCTAATTGGGAAGGCAACATCGGGTCATTAAACACATTATCTCTCTCACACACATATAAATATCATCTAATACTCACTAAAGTGTATCTCTCACATATAAATATCATCTACTACTCACTAAACTGTACACTCACACACATAAATATCATCTACTACTCACTAAACTGTACTCTCACACATAAATATCATCTACTACTCACTAAACTGTATCTCTCACACATAAATATCATCTACTACTCACTAAACTGTACTCTCACACATAAATATCATCTACTACTCACTAAACTGTACTCTCACACATAAATATCATCTACTACTCACTAAACTGTATCTCTCACATATAAATATCATCTACTACTCACTAGACTGTACTCTCACACATAAATATCATCTACTACTCACTAAACTGTATCTCTCACACATAAATATCATCTACTACTCACTAAACTGTACTCTTACATATAAATATCATCTACTACTCACTAAAGTGTATCTGTCACATATAAATTTCATCAACTGCTCACTAAACTGTACTCTCTCACATAAATATAATCTACTACTCACTAAACTGTACTCTCACACATAAATATCATCTACTACTCACTAAACTGTACTCTCACATATAAATATCATCTACTACTCACTAGAGTGTACTCTCACACATAAATATCATCTACTACTCACTAAACTGTACTCTCACATAAATATCATCTACTACTCACTAAACTGTACACTCACACACATAAATATCATCTACTACTCACTAAACTGTACTCTCACATATAAATATCATCTACTACTCACTAAACTGTATCTCTCACACATAAATATAATCTACTACTCACTAAACTGTACTCTCACACATAAATATCATCTACTACTCACTAAACTGTACTCTCACATATAAATATCATCTACTACTCACTAGAGTGTACTCTCACACATAAATATCATCTACTACTCACTAAACTGTACTCTCACATAAATATCATCTACTACTCACTAAACTGTACTCTCACACATAAATATCATCTACTACTCACTAAACTGTATCTCTCACACATAAATATCATCTACTACTCACTAAACTGTACTCTCACACATAAATATCATCTACTACTCACTAAACTGTATCTCTCACATATAGATATCATCTACTGCTCACTAAACTGTATCTCTCACACATAAATATCATCTACTACTCACTAAACTGTATCTCTCACACATAAATACCATCTACTACTCACTAAACTGTATCTCTCACACATAAATACCATCTACTACTCACTAAACTGTATCTCTCACACATAAATATCATCTACTACTCACTGAACTGTACACTCACACACATAAATATCATCTACTACTCACTAAACTGTACTCTCACACATAAATATCATCTACTACTCACTGAACTGTACACTCACACACATAAATATCATTTACTACTCACTAAACTGTACTCTCACACATAAATATCATCTACTACTCACTAAACTGTACTCTCACACATAAATATCATCTACTACTCACTAAACTGTACTCACACGCATAAATATCATCTACTACTCACTAAACTGTACTCACACACATAAATATCATCTACTACTCATTAAACTGTATCTCTCTCACACATAAATATCATCTACTACTCATTAAACTGTATCTCTCTCACACATAAATATCATCTACTACTCATTAAACTGTATCTCTCTCACACATAAATATCATCTACTACTCATTAAACTGTATCTCTCTCACACATAAATATCATCTACTACTCACTAAACTGTATCTCTCTCACACATAAATATCATCTATTCACCAGATTTATGTAGACAACTGGTCTCTAGCATCTTTGACGTAACTTCCGTATATCTCAAAATGATCGTGTACAATTACGATAATAAAAATCAGCAACGGAACGAGATAACCAAAATATCATCAAATTGCTCGGTAGGCGTGAGGTAGAAGCTGGCAAGATGGCAGAAAGAACATCACGTGGTATACTAAGATTGCAATAATGAAGCGTGATAACTCTCTGATATCAATGTCAGCCAATGTTGATAATGGACAGATCACAACTGGAGGAATGATGCGGGAGAAAAAAGTAACAGCCATTAATGTCGTCAAACTGAGAAGATGAGAAATATGTGACGTCTGGATAGTTTTAGAAAGAAGGTCACACTTCAAATTGATCACATAAACGAGGACATAAAGTGGGGCACGCGAGTGTAGATCATATAAACGAGGACATAAAGTGGATCACGCGAGTGTAGATCATATAAACGAGGAAATAAAGTGGATCACGCGAGTGTAGATCATATAAACGAGGAAATAAAGTGGATCACACGAGTGTAGATCATATAAACGAGGAAATAAAGTGGATCACGCGAGTGTAGATCATATAAACGAGGAAATAAAGTGGATCACGCGAGTGTAGATCATATAAACGAGGACATAAAGTGGATCACGCAAGTGTTGATCACATAAACGAGATAATAAAGTGGGTCACGCGAGTGTTGATCACATAAAAGAGATAATAAAGTGCGTCACGCGAGTGTTGATCACATAAACGAGATAATAAAGTGGGTCACGCGAGTGTTGATCACATAAACGAGATAATAAAGTGGGTCACGCGAGTGTTGATCACATAAACGAGATAATAAAGTGGGTCACGCGAGTGTTGATCACATCGCTACCAAAAAGAACCTGCAAAAGACGATGTTCAAGCTACAAAGAACCAGAAAGAGCAACAGTCAGATATGGCAGCCAGTCAATCATGGCAGTAAGTCAGATATGGCAGTCAGTCAGATATGGCAGTAAGTCAGGTATGACAGTAAGTCAGATATGGCAGTCAGTCAATCATGGCAGTAAGTCAGATATGGCAGTAAGTCTGATATGGCAGTCCGTCAGACATAGCAGTCAGACATGACAGTCTGATATGACAGTCAGACATGGCAGCCAACAATAATAACGTCTTTCACTTTGCAGTGTGTATACGCAAGTCTTAACCAGTGAGACAGACAAAGCAGACAACTGCAGCATCCCATAATTCATTGATTATGTTAGGAGAAATCAGCACCTAGCATATTTTGAGCGTTTTATTTTTCCATGTACGTGATCGACATGTATGTGCAGCTATCTCCCTTGTATCTTACTCTCTCCCTGGACAACACACACACACACACAGAGAGAGAGAGAGAGAGAGAGAGAGAGAGAGAGATTTCACTGTGACCTTGTTATTTCTAGGGAAGACCTGGAGCATACGCTGACATCTGTCATTACAAAAGTCCTGGTCATGCAGGTGATAAAACTCAAAAAGGCCCTAAATGATCAATCAGGTCAGAAATGACGTGAATTATAATTTTTCAGTATTTGGTTTACATGTATCGAACTGTGAACTTGAACAGAAGTAATTGACACAGAGTTGATCACAAACATCACATACTGGGTACCATTACAGAGTGAGTTGATCACAAACATCACATACTGGATACCATTACAGACAGAGTTGATCACAAACATCACATGCTGGATACCATTACAGACAGAGTTGATCACAAACATCACATGCTGGATACCATTACAGACAGAGTTGATCACAAACATCACATACTGGATACCATTACAGACAGAGTTGATCCCAAACATCACATACTGGATACCATTACAGACAGAGTTGATCACAAACATCACATACTGGATACCATTACAGACAGAGTTGATCACAAACATCACATACTGGATACCATTACAGACAGAGTTGATCACAAACATCACATACTGGATACCATTACAGACAGAGTTGATCACAAACATCACATACTGGATACCATTACAGACAGAGTTGATCACAAACATCACATACTGGATACCATTACAGACAGAGTTGATCACAAACATCACATACTGGATACCATTACAGACAGAGTTCATCACATACTGGATACCATTACATACAGAGTTGATCACAAACATCACATACTGGATACCATTACAGACAGAGTTGATCACAAACATCACATACTGGATACCATTACAGACAGAGTTGATCACAAACATCACATACTGGATACCATTACAGACAGAGTTGATCACAAACATCACATACTGGATACCATTACAGACAGAGTTGATCACAAACATCACATACTGGATACCATTACAGACAGAGTTGATCACAAACATCACATACTGGATACCATTACAGACAGAGTTGATCCCAAACATCACATACTGGATACCATTACAGACAGAGTTGATCACAAACATCACATACTGGATACCATTACAGACAGAGTTGATCACAAACATCACATACTGGATACCATTACAGACAGAGTTCATCACATACTGGATACCATTACAGACAGAGTTGATCACAAACATCACATACTGGATACCATTACAGACAGAGTTGATCACAAACATCACATGCTGGATACCATTACAGACAGAGTTGATCACAAACATCACATGCTGGATACCATTACAGACAGAGTTGATCACAAACATCACATACTGGATACCATTACAGACAGAGTTGATCACAAACATCACATACTGGATACCATTACAGACAGAGTTCATCACATACTGGATACCATTACAGACAGAGTTGATCACAAACATCACATACTGGATACCATTACAGACAGAGTTGATCACAAACATCACATACTGGATACCATTACAGACAGAGTTGATCACAAACATCACATACTGGATACCATTACAGACAGAGTTGATCACAAACATCACATACTGGATACCATTACAGACAGAGTTGATCACAAACATCACATACTGGATACCATTACAGACAGAGTTGATCACAAACATCACATACTGGATACCATTACAGACAGAGTTGATCACAAACATCACATACTGGATACCATTACAGACAGAGTTGATCACAAACATCACATACTGGATACCATTACAGACAGAGTTGATCACAAACATCACATACTGGATACCATTACAGACAGATTTGATCACAAACATCACATACTGGATACCATTACAGACAGAGTTGATCACAAACATCACATACTGGATACCAATACAGACAGAGTTGATCACAAACATCACATACTGGATACCATTACAGACAGAGTTGATCACAAACATCACATACTGGATACCATTACAGACAGAGTTGATCACAAACATCACATACTGGATACCATTACAGACAGAGTTCATCACATACTGGATACCATTACAGACAGAGTTGATCACAAACATCACATACTGGATACCATTACAGACAGAGTTGATCACAAACATCACATACTGGATACCATTACAGACAGAGTTGATCACAAACATCACATACTGGATACCATTACAGACAGAGTTGATCACAAACATCACATACTGGATACCATTACAGACAGAGTTGATCACAAACATCACATACTGGATACCATTACAGACAGAGTTGATCACAAACATCACATACTGGATACCATTACAGACAGAGTTGATCACAAACATCACATACTGGATACCATTACAGACAGAGTTGATCACAAACATCACATACTGGATACCATTACAGACAGATTTGATCACAAACATCACATACTGGATACCATTACAGACAGAGTTGATCACAAACATCACATACTGGATACCAATACAGACAGAGTTGATCACAAACATCACATACTGGATACCATTACAGACAGAGTTGATCACAAACATCACATACTGGATACCATTACAGACAGAGTTGATCACAAACATCACATACTGGATACCATTACAGACAGAGTTGATCCCAAACATCACATACTGGATACCATTACAGACAGAGTTGATCACAAACATCACATACTGGATACCATTACAGACAGAGTTGATCACAAACATCACATAATGGATACCATTACAAAAACAGACTTGACAACAAACACCACATATTGGATACCATTACAAACAGAGATTATCACAAACATCACATACTAGATACCATTACAAACACAAAGTTGATCACGAACTTCACATACCATTAATACAGAGACATAATATTTTAAAAAAATCAACACAGTGGGTGGAAGTCAGTTCAAGGAATTGTTTGTGGAGCAGACGTTTGTGGTGAAGGTCTACACGAGTCGTGACTTCACATTCTTCGTGAGAAAAGTTCTCGGAAATATATGACATGACGCCAACCAGGAGACGCAGAGGGAATGAGGTTTGTAGCTGGCGACGGTCGAGGTTTACAGCAATTGTGTGGTGCTGGTTCAAGGCAGAGTTTGGCAATAAAGTCGGAGGGAGCAGCAATGACATGTGATGGTACAACTCTAATAGTGTACAGAAGATGCTAACGAACGCTTTTACATCTAGTGGGTCACCTGTTATAAACAAATATAGAACCATATTAACATCAAGTGGGTCACCTGTTATGTACAAATATGAAACCATATCAACATGAAGTGAAGAAATCAAGTCACGCTGGGCTGAACACTTTCAGGAAATCCTTCATCGTAAAAAACCAAGACTTTGAATAGATTTGACAGCCAACACACCAACCTCACAATTAGATATAAACATAGATGACGTCACCTTGAATGAAGCAGAGATGGCTGTTAGGCTCATGGCTGACAACGAGGCTGGAAGTGAAGATGATGTAACATCTGAGATGATAAAAGCAATGGATAGCCAAAACTATAATTTACTCGATGGATCATCCTTATTGCTCACCGGGCACGTCCATAAGTGTTCAGTTCTCCTCCCCTCACTGTGTGGAGACTGACGACTCCAGTTCGGTGCTGTTTTGTTATTCCTCTTATTCTCCCCGCGTAATGCTCTTTTCTGGCATCTTCATTTTTTCACCTGATATTCGTGCAGTCTGGACGTGGTTGTAGATTGATCATTAATTGAGTCACCAGCGCGCCCTGCTTCCCTGGGGGCATTCAGAATGTCGACCTTCGGCACATGATTTTTGGGGTAATGTGGTTGTTTGGTATTACGCTCGTGCCGCTTTACTTTCCCAGAAAAAAAAAATCCGGTACCCATTAAAGGCTGGGTGAACCCGGAAGCCTACCTCTTGTCCTTTGCAGTCCAGTTCACTAACCACTGAGCTATCGCGGCTCCCTAACCTACACAGTGGGAAAGTATAATTGTCAAATTTTTCAAAAAATGGAAAACTCAAGGATTGCAACAACTAGAGAGGCGTGACTCTTCTATCAGTTGTCTCTAAAGTTAACTGTAAGATCTTCATGAACAGAATCAACGATATCGTAGACAATGTTGTGGGTGATTAACAAGAAGGATTTAAATAAGAAAAAAAAACTGCCTGGATCATATTTTTACCCTAATAATTATACAAAAGAACATATAGAAAAGCAATGATAACTTATTCTAAATTTCATTGATTTGAACAAAAAATGCTTTTGACAGGATAGAGACTTATTGTGGGACATACATAGAGACTCATTGTGGAACATACGTAGAGACTAATTGTGGGACATAGAGACTCATTGTGGGACATAGAGACTCATTGTGGGACATAGAGACTCATTGTGGGACATAGAGACTCATTGTGGGACATAGAGACTCATTGTGGAACATAGAGACTCATTGTGGAACATATATAGTGACTCATTGAGGAACATACATAGAGACTCATTGTGGAACATACATAGAGACTCATTGTGGAACATACATAGAGACTCATTGTGGGACATACATAGAGACTCATTGTGGGACATACATAGAGACTTATTGTGGGACATACATAGAGACTCATTGTGGAACATACGTAGAGACTAATTGTGGGACATAGAGACTCATTGTGGGACATAGAGACTCATTGTGGGACATAGAGACTCATTGTGGGACATAGAGACTCATTGTGGGACATAGAGACTCATTGTGGGACATAGAGACTCATTGTGGGACATAGAGACTCATTGTGGAACATAGAGACTCATTGTGGAACATATATAGTGACTCATTGAGGAACATACATAGAGACTCATTGTGGAACATACATAGAGACTCATTGTGGAACAAACATAGAGACTCATTGTGGGACATACATAGAGACTCATTGTGGGACATACATAGAGACTCATTGTGGGACATACATAGAGACTCATTGTGGGACATACAAAGAGACTCAATGTGGAACATACAATGAGACTCATTGTGGGACATACATAGAGACTCATTGTGCAACATGGAGACTCATTGTGGAACATACATAGAGACTCATTGAGGAACATACATAGAGACTCATTGAGGAACATACATAGAGACTCATTGAGGAACATACATAGAGACTCATTGAGGAACATACATAGAGACTCATTGAGGAACATACATAGAGACTCATTGAGGAACATACATAGAGACTCATTGAGGAACATACATAGAGACTCATTGAGGAACATACATAGAGACTCATTGTGGAACATACATAGAGACTCATTGAGGAACATACATAGAGACTCATTGTGGAACATACATAGAGACCAATTGTGGAACATACATAGAGACTCATTGAGGAACATACATAGAGACTCATTGTGGAACATACATAGAGACTCATTGAGGAACATACATAGAGACTCATTGTGGGACACACTCAGACAATATGGAATACCACCATTTATTAACATCATTAAAGATCTTTACGACAGCTTCTCATGTCCAGCTCGCACAGAGCTGGGACTGAGTGAATGGTTCCAGATAGATATCGGAGTCAAACAAGGATGTATCTCCCTTGTTATATGGAATTGCCATCCACTTCATTATGCAGAAGTACTGTACAGGTAACAAAGGTATTGGATGGACATCTCAGCTGGAGCACCTTTCTTTGTGGACAATATAGTTCTTATCAATGTGAACTTGATGTCCATAAAGAAATGCCCTGTCATCGATGTGAACTTGATGTCCATAAACAAATGCCCTGTCATCGATGTGAACTTGATGTCCATAAACAAATGCCCTGTCATCGATGTGAACTTGATGTCCATAAACAAATGCCCTATCATCGATGTGAATTTGATGTCCATAAACAAATGCCCTGTCATCGATGTGAAATTTGATGTCCATAAACAAATGCCCTGTCATCGATGTGAATTTGATGTCCATAAACAAATGCCCTGTCATCGATGTGAACTTGATGTCCATAAAGAAATGCCCTGTCATCGATGTGAACTTGATGTCCATAAACAAATGCGCTGTCATCGATGTGAACTTGATGTCCATAAACAAATGCCCTGTCATCAATGTGAACTTGATGTCCATAAACAAATGCCCTGTCATCGATGTGAACTTGATATCCATAAACAAATGCCCTGTCATCGATGTGAACTTTATGTCCTTAAACAAATGCCCTGTCAGCAATGTGAACTTGATGTCCATAAACAAATGCCCTGTCATCAATGTGAACTTGATGTGCATAAACAAATGCCCTGTCATCAATGTGAACTTGATGTGCATAAACAAATGCCCTGTCATCGATGTGAACTTGATGTCCAAAAACAAATGCCCTGTCATCGATGTCAACTTGATATGCATAAACAAATGCCCTGTCATCAATGTGAACTTGATGTCCATAAACAATTGCCCTGTCATCAATGTAAACTTGATGTCCATAAACAAATGCCCTGTCATCGATGTGAACTTGATGTCCAAAAACAAATGCCCTGTCATAAATGGCCAGGAAAGTTGGATTTGAGATCAAAGAAGAAAAGACAAAACTAATGAATAATCAAATTCGTCCACACAAAAAAAATATATCTTGAAGAGAAAGTAGTGGAAGAAGTAGATGATCTTGTATATATTGGAAGCTGCATAGATCAAGAAGGTGATACAAAAAAAAAAGAAATTAAAATTATAATAGCGAAGGCAGCAATGACTTTCAGAAACCTTGATAAAATATGAAAATAAAATAAAATAAAAAATAAAAAAATGTAAATAATGTAAGCTAAAGATTTTAAAATCAAATATGTTATCTACCCGTACTTTAGAATGTGAGGAAACAACTAAAGAAATAGAAAACAAACTGGATGTGTTTGAAAACAGATGAATGGTGAAGATACGTTGTTTACCATGGAATATAATATAGATAAAGAGGGAGGAACAGGAAATGATGCCAAAATAAGGATATCAAAAGCAAGAGGAGCTTTCATTGCACTGGGAAACATATGGAAATCCAAAGAAATTAAGTTAAATACAAAAATAAAAATTTTCAACTGAAATGTTAAGGCGGTCTTATTATATGGCTGTGAAACATGGAGAACAACAAAATTGACAATCACGAAGATACAGACTTTCATTAATGGATGCTTACGCAGAATAAAAGGATGGAAATGACAGGACAAAATCACTAACATAGAATTATGGAAATGTACCATTCAAACACCAGTGGATAAAGAGATATAGCGAAGACGATGGCGCTGGATAGGACACACACTACGGAAGCCAACTGAGAGTATTACACAACAGGCCCTTTTTTGGAATCCCCAGGGGAAAAGACAAAGAGGAAGACCATGGAATTCTTGGAGAAGACAGATAGAATCAGAGATGAAGATGATGGGGAAGACATGGATTGATCTTAAAAGAATGGCAAAAAAAAACAGAACGACTTGGAAAGTGTTTTTTGAAAACCTATGCTCCACTGGGAGCTAAACAGGAAGAGGAAGAAGTAGAAGATGAAGACCATGGAATAAGTTCAAAACTTGTGCAGAAAAAAAAAGAGAAATGACAAAACGTTCAAAATAACACTAATAATTAAGACAAGAATGTGGTCACATGTTGGTCATGTGATGAGAAGAGACAATAAGAGAATTTCAAATCAGGCCTTCAAATGAGAACCAGAGGGTAAGAGAAAAAGAGGCCGAATAGAGAAACACTAAAGAGACCACTGAGGCGAGAGGCAAGAACAGCAAGTATCAACTAACTCGCCGAGATTGAGCAACTCACCCAGAACATGGTAGTGTGGTGAGACACAATGCGGGCCCTGTGCATGGTTTGACACTTGATACAGAGATCGTCAGACAAAAACAGAAGCCCTAGTGAAGTCTTCAGCTCGAAATGATAGACAGACACAGACAGACGGACGGACGGACAGACAGACACAGACAGACAGACGGACGGACGGACAGACAGAGGGACGAACAGACGGACAGACAGAAGGACGGACAGACGGACAGACAGAGGGACGAACAGACAGAGGAACGGACAGACAGAAAGACAGAGGGACGGACGGACGGACAGACATACGGACAGACAGATAGATAGATAGGCAGACAGACGATAGATAGATAGATAGATAGATAGATAGATAGATAGATAGATAGATAGATAGATAGATAGATAGATAGATAGATAGATAGATAGATAGATAGATAGATAGATAGACAGATAGACAGACAGACAGACAGACAGACAGACAGACAGACAGACAGACAGACAGACAGACAGACAGATAGACAGATAGACAGATAGACAGATAGACAGATAGATAGATAGATAGATAGATAGATAGATAGATAGATAGATAGATAGATAGATAGATAGATAGATAGATAGATAGATAGATAGATAGATAGATAGATAGATAGATAGATAGATAGATAGATAGATAGATAGATAGATAGATAGATAGATAGATAGATAGATAGATAGATAGATAGATAGATAGATAGATAGATAGATAGATAGATAGATAGATAGATAGATGAAACAATATGAATATTGGATTTCTTATGAATTTTTTTTCTCAAAATTACTATAACATTAGTTTAAAATTACTCTAACTTTACTCTAACATCAGTCGAACACTTTTCTAACATTACTCTAACAATACCCTAACATTACTTTGGCTAAATGACAGGATACGGCGCCAATGAATCATGTACCCAGTGTGGTAGGTGTTTTTACGGTGCTGCTGTGTGTGGTGGCCAGTGCTCGGGCTGCGTTTATGGTGATAGTGGTTGTTATAGCCTCACCTGCATCACAGAAGATCGTCACAGAAGTGCAGTAAGTACAGTTTGCTTTGATCTTCTAAGATTATCAGCTATGAGGATTTAGCATTCAACAATACCGGACTTTGTGGTCGCTTTCATACACAAATTACACATTTTATCTTCTACCTTTCAGCTCCCTGTGGAGCATATGTCTTCAACAAACACTTTTCAAGCCGTTCTGTTTCTTGCCATTCTTTTGAGATCATTCCATGTCTTCCCCATCATCTTCATCTCTGCTTCCATTTGTCTTCCCCATCATCTTCATCTCTGCTTCCATTTGTCTTCCCCATCATCTTCATCTCTGCTTCCATCTTCTCCAAGAATTTCTTGGTCTTACTCTTTGTTTTTTTCCCTGGGGATTCCAAAAACGGGCCTGTTGTGTAATACTCTAAGTTGGCTTCCGTAATGTGTGTCCTATCCAGCGCCATCATCTTCGATGTATCTCTTTATCCACTGGTGTTTGATTGATACATTTCCATAATTCTATGTTAGTGATTTTGTCCTGCCATTTCCATCCTTTTATTCTGCGTGTCATCCATAAATGAAAGTCTGTATCTTCATAATTGTCATTTTAGTTGGCCTCCGTGCTTCACAGCCAGATAATATGATTGACTTAACTTTGGAATTGAACATTTTTTTTAGTATTTAACCTAATTTCTTTGGACTTCCATATGTTTCCTAGTGCAACAAATGCTCCTCTTGCTTTTGATATCTTTATTTTGGTATCATTTTCTGTTCCTTCCTCTTTGTCTATATTACTGTTCAGGTGGCCTATATGTGAGATTGTACGTCTAGTAGAGGTATTTCTCCTATTTATATTTGGTTATTGCTAACTGCATTAATCTCATCATTTTGGTCGTATCTCTATTTATTTTCAGTCCCATCTGTTGTGATCTCTCATCAAGTTTGCTCATTTCACACATTAGATAGATAACAAATCACCTTATACAATTATAACTGAAGAAATAGCAAGGATCGATTTTGCTTTCACAAGGGAGGTAATCCATTGTGTTTTGAGGGGACTGAACCTGTGAGAGAATGGTAGGCTGGTCTTGTAAGTAAACTAGTCTTTTTCATAGTGGGCTGGTCTTGTAAGTAAACTAGTCTTTTTCATAGTGGGCTGGTCTTGTAAGTAAACTAGTCTTTTTCATAGTGTGCTGGTCTGATGAAGACAACGGTTCGACCCCGATTGACGGCTTTTACTATAATCCAGCCTTGGATGAGTATCTGATTTTGTTTTTAGAGCAGAGAGACTTTATTATCTTCAAATGTTTCTATGGTCGAAAACTATAGACAATAACATTATGTTCCTAACTAAATGCGTGATCGTCTTTCTTTCATACAATTTCCTTCCTTACATCCTTCCTTCAATATTTTTTTTTATTCTTTATTTCGTTTTTAAAATCAATACATTTAATTTTACAACAATAAATTCATTTATGTGATTCGATGATAATGAATGATGATACATATATTTTCGATGTAATTAAAAGTTAAGTAATGCATTTAACAACACGACCAAGGGGTTTAATATTAAAAAAAGGGAGCGCCAGAGGCGACAATAAACTTGATCACCCCAATCTGTGTCGGCGGCTTAAAAGATAACTTTCTTTATGCTTGTCGTCTATCACCTGACGCCACTAGAAGTAGCAAAACGAGCCGACAATAGCCTCCAGCTCTCCGACGTCTGTGTTTTGGGTGTGACGACTCGTCGGCGGCTGTACTGATAGCTCGCTTTTATATCTGGCGTCTATCGCCTGTCGCCACCAATTGTATTAATTAAACAAGGGAGATAAAGGACTTGAAAGGTGTGTCTTGCCACTTGAATAGTGGACATTTATTCACTCACATTCCTCACAAATTTAAATTTTATTGTTTTAAAATGGACATTGATTTTTGGTTATAAATATGTAAAAACAAATTGGCATTGAAAGTTTTAGATTGGTAAACGGCAGCATTTCTACAAGCCCACACTAATTTCCTATATTCCGATAATAGAATTAGAGATTTAGTGTAGGATTGTTGTGTTGTTGTTTTTGGCAGTGTGTTGAGCATGATAGATCTGTATATGTCTACCTTCTGTGTAGTGTGTGTTTCTAGTGTGTGTTGTAACTCCGTTCTTGCTGGTATGATTGTGCTGCATTCGTAGAATATGTGTTCTTCTGTTTCTTGTATGTTTCGTCTGCAAAGTTTGCATTTGGCTGCCTGTCCTGTGGGTGTCATGCTGTATATGAGTCTGTATGTGACTTTGGAGCCAGTGGTGGGGAGTGTTAAACACTCCAAGGTATGAAGACAGCTTTACAAGGATGGAACACAGCACAATACTGACGTTTCGGCCTGTGGCCTTCTTCAGAGTACAAGGACAACGAAAACAAACGGTGAAACACAATTATCTATAACTACATAATCAGAAGAATGGAGAGGTGGACAGAAAAGAAGAAAGTAGGATAAAGAAAAATGAAAAAAAAGAAAGCTACATGAGGGGAGGTAGGATGAGTGTTAAGATGTATAAATATGCAAGAATAGGAGAATATATATATATATATATATATATATATATATATATATATATATATATATATATATATACATATAAAATATGTATCACTTAACTCAAATAACTTGTCTGTCCGCCGGGAACGAAACGAAAGAATGACCAAATAGACAGGAATCCACGTGCCGGAAAAAGGGGAACAAGAATCGTGGGAAACAAATTAGAAAAAGGGGGGGGGGGCCGCCAGACCAGTGTCAAAACACCAGTCGGGATGAAAAGAAACAAACAAACGCACAGCTAAGGCCTGGCAAAAGGTGGTAGACGGAAAAGATAATACTAAAGGGAGGTCAAAAAGTAATGCACACCAATTTTTTTCTCGGCTAATAATAAAGATAGGAATATGAAATTTTGCACACTTGGAATATGACATGTTCCAATTATGTGTACCAAATTGCACAGCATTTTGATAAATATTACGCAATCTATGAACCGTTAAAATGGAGCTTGTCAACAATGTCCGTTACAAACAGCGAATTGTCATAGATTTTCTGGTTGCGGAAAAAGAAACTGTGGCAAACATTCATAAACGACTGTGTGCAGTGTACAAATGTTCTGCAGTCGATAGGAGCACAGTTAGTCGCTGGGTTCAGAGAATTAAAGCTGCAGAAAGTGTACGAGTGGAGCTGCATGATTTACTGCGTTTTGGACGTGTTGCCTCGGCTACCAGCACAGACATGTTAAACCGGGCTGATGCCATTATTCGTAAGGATAGGCGTATCACTAGTCAGCAATTGGCATTGCAGCTTACAGTCAGCAAGGGAAGTGCAATCGCAATTTTTAAAACTCTCGGATATTCAAAGATTTGCGCTCGATGGTTTCCTCGGTGCCTAACAAATGATCACAGAGTTCAAATGAAAACATTCTGTTCTGAATTGTTGGAGCGTTTCCGTGTTGAAGGAGAAATGTTTTTGTCAAAAATTGTTACCGGTGACGAAACGTGGGCACATTATTATGAGCCTGAAACAAAAATGCAGTCAATGGAATGGCATCATCCGCAGTCACCAAAAAGAAAAAAATTCTAAACATCTCCATCAGCCGGAAAGGTGATGATCACTGTCTTCTGGGACATTGATGGTGTGATTCTTGTTGATGTAATGACAAGAGGTGAGACAATCAACTCGACAGCTTACATCAATACACTGACAAAACTCAAAAATCGGTTCCACAGAGTTCGGCCTAATAAGCCATCTGCAGATTTGTTGCTTCAACATGACAATGCACGCCCTCACACAAGTCTGGTAACACGGGAAGCAATCAACAAATTTGGTTGGACTGTACTGCCCCATCCTCCTTACAGCCCTGATCTGGCTCCCTCAGATTTCCATCTGTTTGGACCACTCAAAAAATTCCTGCGTGGGACACACTTTGACAATAATGAGGGTGTGATCCGTGCAGTTAAAAAATGGCTACGCGAGCAGGACAAAACTTGGTACAAACGAGGCATTAATGACCTAGTTTCGCGTTGGCGTAAGGCAATACGCTTGGACGGAGATTATGTTGACAAATAGGTAGTGTCAAGGGGATGTTCAGCTACAATCTGTGAAAATTTCACACATTTTGCCCGAATAGTTTCCGAGAAAAAAATTGGTGTGCATTACTTTTTGACCTCCCTACGTTTACTACGTAGGTATCATAAAACTACAGGAGCCTAACGGGGGGGGGGGGGGGGGGGGGGCTAATTCAAGCAGAGGAATCGGAGAGGATAGACAGGTAGGGAGAGGGAGGAAATACTGATACGAGGAAGAGAAATGAAAAGGAAGAATAAGAAAGGAAAGAATCAGGTATAGGAAAATAGGATCGGAAGAGAGGCGGTGGGACAGGAGAGAATAGATAAGAGAGGGAGTCAGAAAGAAGAGAATAATAGAGGGATGGTACGCAAGAAGTGGGGCCCAGCGAGGTAGAGAGGTAGAGAACGGAGAGACTGAGGGGGATACTAAGAATGTATATACATGTATAAAGAGCACTAGGAAGTATACATCAGAGGAGGACAGGTAAAAGATAGGAGGAGAGGCGGTGGGTCAGGAGTGGATAGGAAGAGAGGGAGTCAGACAGAAGTGGAGAAATAGAGGGATGGTACGCAGGCAGTAGTTCCTAAAGAGGTAAGGAAGTGGGGAAAAGGAGATGTATGCAGTTTCCCTTGCTTTGGGAGCGATGTGTGAGTTGTGGATGTTTGAGAAGGTGCTGGTGTAGTCTGTGAGGTAGTATTTTTGGCCTCTCTTGATTCTGAGCCGTAATGGAGGTGCTTGCTGTTTAATGAGGTGTTTGTAAATGGTGTTTGTCTTTTGATGTAATAGGTTGTCGTGCCCTTGGATAGCTTGAATGCAATTTGTGTAGGTTGTGGGTGTGGGGCCGAAGTGGTGTGGTATTGAATTGCTTGGATTTCTGAATTTGAGTAATCTCAGACCCATGTAATAGTGTGCGAAAGTATGATTGTCTGGTTGTTGGATAATGCGGCTCACGTGGTTTATCCTGAGAGCTGTAATTTGTGTGTGTATGTCCTGTAGTGAAATCTCTCCTTGTTTTTTGTGCTGTATTAGTGTTTTGTGTTGTATGCTGTGTATAGTGTGTCCAAAAACAAAATGTCTTATTAGTTTTCTTATTTCTGTGATTGTTGGTTGAGGTGGGTTAAAGACTGTAGCTATGTATGTTAGTTTTGCGATGATGTAAGTGTTTACAATGATGCTCCTACCAAAAATTGTGGATGTTTTGTATTTGTATCTCTGTGATTTCCGTGAGCAGACATGACTTGTCTTGAATGTCTCAGAAAGTTCTGGTCAAGGACTCAGATATGACCAGTTGAAAGTGAGAAACATGATACTAAAATAGCACACTAATAATCAATGCGGAGAAGTCAGGGGCTGGCTATGCAAATATGGTAGTTCGTGTTCAAGGGTCGTTGAATCAAAAGGGAAAGAGTCATTCATAGTTGATAGAGATGATTAGGTAGATGAAAGAATCTGTACACATGGATCAGAATCTTGATGATAAGAACTTCCATACTTAATTTCATAAAATTATTGATTAACTGAATAAATGATTATAGTTTCATTGAATGACTGGTTGATTAATTGAATTAATGATTATATTTTCACTGATTGAATGATTCATTAATTAGTATTTCATTTTTAGTGTTCCATATTTAGTGTTTCATATTCAGTGTTTCATGTTTAGTGTTTCATATTTAGTGTTTTATGTTCAGTGTTTCCTAATTAGTGTTTCATATTTAGTCTGCCATGACAAGTGTTTCATATTCAGTGTTTCATGTTTAGTGTTTCATATTATGTGCTTCATGCTAATGTTTCATAGTTAGTGCTTCATGTTTAGTGTTTCATGTTTGATGTTTCATGTTTGGTATTTCATGAATAGTGTTTCATGCTTGATGTTTCATGTTTAGTGTTTCGTGTTTAATGTTTCATATTTGGTGTTTCATTTTTACTATTTCATGTTTAGTGTTTCATATTTGGTGTTTCATGTTTACTATTTCACGTATAGTGTTTCATATTTGGTGTTTCATGTTTACTATTTCACGTTTAGTGTTTCATATTTGGTGTTTCGTGTTTACTATTTCATGCTCAGTGTTTCATATTTGGTGTTTCATTTTTACTATTTCATGTTTAGTGTTTCATATTTGGTGTTTCATGTTTACTATTTCACGTATAGTGTTTCATATTTGGTGTTTCATGTTTACTATTTCACGTTTAGTGTTTCATATTTGGTGTTTCGTGTTTACTATTTCATGCTCAGTGTTTCATATTTGGTGTTTCATTTTTACTATTTCATACTCAGTGTTTCATATTTGGTGTTTCATGTTTAGTATTTCATGTCTAATGTTTCGTGTTTCCACTTGCTTTTAATTGAACATGTTTGGGAACTCTTTGTTGCTCACAATGTAATCACAAGTTCAAACCATGAGTTGTCGTTTTAAGACATCTTCTTCTTTATCTACTGGAAAAAGGTCGACTTAGAGTACAAAGGACAGAAAGTAAAGAAGCACAAAAATAACATTAGCTGGCAAGGGTTGAGACCGCCAGAAGGGCGATAACCAAAACTTTGTATCTCCCTCGACACCCAAAGGGGTATCCCAGGAAGTGTAGAAATAAAACGTCATTCAATAAAAGTGAATAATAAATATAGCTATGTAAAGCTTTATACTCTATATTTTCATTTGTTTTTCATCAATTTTAGGTAGAAGTGTCAAATTATCCCATCAATAATTTTTATATCAAGGATTCGAGATTCTAGAAATTTGAGGGGTTCAACATTTTTTTTTAAAGATACGAATTCAATAAAATTTAGAATTCGTTCCTCCTCTAAAATATAGATTATTTGTTTATTCGTATTTATAAACGAGATATAAACACACATAGGAGTGTAAAGAAATGTCAAGATGGTTTATTCCCATTTAGCGGAGAGTGGAGAGTGTTGGAATGACCTCTGACTCACCAGTGAATTCTTGGCTAGAGTCCAGCAAGGCCATGTTGAGAGGTGACGTCACACGGTCTGTTATTGCTACCACCACGGCCAATGACCGCTGTTGTTCCTGTGAGCAGTGTCGTCAGTAAGTTCTACATAGCCTTACATTCACTATTTTGTTAGTTTATTTTTGTTTTAAATCAACATTTTTATTATCTGTTTATCCACAATTGCTTCCTTTATTTCTAATCGTAAATTATCAACATTGCCTGATATATTAACTGGAACACAATTACTTATCCTTGCAATCGCACTGAAATATAGACTAGTTTAGTTATTAAACATTTAATAATGACTTAACAATGGCTTTAAAGTCGACTTTATTAACAGAGAGAGTAATGGATGTGGATCTAGGACCTGCTGTGTGGATGGTGACCTCTGTTCCTGTGAGAGGTGCTCAACCGAAAGTATTGATCTGGTGAGTATTGTGTCTGCTCACACCAAACTGACTTCAACCAATCAGAACGATCTCTGTCTGCTCACACCAAACTGACTTCAACCAATCAGAACAATCCCTGTCTCCCCACACCAAACTGACTTCACTCAATCAGAACGATCTCTGTCTGCTCACACCAAACTGACTTCAACCAATCAGAACGATCTCTGTCTGCTCACACCAAACTGACTTCAACCAATCAGAACGATCTGTGTCTGCTCACACCAAACTGACTTCAACCAATCAGAACGATCTCTGTCTGCTCACACCAAATTGACTTCAACCAATCAGAACGATCTGTGTCTGCTCACACCAAACTGACTTCAACCAATCAGAACGATCTGTGTCTGCTCACACCAAACTGACTTCAACCAATCAGAACGATCTCTTTCTGCTCACACCAAACTGACTTCACTCAATCAGAACTATCTCTGTCTGCTCACACCAAACTGACTTCACTCAAATAGAACGATCTCTGTCTGCTCACACCAAACTGACTTCAACCAATCAGAGCGATCCCTGTCTGCTCACACCAAACTGACTTCAACCAATCAGAGCGATCCCTGTCTGCTCACACCAAACTGACTTCAACCAATCAGAGCGATCCCTGTCTCCTCACACCAAACTGACTTCAACCAATCAGAACGATCTCTGTCTCCTCACACCAAACTGACTTCAACCAATCAGAACGATCCCTGTCTCCTCACACCAAACTGACTTCACCCAATCAGAGCGATCCCAGTCTCCTCACACCAAACTGACTTCAACCAATCAGAGCGATCCCAGTCTCCTCACACCAAACTGACTTCAACCAATCAGAACGATCTCAGTCTCCTCACACCAAACTGACTTCAACCAATCAGAACGATCTCTGTCTCCTCACACCAAACTGACTTCAACCAATCAGAACGATCCCTGTCTCCTCACACCAAACTGACTTCACCCAATCAGAACTATCCCTGTCTCCTCACACCAAACTGACTTCAACCAATCAGAACGATCTCTGTCTGCTCACACCAAACTGACTTCACTCAATCAGAACGATCCCTGTCTCTTCACACCAAACTGACTTCAACCAATCAGAACAATCCCTGTCTGCTCACACCAAACTGACTTCACCCAATCAGAACGATCTCTGTCTCCCCACACCAAACTGACTTCAACCAATCAGAACGATCTCTGTCTGCTCACACCAAACTGACTTCACTCAATCAGAACGATCCCTGTCTCCTCACACCAAACTGACTTCAACCAATCAGAACGATCTCTTTCTGCTCACACCAAACTGACTTCAACCAATCAGAACGATCCCTGTCTCCTCACACCAAACTGACTTCACCCAATCAGAACGATCCCTGTCTCCTCACACCAAACTGACTTCACCCAATCAGAACGATCCCTGTCTCCTCACACCAAACTGACTTCAACCAATCAGAACGATCCCTGTCTCCTCACACCAAACTGACTTCAACCAATCAGAACGATCCCTGTCTCCTCACACCAAACTGACTTCAACCAATCAGAATGATCCCTGTCTCCTCACACCAAACTGACTTCAACCAATCAGAACGATCCCTGTCTCCTCACACCAAACTGACTTCAACCAATCAGAACGATCCCTGTCTCCTCACACCAAACTGACTTCAACCAATCAGAACGATCCCTGTCTCCTCACACCAAACTGACTTCACCCAATCAGAACGATGAGAAGAATGACCCATTGCTCATTTTTCTTCTAATTGTTACTACCAGCAAAAGTAAAAAAAAAGAATTAAACTACCCCCGTCACGCCAAGTGGTGTATATGGAATATGGTGTTAGTGACCATAAATCTTACAGACCTTCAGCACATGATTTTTGGGGTAATGTGGTCGGTATTACGCTCGTGCCGCTTTACTTTCCCAGAAAAATATCCGGTACCCATTAAAGGCTGGGTGAACCGGAAGCCGTCGGTTGGGATCGAACCCTACCCCTTGTCCTTTGTATTCCAGTTTTACTACCAGCAAGATGAACCTTTAAAGGATAGATATGGGTGTCCTTTCTCGCTTCATTCCATTCGCTTCACATGAAACTGTTCTTTCTGCCAGGAAAACTACATTTAGAAAGTTCCTGTATTAATCATTATCAGGTGCCGTGCCGAAGCATTGACGGTCTTATCTCGACATCCTTCTCTAATTCGCCAGTTCTCTTCATCAATTTACTGTTCATCTTTGTAACCGTTCCACTTGTTAAACTAAGTACTGTTTTCTCTCCTTGTCTTCAGCTGCATCTTTTTCCCCTCAGTGTTTTTTTTTCCTGATGTGGCATTTTCCAGATCAAATTATGCTCAAGGAAAAGTAAACCGTCTTCTTGTGATCATCATCAAGTGCCATACCTGCCGGCGTAGGTGATCATGTCTCTCCACAACTTTCAATCTCGGCAGCTATTTATCATTTCTGTTGTTGACCTTCTGCCAAGCCATTCTCTTAAGCTGTTTGGTATCTCTTCTATTTGCTTCTTTCTATCTATTCGTCCCTCAATTTTTCCCAGTTGTTACAATATATTCCAGTTGTTCTCTTCTCATTACATGGCCAAAAAATGATGATTATTTCTTCCTAATATTGGAAATTAGCTCTCTTTTTGCTTTGACTTCTTTCAAAATGTTTTCATTACTCTTCTTAACTGTCCCTGATATTCTCAACATTCTTATGTAAATCCACATTTCTACAGCCTCCAGTGATTTTCTTGTCTGTAGTCCTAATGTCCATGATTTAAATCCACATGTTAAGACTGGCTCTACATAACATCTAAGAACTCTTTTGTTTTTATTGTCAAAAATGGATTGTATAGTATCTTCCTCATTTTTTGGAAAGCTGCTTTTGCCTGAGCAACTCTACATCTCACCTATATTGTACATCTACCATCTGAGGTTAACACAGTTCCCAAATATTTAAATTAATTTGCCTGTTTTAATATTGTTCCACTTCTCTTTATTGTGCATTGAGGTAAGGTACTTTTCTTTGTTGTTACCATTATTTCTGTCTTTTTGCTATTAAGGCTGAGTCCTTTATTTTTGCTTTCTTTCACTATGATGTCTAACATTTACTGTAACTCATTTTTACTCTTAGCGATTAAGACTGTATCATCAACATGCCTATCTATGCCTTAGATTAATATAATATTATGACCTCTAACTGTTATCCTAGACATGCCCTTTATGGATCGTAAAATAGTCTCACTATACATATTAAATAAATCTGGTGACAGCACACAACCTTGTTTATCGCCTCTGTTTTATTTGTTGAAACATTCCCAATTGATTTCCAGTTCTTATAGCCACTGTTTGTTGCCAGTACATTTTTATTATTAGTATTATTCTTAGATCTTTGCTGTCTACGTTTCCATTTTCATTACATGACCAAAAATTGATGGTTGTTTCTTCCTGATATAAGCTCATATATATCGATGGTACACTTTGGAGGAGTCTTTTTATTTCAGATATTTATTAGTTTAGTTTCTTCTTGTTTAGACTTACCCATTTACTTTCACTTTCTGTGACTATCTCGTGAATCATTTATGATATCTCTTCTTCACAGTCTCATATTAACACTGTAGAATCGCGTTAGGTTGTTAACATTAAGTCCAATAACTGATTTTAGGTTGTTAATATCAGGTCCGCTAACTGATGTTTAGGTTGTTAACATCTTGTCCGCTAGCAGATGTTTAGGTTGTTAATATCAGGTCCGCTAACTGATGTTTAGGTTGTTAACATCATGTCCGCTAGCAGATGTTTATGTTGTTAATATTATGTCCGCTAGCTGATTTTAGTTTTAATAGCATCAAGTCCGTTAACTGATGTTGAGGTTGTTAACTTTAAGTCCGCTAACTGATGAACACGTTTGTTTTAATA
The DNA here is from genome assembly GCA_032433765.1 of Megaustenia siamemsis. NCBI lineage: Eukaryota > Metazoa > Mollusca > Gastropoda > Stylommatophora > Ariophantidae > Megaustenia > Megaustenia siamemsis. The sequence continues at coordinate 67,702,956 of JAVIAB010000108.1, forward strand.
TCAAGTCCGCTAACTGATGTTGGGGTTGATAATATCAAGCTCGCTGACATGTTCGGGTTGTTAACATCAAATCCGCTAACTGATGTTAAGGTTGTTAGCATCAAGTCCGCTAAATGATGTTAAGGTTGTTAGCATCAAGTCCGCTAAATGATGTTAAGGTTGTTAGGATCAAGTCCGCTAAATGATGTTAAGGTTATTAGCATCAAGTCCCCTAAATGATGTTAAGGTTGTTAGGATCAAGTCCGCTAAATGATGTTAAGGTTGTTAGCATCAAGTCCGCTAAATGATGTTAAGGTTGTTAGGATCAAGTCCGCTAAATAATGTTAAGGTTGTTAGCATAAAGTCCGCTAAATAATGTTAAGGTTGTTAGCATCAAGTCCTCTAAATGATGTTAAGGTTGTTAGCATCAAGTCCTCTAAATGATGTTAAGGTTGTTAGCATCAAGTCCTCTAAATGATGTTAAGGTTGTTAGCATCAAGTCCTCTAAATGATGTTAAGGTTGTTAGCATCAAGTCCTCTAAATGATGTTAAGGTTGTTAGCATCAAGTCCTCTAAATGATGTTAAGGTTGTTAGCATCAAGTCCGCTAAATGATGTTAAGGTTATTAGCATCAAGTCCGCTAAATGATGTTAAGGTTGTTAGCATCAAGTCCTCTAAATGATGTTAAGGTTGTTAGCATCAAGTCCTCTAAATGATGTTAAGGTTGTTAGCATCAAGTCCTCTAAATGATGTTAAGGTTGTTAGCATCAAGTCCTCTAAATGATGTTAAGGTTGTTAGCATCAAGTCCGCTAAATGATGTTAAGGTTATTAGCATCAAGTCCGCTAAATGATGTTAAGGTTATTAGCATCAAGTCCTCTAAATGATGTTAAGGTTGTTAGCATCAAGTCCTCTAAATGATGTTAAGGTTGTTAGCATCAAGTCCTCTAAATGATGTTAAGGTTGTTAGCATCAAGTCCTCTAAATGATGTTAAGGTTGTTAGCATCAAGTCCGCTAAATGATGTTAAGGTTGTTAGCATCAAGTCCGCTAAATGATGTTAAGGTTGTTAGCATCAAGTCCGCTAAATGATGTTAAGGTTGTTAGCATCAAGTCCGCTAAATGATGTTAAGGTTGTTAGCATCAAGTCCGCTAAATGATGTTAAGGTTATTAGCAGCAAGTCCGCTAAATGATGTTAAGGTTATTAGCATCAAGTCCGCTAAATGATGTTAATGTTGTTAGGATCAAGTCCGCTAAATGATGTTAAGGTTGTTAGGATCAAGTGCTCTAAATGATGTTAAGGTTGTTAGCATCAAGTCCGCTAAATGATGTTAAGGTTGTTAGCATCAAGTGCTCTAAATGATGTTAAGGTTGTTAGCATCAAGTCCGCTAAATGATGTTAAGGTTATTAGCATCAAGTCCTCTAAATAATGTTAAGGTTGTTAGCATCAAGTCCTCTAAATAATGTTAAGGTTGTTAGCATCAAGTGCTCTAAATAATGTTAAGGTTGTTAGCATCAAGTCCTCTAAATAATGTTAAGGTTGTTAGCATCAAGTGCTCTAAATAATGTTAAGGTTGTTAGCATCAAGTCCTCTAAATAATGTTAAGGTTGTTAGCATCAAGTCCACTAAATAATGTTAAGGTTATTAGCATCAAGTCCTCTAAATGATGTTAAGGTTGTTAGCATCAAGTCCTCTAAATGATGTTAAGGTTGTTAGCATCAAGTCCGCTAAATGATGTTAAGGTTATTAACATCAAGTCCGCTAAATGATATCCCGGGCATTCTGTATGAATATAATAATAATTTCACTATATTGGACAAATGGAACAACAAAACAAACTCTTATCTGACAACCTGCTTTGCTCTTTGATCATCTCCATCCTGAATGTTAATTTTTATGGTTGTTTTTGTTTGTTGAAAATCAAAGATACTTTGTTTGATGGTTCTCAGAGAGGGGATACAACTTGTATATTTTTGTCATATGTAGAATTTGTCCAAATTCAATCCTTGTTCATCTTATAAAATGCCAAGGTGTAGTTATTAAAGCAACAGAAACATATGCCTTGACATCCACTACTCTTACCATCATTGTTCAAATAGCGCCACTACTCTTACCATCATTGTTCAAATAGCGCCACTACTCTTACCATCATTGTTCAAATAGCGCCACTGCTCTTACCATCATTGTTCAAATAGCGCCACTACTCTTACCATCTTTGTTCAAATAGCGCCACTACTCTTACCATCATTGTTCAAATAGCGCCACTACTCTTACCATCATTGTTCAAATTGCGTCACTACTCTTATTATCATTGTTCAAATAGCGCCACTACTCTTACCATCTTTGTTCAAATAGCGCCACTACTCTTACCATCATTGTTCAAATAGCGCCACTACTCTTACCATCATTGTTCAAATTGCGTCACTACTCTTATTATCATTGTTCAAATAGCGCCACTACTCTTACCATCTTTGTTCAAATAGCGCCACTACTCTTACCATCTTTGTTCAAATAGCGCCACTACTCTTACCATCATTGTTCAAATTGCGTCACTACTCTTATTATCATTGTTCAAATAGCGCCACTACTCTTACCATCTTTGTTCAAATAGCGCCACTACTCTTATTATCATTGTTCAAATAGCGCCACTACTCTTACCATCTTTGTTCAAATAGCGCCACTACTCTTACCATCATTGTTCAAATAGCGCCACTACTCTTACCATCATTGTTCAAATTGCGTCACTACTCTTACCATCATTGTTCAAATAGCGGCACTACTCTTACCATCATTGTTCAAATAGCGGCACTACTCTTACCATCATTGTTCAAATTGCGTCACTACTCTTATTATCATTGTTCAAATAGCGGCACTACTCTTACCATCATTGTTCAAATAGCGCCACTACTCTTACCATCATTGTTCAAATTGCGTCACTACTCTTATTATCATTGTTCAAATAGCGTCACTACTCTTACCATCATTGTTCAAATAGCGTCTGTTCTACTTTTATTAACGAACCAACACTGACCGTTCTGGTTTTATTTCTCAATGTCCCGATGATACTTCAAAGTAATTCTTCGGTTGAGTGGCTTAACTGTGCCACTTCCTCTTCAGTGTGTGGTCTTCATATTATATACCTCAAGAAATGTAAAGTAAAATTATGTATATCGATATAGCAGGTCATTTGGATATTTGTGCACACTTAATATATCATTTAGATGGTATGTTATCACTTCTATTACAAAATCTCCTAATGCTTCCATTTCTTCTATTGATATAGTGTTATCAGGTCAACATAACCTTCGATTTGGGAATTCGAATCTCAAGGTCAACTCAAGTCGAATCTTTGCCTACAACTTAGTGCTTGGCACACAAATTCATTGATTATGTCGTCTCCTGATTTCTTTAAACAACGAATCGTTTATTTTCATAATTACTTCCTTGTTCGCTCGTGCTTGTCTAGTTTTCACCTATTCTTCGTTTAAGCGTTCTCACCTCTACACTTAATTTGCTCGTTTCTTCCCAATGGACTATAACAGTCTTGCCTAAACTTTCTCAGAACCTCATCTCTCTCTCTCTACCCTATAGCCCACTGAACGTATTTTCGTCTCAGCTACTATGCAACCGTTAACTCATCTTGGTCTATCTCAAAGAATTCAAGAAGGAATAATTCAGAATTTGAATTTAGCAAGTAGCATATATCAAAATATTCAACGAAGACGATGGCGCTGGATAGGACACACACTGCGGAAGCCAACTGAGAGTATTACACAACAGGCCCTTTTTTGAATCCTCAGGGGAAGAGAAAATGAGGAAGATCAAAATATTCTTGGAGAAGACAGGTGGAAGCAGAGATAAAGATGATGGGGAAGACATGGAATGATCTTAAAAAAATGGCAAGAAACAGAACGACTTGAAAAGTGTTTGTTGAAGACCTATGCTCCACATGGAGCTGAAAGTATTTGTTGAAGACCTATGCTCCACAGGGAGCTGAAATTATTTGTTGAAGAACTATATTCCGCAGGGAGTTGAAAGTATTTGTTGAAGACCTATGCTCCACAGGGAGCTGAAATTATTTGTTGAAGACCTATGCTCCACAGGGAGCTGAAATTATTTGTTGAAGAACTATATTCCACAGGGAGTTTAAAGTGTTTGTCCAAGATTTATGCTACACAGCGAGTTGAAAGGAAGAAGAGAGAGAAAAGAGGTATAGAAATAAGTATCAAGAAAAAAACATTTAAATTAAAAAAAAAATATTATTATATTACTGGTGTGGTTGTTATTATAATGGAATATGGGATATCAGAGGCGTAGACGATAAGAAATTATGTGGAATAACAAGGCAATGAAAAGGAATGATATTCCCAGCCCGACCTATCTTTATCACCAATTATCAGTTTAGTATTCACTCCTTCCCGCCGAATTACGCCATGACAAAGCAGCTTGTACGTGAGCCTATATAAACAGACGTTGCAACCACATCCATTTTAGACTAATGTCACCACAACAAGGACATCAATGTGCTGGGTTAAAGCTAAGACAAGTAAGTATACCAGGCTGGTAGAGAGGACATTAATGTGCTGGGTTAAAGCTAAGACAAGTAAGTATACCAGGCTGGTAGAGAGGACATCAATGTGCTAGGTTAAAGATAAGACAAGTAAGTATACCAGGCTGGTAGAGAGGACATCAATGTGCTAGGTTAAAGATAAGACAAGTAAGTATACCAGGCTGGTAGAGAGGACATCAATGTGCTAGGTTAAAGATAAGACAAGTAAGTATACCAGGCTGGTAGAGAGGACATTAATGTGCTGGGTTAAAGCTAAGACAAGTAAGTATACCAGGCTGGTAGAGAGGACATCAATGTGCTAGGTTAAAGATAAGACAAGTAAGTATACCAGGCTGGTAGAGAGGACATCAATGTGCTAGGTTAAAGCTAAGACAAGTAAGTATACCAGGCTGGTAGAGAGGACATCAATGTGCTAGGTTAAAGATAAGACATGTAAGTATACCAGGCTGGTAGAGAGGACATCAATGTGCTAGGTTAAAGATAAGACATGTAAGTATACCAGGCTGATAGAGAGGACATCAATGTGCTAGGTTAAAGATAAGACATGTAAGTATACCAGGCTGATAGAGAGGACATCAATGTGCTAGGTTAAAGATAAGACATGTAAGTATACCAGGCTGGTAGAGAGGACATCAATGTGCTAGGTTAAAGATAAGACATGTAAGTATACCAGGCTGATAGAGAGGACATCAATGTGCTAGGTTAAAGATAAGACATGTAAGTATACCAGGCTGATAGAGAGGACATCAATGTGCTAGGTTAAAGATAAGACAAGTAAGTATACCAGGCTGGTAGAGAGGACATCAATGTACTAGGTTAAAGATAAGACATGTAAGTATACCAGGCTGGTTAGGTGGACATCAATGTGCTAGGTTAAAGATAAGACAAGTTAGTATACCAGGCTGGTAGAGAGGACAACAATGTGCTAGGTTAAAGCTAAGACAAGTAAACATACCAGGCTGGTAGAGAGGACATCAATGTGCTAAGTTAAAGCTAAGACAAGTAAGTATACCAGGCTGGTAGAGAGGACATCAATGTGCTAGGTTAAAGCTAAGACAAGTAAACATACCAGGCTGTTAGAGAGGACATCAATGTGCTAGGTTAAAGCTAAGACAAGTTAGTATACCAGGCTGGTAGAGAGGACATCAATGTGCTGGGTTAAAGTTAAGACAAGTACACAAGATGAACACTATGACCAGGCTGGTAGAGACCACATATTCGAACAGAAGTGTTGCCTAGATTAAGTGAAGTTATTTTGTACCGAATAAATTGTAAGCTTTAGAGTCAATGCAGCAGGATGTTGACGCCTGGGAGTCATGACCCAGGTTGGCCCACTTCCCATAACGTGTCAAGAAGTTAAGGGCCGAAACACTTGTTCGGGGTCCCCCTCTGATGATCAGATTTCCTCCTGCTGCAAAGCTCTGTGTAAATAGTTTTCTATTACTTATAATATATTTATTGTCGTTTTATTACTGTTTTTAATTTTTTACCGATAATGACCCGATTACTGCCATTACTTTTGCCAGTAATGTTGGTTCCAACATAACCCTCATTGTTGTTGTTGTTGTTTATAACGTTATCTTTGTTTGCAGATTGCCTCCAGCGTCTCGAATCCAAAAAGCCTGTCCCCAGAGATTGAAAAGTCCATCGATAAGGTTGGCAATCTCTTCGATAAACTGCCAATTTTCATGAAATAAGCCTGGACACCTATGTACGCCCTGATTGACAACAAAATGTATCAATATACCTAAGCTATACTGTAATCCAAATTAATATTATCCAATACTATCCAGTTCGCATTTTTAAATGTATCCACAACTATCGTTTATGATATCATTTCTATCCAATTTATGTGAAAAGGTTTGCCTACAACTTGTAATTATGTACCTAATTTGTGAAACATCATTAATGATAACCGCTAGAAAATATCAACCTGAGAGTTTTAATTAAACCCGGATAAAAGAGTGCAATTTATGTGAAAGTCTGTTCATCTGTTTGTCACAAAGTTAGTCGTACAATTTCTGTGATAGTCTGTTCAACTGTTTGTCACAAAGTTAGTCGTACAATTTCTGTGATAGTCTGTTCAACTGTTAGTCACAAAGTTAGTCGTACAATTTCTGTGATAGTCTGTTTATCTGTTTGTCACAAAGTTAGTCGTACAATTTCTGTGATAGTCTATTCATCTGTTTGTCACAAAGTTAGTCGTACAATTTCTGTGATAGTCTATTCATCTGTTTGTCACAAAGTTAGTCGTACAATTTCTGTGATAGTCTGTTCATCTGTTTGTCACAGAGTTAGTCGTACAATTTCTGTGATGGTCTGTTCATCTGTTTGTCACAAAGTTAGTCGTACAATTTCTGTGATAGTCTGTTTATCTGTTTGTCACAAAGTTAGTCGTACAATTTCTGTGATGGTCTGTTCATCTGTTTGTCACAAAGTTAGTCGTACAATTTCTGTGATAGTCTGTTTATCTGTTTGTCACAAAGTTAGTCGTACAATTTCTGTGATGGTCTGTTCATCTGTTTGTCACAAAGTTAGTCGTACAATTTCTGTGATAGTCTGTTCAACTGTTAGTCACAAAGTTAGTCGTACAATTTCTGTGATAGTCTGTTTATCTGTTTGTCACAAAGTTAGTCGTACAATTTCTGTGATAGTCTGTTCATCTGTTTGTCACAGAGTTAGTCGTACAATTTCTGTGATAGTCTGTTCATCTGTTTGTCACAAAGTTAGTCGTACAATTTCTGTGATAGTCTGTTTGTCACAAAGTTAGTCGTACAATTTCTGTGATAGTCTGTTTGTCACAAAGTTAGTCGTACAATTTCTGTGATAGTCTGTTTGTCACAAAGTTAGTCGTACAATTTCTGTGATAGTCTGTTTGTCACAAAGTTAGTCGTACAATTTCTGTGATAGTCTGTTTGTCACAAAGTTAGTCGTACAATTTCTGTGATAGTCTGTTTGTCACAAAGTTAGTCGTACAATTTCTGTGATAGTCTGTTTGTCACAAAGTTAGTCGTACAATTTCTGTGATAGTCTGTTTGTCACAAAGTTAGTCGTACAATTTCCTTCAAAAGTGAGACACAGATTGGTTGAGTCAAAAGCTTCAATCACTCATTATCCTCTCAAGCCGACGATGATACATGGACCGGAAGCCATAGTTCTCCATAATTGACTATTTGCTGCTAGTTCTCGAAGGTCTAAGTTGTTCCTTAGCCCACGGTTGTGCATTCCCTAGTAATTGTTCTAAGGATGCACTTAAAAACATAATTAACAATCCATTATACAACTTATCTATGACAAAGAGTATAAGAAAGGGTTCTCTTCACTGCTAAAGCCGATCTCTCTAAATAGAAGTGAATTATGGACAATCGGACAATAGAGTAATACATTACTGGAGGTGACAAAAATGTGATATCTGACTGCTTGCGCCAGGATCGTTAGAGCGAAACTGTCTAGATCATATACCAATACTGCACTGTGTCTTAGACTGGCCACATCAGGAAGGATCGAGATGGAAGGTAACCCAGCACCCACAATACCAAGAGAATTCGGATGCATTGGGATGAGCGACGCAATATTACAGCTGGCTGTAAACTATTACAGCATACATTTACACCCAAACAAAATACATTTAAGGGCGGACGATGAAAAAATGTATTTGTCAATGGCCATGAAGTAAACGCAAGAAACAAAGACAAAAATGCGGTTTTTGCGGAATAATTTGGAGAATATTATTCACAGCTAAAAATAGTAACTATCTATCTATCTATTGTCCTTTCGAGCCGAAGACGGCACATAGGGCAGAGCCACAATCTCAAAAACAGAAACCTTGCGTGCCAAAGTGCTACAATATGTATATTGTAGAGATCACTGCTTCTAAAATCTATGGTCTGTTTCCATAACAATGCTTTTTACAATGACAGCTTGTCAAGCCATCGATCAATCTCCTTAGTCGCCTCTTACGACATGCCTGGAAGGTCACAGTGTCACTATTCTTTACATCCCACGTAATGAGGCCCGGGTTACACACGGGTGAACTGAGTGTGGACAACCAGGTTCATCATCATTGATTGTCGTCTCCGCATCGAAGGTTGGCTACCATGGGACACCATTCCGCTCTGTCTCTTGCTTTGATAGTGCAAGTTGTCATATGCTGACTTGTCCATCTTTTGATGTTACTCATCCATGTAAGTCATAGTCTGCCTCTTTTACCTTGTATTTTCCCTTCCAAGATTACTTTTAGAAGGCTGCTGTGTCTTTTAACATGGCCCCAAAATCTCATTTGTCTTGTTTGAAGTCCTGGTTACCAGACTTTCTAACGATTTTGTCATCAATATTTTAAATGTGAAGACTTTTGGAACACTAGTCCCAAATAGTGTATTTTATTTGGAAAGTTTGCGAAGAATGAGCATATAGAAGAAAATAAATAAAATTAAACTGAACAGTTTACATTTATTCAACAATTAATAATAGTTCACATTTATCCAACAATTAATAATAGTTTACATTTATCCAACAATTAATAATAGTTTATATATATCCAACAATTAATAATAGTTTATATCTCACATATGTGATATCTCCATGATCACGTTATATGTGTTTGATATACGGTCGGATAGAAAAACAAATAAAACTGCATGTACATAAGAGTACACAAATAGAGACATTTTGAGAACATACATACTCATATGAATATAGGACGCATAGAATGACCTACGACAGCTCTCTACATACACAGTTCTATACAAACATGTGAAGACAAATGATTATTTAGTATATTTTAGTGAGTGAAGTATAAATAAGGAAGGCGCAGGAGAAAAACACGAAGACTTTTATCAAAAGAAATAGTAGTACGGATACGTTACAGAAATGCGACACACCTATGGCTGGTGCTATGTATGACTATCCATAAGAAACACTGTAGAGAAATTGTTGTATTCTTGGCCCATATTCTTCTTTATCATCATCATGTGCCATAACCGTTGGCGTAGGCGATCATATCTATCCACAAACTTCTATCCACAATGCATCGTATCAATTCTGTTGTTTACTTTTTTTCCGTATCATGACACCAAGCTATCTAATATCTTATCTCTTTGTCGTTCGCGATCTCTCTTTCACTGCACCTTGCCAGCTGTAACCAAAGATTGCAACTTTCCTTGCGATGTGCCCGGAAAAAAAGTTTGTTGTTTCTTTCTGGTATTTTTGGGAGTTCCCTTTTTGCTTTGGCCTTTTTGAGAATGTCCGCACTGGTTTTTTAGCTGTCCATGGAACTTTCAACATTCTTCTCAGAAATCCCATCTCTGTGGTCTCTAATCGTATTTTTCATTTGTTTGTCTGCTGTCCATGATTTGCTTCCATAGGTCAGAATTGGCTCTATATAGCACCGCTGAACAGTTTTTCTCACTTCTATTGACATAGACTTGCTGCACAAGACGTTTCTCATTGTCATGCTATTTTATTTGCTACCATTGTTCTTACTAGATTTATTAAAATAATTATCCCAGCACAATCGTTCTTTGTTTGTTTTTTGAAGTACGTGTTTCTGTTTGTTGAAGTACGTGTTTCTGTTTGTTAAAGTACGTGTTTCTGTTTGTTGAAGTACGTGTTTCTGTTTGTTGAAGTACGTGTTTCTGTTTGTTGAAGTACGTGTTTCTGTATGTTGAAGAACGTGTTTCTGTATGTTGAAGTACGTGTTTCTGTATGTTGAAGCCCTTGTTGAAACCACAGAACCAGAACAATAGAGGCGCGCTAATGTGGGGACCTTTACAGCTACAAGAAGTCATTGTCGACCGAAAATAAGCAACAACGTTGTCATCATGGACACGCCTGGCAGTATTTGACAATGAACCTGACAAGAGTCAGCTCTGGCGGCCTTAGCTCTCACCGACTTATCTAAATGTGGACCATGCAACAAGTAGACGAAGTACAAGCTCTACTATAAAATGAGGGTTTTTAGATTAAAACTTCTCCAGTAGAGCACCTGCACAAATTTGCTCCTCTGACGTGTCTCCACCACAGAGTGGTAGAGAAGTCTGGGTGTCTATTTCCATAAGAGTTGTTCTAGTGGTAGAGAAGCCTGGGTGTTCATTTCCCTAGGAGTTGTTCTAGTGGTAGAGAAGCCTGGGTGTTCATTTCCCTAGGAGTTGTTCTAGTGGTAGAGAAGCCTGGGTGTTCATTTCCCTAGAGTTGTTCTAGTGGTAGAGAAGTCTGGGTGTCTATTTCCATAAGAGTTGTTCTAGTGGTAGAGAAGCCTGGGTGTTCATTTCCCAAGAGTTGTTCTAGTGGTAGAGGAGCCTGGGTGTTCATTTCCCTAAGAGTTGTTCTAGTGGTAGAGAAGCCTGGGTGTCAATTTCCCTAAGAGTTGTTCTAGTGGTAGAGGAGCCTGTGTGTCCATTTCCCTAAGAGTTGTTCTAATGGTAGAGGAGCCTGTGTGTTAATTTCCCTAAGAGTTGTTCTAGTGGTAGAGGAGCCTGGGTGTCCATTTCCCAAGAGTTGTTCTAGTGGTAGAGGAGCATGTGTGTTCATTTCTCAAGAGCTGTTCTAATGGTAGAGGAGCCTGGCTGCTCATTTCCCAAGAGCTGTTCTAATGGTAGAGGAGCCTGGGTGTTCATTTCCCCAAGAGTTTTTCTAATGGTAGAGGAGCCTGGCTGCTCATTTCCCAAGAGCTGTTCTAATGGTAGAGGAGCCTGGGTGTTCATTTTCCTAAGAGCTGTTCTAATGGTAGAGGAGCCTGGCTGCTCATTTCCCAAGAACTGTTCTAATGGTAGAGGAGCCTGGCTGCTCATTTCCCAAGAGCTGTTCTAATGGTAGAGGAGCCTGGATGCTCATTTCCCAAGAGCTGTTGTAATGGTAGAGGAGCCTGGCTACTCATTTCCCAAGAGCTGTTCTAATGGTAGAGGAGCCTGGCTGCTCATTTCCCAAGAGCTGTTCTAATGGTAGAGGAGCCTTGGGTGTTCATTTCCCAAGAGTTTTTCTAATGGTAGAGGAGCCTTGGGTGTTCATTTCCCCAAGAGTTTTTCTAATGGTAGAGGAGCCTTGGGTGTTCATCTCCTAAGAGCTGTTCTAATGGTAGAGGAGCCTGGGTGTTCATTTCCGAAGAGCTGTTCTAATGGTGGAGGAGCCTGGGTGTTCATTTCCGAAGAGCTGTTCTAATGGTAGACGAGTCTGGGTGTCCATTTCCAAAGAGCTGTTCTAATGGTAGAGGAGTCTGGGTGTCCATTTCCGAAGAGCTGTTCTAATGGTAGAGGTGCCTGGGTGTTCATTTCCGAAGAGCTGTTCTAATGGTAGACGAGTCTGGGTGTCCATTTCCAAAGAGCTGTTCTAATGGTAGAGGAGTCTGGGTGTCCATTTCCGAAGAGCTGTTCTAATGGTAGAGGTGAAACCTCTGATCGAAGGTTTCCAAGATGGCGGATCTAGTCCACGTCCTCTCGATCGCTGCAGAAAATGCACCCAAGGTCTGATTAATTTCGGATCTTCATTGCACTTTTCTGCGTAAAAGTCAAAATGATGATATGCTTGATACATCTGTGTCGCTAAGGCGAGGTCGTAGGTCGACAACAGTCCGTTTTTTGACGAATCAAGTGTTGTGAGTGAGTTCTAGACTAGATCTGTGCTTTACGTCACATTAGTGCTGTCCAAGACTGTTATTGGGATTCTTTGACGCAAGTTATTTCCACGTTACACATTAATGTAAACTACTTCGTCAGTCGCAGTTTTGTCTCTTTGGGAAGTTGCTTCGTGTTTTGTTCGTCGTAGACTGTTTACACTTGAGTAATCAGACATAAGTCTAAAGGTATCGAGATTATGAGTTTGGCGACATTGTGTCCTACGTCATCGTATTGGTTCCCTAAACCGGCCGTGCGCAAATCTTACGGTCTGCTGTTTGATGTGCAACAAGAATAAATTGATGACTGACTGTGTGTCTATATGTTCGGAATTGGAGTCATCAACGATGGCCTAACATCATCAAGTGCTACGATGATCATCATTTTCGGGAGGACGTGACTTACCGGTATATGGGGATAGGCGGCGGGAACAAATGGAGGCTATGCATGAAATGTGTTCCTTGTTGCAGTTTCCTCATATTACAAGTCGCATGTCTGTGTTAGTCACCTCTAGTGACTCGGGCAGATGGTGCTCGTAAACCTGGGAAGGCCGACCATCTAAGGGCAGAATCCCCCGACAGAAAAGATCAACTGCTGCCTTGCAGGAAGATTGGGGACAATCAAAGGCTAAGGAAAGCAAACCTGAAAAAATGCTGGCTGAAATCGGATGCACTGGGCCACTGGCGCAGAACACAGTGCAACGTATTAACGGGTGTTCAGTCAGAGTGGATCTGACAGACTCTAATTGTGATGTTCTGTCTGTGGGGGCGATCAACACACTTAGCCTGACAGCTGACTTCATATGAGAGTCTGGAATCCTTACTCTGATTGAGTCCTGAACGCAGAGAGAGAGAGAGATGGTAGAGGTGCCTGGGTGTTCATTTCCGAAGAGCTGTTCTAATGGTAGAGGAGTCTGTGTGTCCATTTCCGAAGAGCTGTTCTAATGGTGGAGGAGCCTGGGTGTTCATTTCCGAAGAGCTGTTCTAATGGTAGAGGAGCCTGGGTGTTCATTTTCCAAGAGCTGTTCTAGTGGTAGAGGAGCCTGTGTGTCCATCTCCCGAAGAGCTGTTCTAGTGGTAGAGAAGCATGGGTGTTCATTTCCCAAGAGTTGTTCTAGTGGTAGAGTAGCCTGGGTGTACATTTCCCAAGAGTTGTTCTAGTGGTAGAGAAGCCTGGGTGTTCATTTCCGAAGAGCTGTTCTAATGGTGGAGGAGCCTGGGTGTTCATTTCCGAAGAGCTGTTCTAATGGTAGAGGAGCCTGGGTGTCCATTTCCCAAGAGCTGTTCTAATGGTAGAGGAGCCTGGATGTTCATTTCCCAAGAGTTGTTCTAATGGTAGAGAAGCCTGGATGTTCATTTCCCAGAGTTGTTCTAATGGTAGAGGAGCCTGGGTGTCCATTTCCCAAGAGCTGTTCTAATGGTAGAGGAGCCTGGGTGTCCATTTCCCAAGAGTTGTTCTAATGGTAGAGGAGCCTGGGTGTCCATTTCCCAAGAGCTGTTCTAATGGTAGAGTAGCCTGGGTGTCCATTTCCCAAGAGCTGTTGTAGTGAATGCTACCAAGAGATCAATCTAACCGGACATACAAAAGGCTTGGACCAGGAAAAGACAGAAAAAGAAGTTGATATCGGATGCGTTGGGCTATATGACTAACATAATAGTGCAACTAAGATTCTCATCATGAAAATGTCCAAATTTAAAAGAAAGCGATATGGTGCCATCTTGTGGAGTCTCGCCAGGCAGCGAGAGTGTCGGGGCCCCCTGCCTCTGAAGCGTCTCAACTATTGGTACTGGTGGTCACCTTCCTCTATGTTGTGAAGTCAAGGCACAGGGAGAAAGGGCAAGAGCTATTGACGAATCAGTAACACTAAATATACTACGGTGGATTGCAGGGGGGTGTTAAATTAGAGTCCCATTTAAACGTAGTAGGAAAGAACAAATCGATGTTGCCTATATACAAGTAACATATAAAAACCATGACCTAAATAAAAACCATGACCTAAATAAAAACCATGACCTAAATAAAAACCATGGACTCAGGATACCAGACATTACGACTTGACCAAGAGGGGCACACGGGAGGAGTACTAACACAACAATAAACCAAGCAGGGAACTATCAGTAAATACACAACATAGTTCAGATGTGATAGGAGCTGACATTTTAATAAAGGACACCAAATTCTTGTTTTTCAACTTATATGGCCCAGAAAACAAGGATCTGTTACTGTCAAATATGGAAATGACAATCTCCAACTGCTTGATTAAAGACGATTTCAACAGCCGGTCTGAAAGGTGGGGATATCCAGATGCAGACAGCAGGGGAGATTAAGTAGAAGATTTGGAGATAGATGCAAATTTCCACTTGATAAACAGGTCAGATGCAAATTAAGTTTCTGCTCCAGTAGGGGGGGGGGGGCATACTTCCTCCACTCCAGGTCTTGCCATTAAAACAAGGTATCTGCAACAGGGGATCTGCAACAGGGGAACACATTTAGCAGAAACTTACTTGACCAACCAGCTGGTAGTGACCATTGGCCAATCAAGTTGGAGATAAGCCTGGAACATGTTCCCAAGGGAATAAAGCTATTGCCACGTTAGAATCCCAAGAAAGCCGACCGGGATAAATGTGCAAGGCTATCTGACCAGTACTGCGAAGCCATCAAGGTGCAGCAACAAAACTAAGCCAGTGACTGAAAGCTTCAACAAGACAAATATTGCAGGCAGCCATTAAGTCGATTCACGCAGTGATCATTGAGAACTGAGGCGGTTCTCTGCTTCAGAATGATCAGAAATTTCTAACGAGAACTACAAGAACCTTCAAAGTCAACCTGGAATTTCCTTTTCCTTTCAAGGAGTTGGGACTATGATGACACCCAGGCCAGCCTTCCCTAAACACGTCATCAGACCAGCCTCCCTAAACACTTCATCAGACCAGCCTCCCTAAACACTTCATCAGACCAGCCTCCCTAAATACTTCTTCAGACCAGCTTCCCTAAACACTTCATCAGACCAGCCTACCTAAACACTTCATCAGACCAGCCTCCCTAAACACTTCTTCAGACCAGCCTCCCTAAACCCTTCATCAGACCAGCCTCCCTAAACACTTCATCAGACCAGCCTCCCTAAACACTTCATCAGACCAGCCTCCCTAAACACTTCATCAGACCAGCCTCCCTAAACACTTCATCAGACCAGCCTCCCTAAACACTTCATCGGACCAGCCTCCCTTAAACACTTCACCAGACCAGCCTCCGTAAACACTTCATCAGACCAGTTAGCCTTCTTTCATGTTCGTTTAAATTATGCGTTTTCTTTCCACAAATTAAAAATGTATACGTTTCTTTCGTCATTCGGTAAATGGAGACGGGGGATTGACTAGCATAGTAGTAGAGATTCGCTTTTCACGCCGGAACACCAGGGTTCTAATCTCGCTCATCACAGCCAGTCGACCCAGCTGGGAAAAAGTGGGTATCTTAAAAGGGCAAGAACTGGGCCGCGCTAGCTCAAAAGATGTGCCCATGATAAGTGGAGACTCTACACTCCACTCCGGCAATAAAGATGTGCCCATGATAAGTGGAGACTGTAGCTCTGAGCTTTTAGTAGGATGCTGTGTCTTTTAACATACTTTATTTTAAACCTTAACGATTTGTGTACCTTAAATTTCTTCTTCATCTTCTTTCCTTCCTCATCTGCCTTTCAGCGTTGAGGGGAGATATAATTTGCGGTCTTTTGCTTTTCTGTTCGCCTCTGCTGCTGTTATGTTTCCTAGTGCTCCTAATATTCCATCGATCCATCTTTTTCGTGGTCGACCCTTGGGTCTGGTGTTCTCACGACGTTTGTTGAAGGCTCGTTGTGCTGTGTTTTGATCTTTCTGCCTTGTCACGTGGCCAAACCATTTTATCTGTTTCCTTATATATTCTATGGTGGGGGCTATTCCTAGCTTTTTTCTCAGTTCTTCATTTCTGATCCTTTCTCTCAGATTGTTTCCTGTCATTCGTCTCACACATTTCATCTCTGTTGATGTTATTTATTCTTATTGTTCTTGCATCTAGGGTCCAGGTCTGGCATTGATAGCACAGCGTTGGAACGAAGATTGTATTTGCTACTTTATGTTTATCTATCTCCACCTTCTGTGTATTTCCCTGAACATGAAACATTTATCCCTTACCGACCTGCTGAGTCAGTCGTAAGTTAAGGGCTTAACTTAAGAAAAACATATGTTGGGGGTTTAGCCCGGCTGATGTTTCCCCAACGTGTTTGATCGCTAAGGTCTCACATATGATCGTTTACGATCTAACTATAAATTCATTGTACAGCGGATATTGTGTGTCTACAACGATTCGGATTTAAGTACATGCTCTCTAAAGTCTTATTCTGTCTGCCATGGTGGGAAAATCTAGGAGGTAACATATCGCCACACACTGAGTAGCATTTGTGTATCTAATACTGCCTCGTTCTGTATCACTTTCAGTTCCATTTCTGTGTTGCTGAGAGTATGGATCACCGGTGTGCAATACGCAATCAGGGACATGACCAACGAGCCCCTGGTATTAGAGAACAGGATGACGTTGCTTACACTCAGTTGCAGACATAGCCTTTCTGGTTTCTATATCAGCTGGTCTACATTCTTGGTAAACGCGAGACTCCAATCTCACTCCCTTGATTGATGATGTGTTGTTTTTCTAAATACTTACTGTCATCATGATTGATATGGAACGTCGATGCTGTGGATGGTCGAGACTCACGTGCACTCACTCAGTGTGACTAAAGAACACATGACTTCGACAGCCATGAGTCCACATCACTCCTTCGGATGAAAGAGATGGGAGTTAAGATGGGCACAGCCAGAAACAAGAAACTTAGTGGACGTGTAAGAAGACTAATTAACCAACACAGAACTGGAGTCGTCAGTCGCTGGACACTTCGAGACTTTCTGAGGAGGGGATCTGTGCACCTATGGACATGTTCGGAGTGCAATGATGATGACCCGCTAAACTCAATTGTTTCTGCCTTCAGTGTTATTTCTAGTGTTTCTATATATCGGCCTCCTTTTCTGTTGCCTTCTGTTTCTCATATGGAGGCTAGCTTTGTAATAATCTGGTTATCTCTTCTTATCACATGGCCGACCTGTAGGACTGAACCCACTCTTGTTGACAACACAGAAGTCACCTATCTCGATTTATGAGGATAGCACTCATTGTCCTAACTGGCATATATTTTTGTTATTGTTTTAAGTATACCAGATTTTCATAATGGCCGAGTTAATAAATGTTAATTTACAATAATGTCTCGTGTATAGTTTCAACGATTGTATCAATAACTAGATTTCTACAATTCTTTGTATTTAACTAATATAAAATTTCAATGCACACATTTTTCTGCAAATTGTTAGTATGGAACAAGAGAATGATGCTAAGCCACAAATAAGAGACATTTGGCCATGAGAAGCCACCATGACTCAACCTCTCCCATGGACAACACAACAACTCCTGTGTTATGATCGCTTTCATTTTTTTCTAGTTTCAAACGTTTGGTTATAGCGGTTTTCTAGGAATTAATATTCAAATTCAGGTAAGAAATGTCTATATATTTCTGCTGTTTCTCTAAAAAAATGTCTCAAATCTGACAACCATGATGATTCCCCATGCATGGCCGCTGAAGAAAGTCGTGTTGGGGCAGAGAGAGACCAGTTGTCGTTGACATGGCTCAGACACTAGGAAGTTCTATCTCTGTTGTTGTCTCCTACTTTCTTGTTTATCTCTGACATGATAAGCTCACTGTGTGACTGTTTTCACTTGTATTATAGGCAAGATGGCAGCAACTTATCGGCTCTAACTTTCATCTTCTTTGTCATCTTTGTGAGTTATCTAGTGTTATTAGTTATTGGACTCGCTGGTTATTTATTATTAAAATTATTGTTATTTGAACTGAGACTAGTCACTAGTCTAAGTCTGTCTCTGAATATGAATATTTTATAACCATTTTTAAATAATCTATTTATATTTGTTGTTGTGGTCGTGGTGGATGATTCATTATTGGATTAATGAGAAAATAAATATAGCCCTTAATTAATGCCACAACAACGTGAAGGGGGAACGGAACTGACACAAGCCAGTCACTTCTGTGTTGTCACTTGTCTCGTCACATGATGCTGATATATATATTATCGTCACTTGTGTCATCCTTGATAACATACAAATAAATATAGAAGTCAATTTATATAATCATAATGTTTATTTATGACCTTCATAGATATTGATTGACAGTTATTGTGTAAACTGACATCTTAGACGCATTTAAGCTGAGGAAAGTTAAAAGTAAGTACTAAATATATAATAATTAATGAGGAAATATATAACTTTAGAAAAATAGGTGTAGCTGCCAGTTGATTACTACTTCTACTAATAATTAGTGTAAACACAACCTAACAGAACCAATTAGAAGTAGTAATTTTCTTTGTCAACAAATATTATTGTTTTGATTTGTTATGGGACAGTTACAATATTTATAATTAAGTTCATTCATGAAATCATACCTACGTCACAGTCAGTAGAAGTGGACTCTAAAGATGCAATAAAGCTTGTCAAATCATCAGACACATGTCACCACTGCTGTCAAGGAGATAAAGAGGCATAAAGGCCACACTACAATATACACAATAAAAATATAAAATGTTATTGAGCAGGTGGAGTAACAGAACAAGACAAACTACAACATTTCAGTAAAAGCCTTTATCAGATATATCAAACAAAATTATACACATTCAACACAAAAATCCAACTAAGAAAACATCATTATCATCAAGTACCAGGCCTGCTGGCGTAGGTGATCATGTCTCTCCACAATTTTCGATCTCGACAGTTATTTATAATTTCTGTTGTTGACCTTCTGCCAAGTCATTCTCTTAAGCTGTCTGGTTTTTTTTCACTTTGCTTTACTCTATCTCTTCAGCCTCAATTTTCCCAGTTGTTACAATATATCCTAGTTGTTTTCTTCTCATTACATGACCAAAAAATGATGATTGTTTCTTCCTAATATTGGAAATTAGAAAACAAAATAGCTCTAAAAAGAATGGCGAAAAAAATGCACATTCTTTTTTCTTTTTTGAGCTGTGTTGTTTTCTTAGTTGAACATTTTGTGTTGAATGTGTATAATTTGTTTGATATATCTGATGGTGGTTTTCCTGAAATATTGTAGTTTGTCTTGTCTTTCTATTAGTCTAACTGTTCAATAGCATTTAATGTTTATTTTGTATGTTTGCTGCAGCTATACTCGCCTCACATAGTATTTCATTGTTTTATATATTTGATATCTGTATTTATCTCCTCACAGCCAACAATGCAATCTTCATCCAATGCTGTGCTACCATCACCAGACCTGGACTCAAGAAGAATAAGAAACCTAATCACCACTGAAATGAAATGTATTAAATACATGACTGGAAACATAAGATCAGAAATGAAGATTGGAGAAAAAAAGCTAGAAATAATTTCCATCATTGAATACATAAAGAAACAACAGATAAAATGGTTTGGTCACATATTAAGACAGAAAGATCAAAACACAATACAAGTCTTTAATAAAAGCTATGAGAACACCAGATCCATAGTTTGACCTCAAAAAGATGGATTGATAGAATATTAGAAACACTAGGAAAAATAACAGTATGAGAGGCCAATAAAAGAGCAAAAGACAGCAAACTATTTCTCTTCTCTGTGCTGAAAGGCAACTGAGGAAGGAAAAAAGAAGAATCATGAAAGTTTTATTACATTCTCTGAACAAAATAAAAACTGTTGCAGTACTCTTTCTTAGTTAAAAATAGTAATAGTTTTATCTCTGTTTAATTTCTTAAACATTATGTAGAGCCAGTCTTAACATATGAATGTGAATCATGGACAATAGGACAACAAACAAGAAAATTACTGGAGGCTGTAGAAATGTGGCTTTACAAAAGAATGCTGACAACACCATGGACAGCTAAGAAGAGTAATGAAAATGTCTGAAAGAGACCAAAGCAAAAAAAGAGTTAATATCCAAATATGAGGAAGAAATAATCTGAAGAGGAGCTGTGTACCACAGGGAATTGAAAAGTGTTTCTTGAAGACTTCTTCACCAGAGGGAGTTGAAAAGTGTTTCTTGAAGACTTTTTCACCAGAGGGAGTTGAAAAGTTTTCTTGAAGACTTCACCACATGGAGTTGAAAAGTGTTTCTTGAAGACTTCTTCACCAGAGGGAGTTGAAAAGTGTTTCTTGAAGACTTTTTCACCAGAGGGAGTTGAAAAGTTTTCTTGAAGACTTCACCACAGGGAGTTGAAAAGTTTTCTTGAAGACTTCACCACAGGGAGTTGAAAAGTTTTCTTGAAGACTTCACCAGAGGGAGTTGAAAAGTGTTTCTTGAAGACTTTTTCACCAGAGGGAGTTGAAAAGTGTTTCTTGAAGACTTTTTCACCAGAGGGAGTTGAAAAGTGTTTCTTGAAGACTTTTTCACCAGAGGGAGTTGAGAGGAAGAATAAGAAGATAAACATTGATTGTTCTGAGGAAGACAGTTGTTGTTTTCTGTTCTTGACATATTTCTGGTCCAAATGAACGCCAACTCATTGCAGCCATTTAAAATTTTTTTTTTTTTACTTTATTTCACTTTTGAATGTTTGGATATCTTCAATATACTCTTGGGTACCATGAACTCTGTACCACAGTATCTTCTTCTCTATAAATCATGTATTTGTAGTGTTAATGATATTTCAATGTACTATTTCTTATTTGTGGTGTTAATGCTGTTTCAGTGTGCTGTGTCTTATTTGTGGTCTCATATTGCGTGGAAAGCTTGTGATAGATATCATTCTTTATGTTGCAGATGCTGTACAGAATGGGAGTAGTGGTGGAAGCACCCATCCCAAAGCACATTACAGGCATCTATGTATTTACTGTGATAAACCTTCTTGCTATGCTGTGCATATCCAGGGTGGATGGTGATATTATTGTCGTGAGTACCACAGCTTTGCCCATTGGTCACAGATTACATGAATAAGTGGATCTAAATATTTTATATTGATCATATTACAGTATGGAATAGGCCAGATAGTCTAGAGTTGGCCTCAGGATGGAAAGTACCCAGGTTCAAAGCCCACCAGAAGCGGTGGTGATTTTTCAAAAATAGGAAAATTTAATCTGTGGTTTCTTTATTTCGTTACCCTTCCCTGGTCTCTTAGATAGTGAGATCTGATGTTTAGCCCACTTAAACAATGGTAATAAACATGAGGTCTCATGTGCACTCGCACACATTAACTCTTTCAGGACCAGAACAGGAAACAGGAATTTTCAGATTTGGACCAGGTGAATTTTCCTGTTTCCATAAATTTTACCATATACCTTTTTCATTCGACTACTTCACACAATAATTTAGATAAGTGTGGCATATGTTATACATCACCGGAAAGGGAAATGGATACAGAACATGAAAATAGCATATATTTATGATATGTGATTATTTAAAGGAATAAATATATTTTAAAAAATATAAAATATAATTTTTAATTAAAAAAATTGTAGTTCACTTACCCTTTTCCATCTTTATTTGTGTTGCTATCCATTTGTCTTGAAATATTACACAACATAATCCAAATTCCTCCAAAATGCATTATATTTTATTAATTTACGTCCACAAATAACGAAATTATGTAAATTTTTGTAAATGATCCCGAATGAAAAATATTATAAATTTATGTGATGTCAGAACAATAATATTTACAAGTCAAGTTTATTAATTATTTTTATTTACACAAATGGACTTATTTTGTGTTATTTGTCCCTAAAGTACCAGTTTCGTTATCAGAATAACTACCACTCGATTCCTCTGAGACATTGAAGTGCTGGAATAGAAGGCATCCACTAGCTATACCTAAGCCAAGTCATTTTACCTTTTTATCATAACTTTTACCAATATTCCGACCGAATATCACAACAACAAAATTATTGTCCGTATATTGTTGTATACTCTATTTCTGAGTCACACAATAACAAGGTTTCGAACATAGATCTAGCTTGTTCCGCACTATATCGTTTTGGTCGACTGCAAGAAGTATCAACAGTGGGCATCGCCATTATGTGGCAAAAATTTGAGAAATAATAAACAATGAAAATAAATTAAAAATTTTCCATCGTACGAAACTGCAACCATGCCGGTATCAGCAGGTAGTGAAAGGAAGAGAACACTCCTACTTCCGGAAATCAAGTATTGGTTGAAATAATAACGAAAATCAGTGAAAACGAATCAAATATTAAGCTACACCCAAAATAACCGACGTGTCGGTGGGTAGTTAGATGGATAAATTTCATAGATCCGAGGTGTCGGTTGGTAGACCGGAAAGAGTTAAAGAACCTTTGCCCGTTACAGTAAAAAAGAGAAGACCTTAATATGGCGCTACCCAGGCAAAAAATGTCAGCAGAAATCTCACCACATTGTGGATCCCAGACAGTTCTACAACGTTTGTGGGTTAGGGTTTTCTTGAGAGGGATATCTGAGCATGGTGATGATGATGATGATGATCCTAACAACAAACGTGTTGGAATAGCCTCTCAGGAAACCACCTCTCAGTAAAACAACATCTAGCATACAACACTCATATTTTACCAAACTACTGATAAAATGATGATTGATTGCTACCAATCATCTGTCAAGATTCAAAAGCTACTTATGTATATCGATGTGTGTCTGTGGCTGATATGTGCACACAGGAAAGTTGGTGATGGACTTAATTACACAGATTGTTGTTGTTATGGATCCAGAAGCGTGTGAGCTGACTCCCTTCGGTCAATTGCCCTGTAATGATATCTGCAGGTATTTCTGAGTTTCCTTGTAGTTCCGTACACAGTGTTCCATTAACAGGTCTTTGAGGAAGTAGGGTTTAGTCACACAGATCAAAGATAGATGGATATCATCATCATCAAGTACCATGTCTGCTGACGTAGTTGATCATGTCTCTCCACAACTTTTTATCTCAACAGTTATTTATCATTTCTGTTGTTGACCTTCTGCCAAGACATTCTCTTAAGCTGTCTAGTATCTTTTCTCTTTGCTTCCCTCTATTTCTTCGTCCCTCAATTTTCCAGTTGTTACAATATATTCCAGCTGTTCCCTTCTCATTACATGGCCAAAAAATGATGATTATTTCTTCTTAATATTGGAAATTAGCTCTCTTTTTGCTTTGGCCTCTTTCAGAACGTTTTCATTACTCTTCTTAGCTGTCCAAGGTATTCTCAACATTCTTCTGTAAAAACTACATTTCTACAGCCCCCAGTGATTTTCTTGTCTATTGTCATATTGTATATGATGGAACTAAGACTAGCCATATTTAAAAGCTATTCACTTTTACCTGTTCATGCAACTATATACATCATCATCATTAGGTGCCATGCTGGTTGATGTAGGCAATCATCTCTCTCCACATCTCTCGGTCCTTCATGCATGTCATAATTTCAGTCCTTCTTGCATGTCATAATTTCAGTCCTTCTTGCATGTCATAATTTCAGTCCTTCTTGCATGTCATAATTTCAGTCCTTCTTGCATGTCATAATTTCAGTTGGTGATCTTTTATTATTCCATTTGGATAAGCTGTTCAATATTTTTCTCTTGGTTTTCCTCTGCTTTTTTTTCCCCCATTAACTCAGCCAGTTGTTATAATATTCTCAATGCAACCTTTTTGCATGAAATGTACAATAAATGTAAATTGTCTCTTCCTTAAGATTTTGATATTTTTGGTTTTTGCAGCTCGTTTTAAACTTGTGTAATTTTTGCTATCCATGGAATTTGTAGCATTCTTCTGATAAACCACATCTCAGCTGTCTCTAATGTTCTTTGAGTTGTTTTGCTTATCGTCCATGACTCGCTTCCATATTGTAGAACAGGTTCGATGTAGCACTTATAGGACACATTTTATAACATTAATTGAACAATGATTTGTTACATAGGATGTTTTTGATGAATTATGACTTTACATGTCCTATTCTGCTTTTGAAATAAATAACGTTATGCGGTTTACACAGTCTTAATAGCAGAGACAGAGAATGAGCTACAAGAAATGATAGATATAATAGTAAAAGAAAGCAACAAGAAAGGTCTCAGTCTGAATAGTAAGAAAACAGAAGTAATGGTTATATCGAAGAAACAATCATCACCATCATGCAGCATAAAAATAAACAGGACAAATCTGAAACAAGTGCAACGTTTCAAATACTTAGGCACAGTGATAACATCAGATGGAAGATGCAACACAGAAATAAAAAGCAGAGTAGCTCAGGCCAAAATAGCATTTCAGAAAATGAAAAATATCTTATGCAAGAAATCTATGTCAATAGAAATGAGAAAGAGAGTTCATCGATGCTATATAGAACCAATTCTGACCTATGGAAGCGAATCATGGACAATAGACAAACAAATGAAAAGACGATTAGAGGCCACAGAGATGGGATTTCTCAGAAGAATGTTGAAAGTTCCCTGGACAGCTAAAAAGACCAATGAGAAAGTTCTCAAAGAGGCCACACAAAAAGGGAGCTCTTTAAAAACATCAGAAAGAAGCAATCAACATTTTTCGGGCACATCATGAGAAGAGGAAAGTTGGAATACTTGGTTACAACTGGCAAAATAAAAGGAAAGAGAGATCACGGACGACAAAGAGAGAAAATACTGGATAGCTTGGTTTAATAGCATGGAAAACAGTCAACAACAGAACTGATACGATGCACTGTAGATAGAAGATTGTGGGAGGACATGATCGCCAACGCCAACCGGTAAGGCACATGATGATGATTCTGCTTCTAATTTCTTCAGTGCATCCGCTATCTGATGGTATTATTGATCCCAAGTATTTGAATTTATGCACTTTCATGGATTTTCAAAATTTATAAGGTCTCAGTCTTCTACCTATCTACCAGGGTGAAGTCTGCCTGGATAACATAATACATTGTGTCATCTTGGCCTCTCAGACATGGTGTCATCTTGGCCTCAGCCATGGTGTCATCGTGGCCTCTCAGACAGGGTGTCATCTTGGCCTCAGCCATGGTGTCATCTTGGCCTCAGCCATGGTGTCATCTTGACCTCTCAGACATGGTGTCATCTTGGCCTCAGACATGGTGTCATCTTGGCCTCTCAGACATGGTGTCATCTTGACCTCTCAGACATGGTGTCATCTTGACCTCTCAGGCATGGTGTCATCTTGACCTCTCAGGCATGGTGTGATCTTGGTCTCTCAGACATGGTGTCATCTTGGTCTCTCAGATATCATGTCATCTTGGCTTCTCAGACATGGTGTCATCTTGGTTTTTCAGATATGGTTGTATCTTGGTTTTTCAGACATGGTGTCATCTTAGCCTCTCAGATATGGTTGTATCTTGGTTTTTCAGATATGGTTGTATCTTGGTTTTTCAGACATGGTGTCATCTTGGCCTCTCAGAGATGGTGTCATCTTGACCTCTCAGATATGGTGTCATCTTGACCTCTCAGACATGGTGTCATCTTGGTCTCTCAGACATGGTGTCATCTTGGCCTCTCAGATATGGTGTCATCTTGGCCTCTCAGACATGGTGTCATCTTGGCCTCTCAGATATCGTGTCATCTTGGCCTCTCAGACATGGTGTCATCTTGGTCTCTCAGACATGGTGTCATCTTGGTCTGTCAGACATGGTGTAGGCGATGTTGGTGATCATACTTCAATCATTTTTCAGCTGATGCTTGATTCCAAACCTTTGTACAGGGCATTAAAAAGAGGTCTTGGTCTGTTTATCTATCTATCTCTATCTATTGACCTTTCGAGCCGTAACCGGCCCATAGGGCGTAGACCAAGATACACCTTCTCCTATATGAATTTTTGTTCTAGCAGTTTTCTTTTAAAGATATTTTATCAAATCTCGCCATCTGTCTCTGTTCTGTGCAAGCAGTTCTATCTCATTGAGGGAGCCGATTCCTGCTGCTCTTGCCTCTCTCATCAATGTTCTTCTCAGTGTCTCCCTGGGTCTTCCTCTTTTTCTTTTACCTGTTGTTTCCCATATGAGGGCTTGCTTTGCTATTCGATTATTATCTCTTCTCATCACATGTCCAACGTATGACCATCGTCTTTTCTTTATTACTGAAGATATTAGTGGTTGATTGGCGATTTCTCTAATTTCCTCGTTTGTTTTGAATTCGTTCCATTCTATACCAAGTATTTTCCTTAGACATTTATTTTCGAATGCGTTCAACCTTGCTTCTATATCTCTTGTTGTTTTCCAGCTCTCACACGCATACGTAAGGGTTGATAGTACATTTGATTTGAATAGCCTAAGTTTTGTGTTTGTGCTAATGAGTTTTGATTTCCACAACTTTTCAAGGCTTCTGAAAGACATTGCTGCTTTAGCCAGTCTGATTCTAATTTCTTTGCTCGTATCCCCTTCTCGATCAATGTGACTTCCAAGATAGATGAAGTGATCGATCTCTTCTACTGGTTTGTTTTCCATGTATATTTTGTCACTTGTTGGAATTAAACTTTTCATGACTTTAGTCTTTTCATGATTGACCTCAAGCCCAATTTTGCTGGCTATTGATGATAGTTCATTTGTGTTTTCCTGCATCGTTTTTATCTGATTGCTGATGAGAACTATGTCATCAGCAAAGTCCAGGTCCTCCAAATGGTCTCCTTGTATCCATTCGATGCCTTTATTACCAGTGCAGCATTTCTTCATTATGAAGTCCATAACAATTCCAAATAACAAGGGCGATAAAATACATCCTTGTTTAACCCCAGTTTCTATTGGGAAACATTCGCTCAGTCCTTCCTCTGTTCGAACTGCACATGTGTAACCATCATACATGTCTTTGATAATATTTATGATTTTTGATGGTAAGCCATATTGCTTCAGAATTTTCCACAAAGAATCTCTATGAATACTATCAAATGCTTTTTTGAAGTCGATGAAGTTAAGTACAAAAGGTTTTTGCTTTTCAATGTGTTCCTCCAATATAAGTCGTAGAGTGAAAATGTGGTCAAGACAGCTTCTCCCTTTTCTAAACCCAGCCTGTTCTTCACGCATTACTGTATCTATTGAATCCTTTATTCTATTTAGGATGATTTTACAGAATAATTTTGAGGCAACTGACAAAAGTGTCACGCCTCTCCAATTGTTACAATCTCTAAGATTGCCCTTTTTTGGGATCTTAACAATGATTCCTTTTTTCCATTTATGAGGCGTCTTCTCTGTTTTCCAAATGATGTTGAACATTTTTTGGAGATGTATTAAATTATGGCTATCAATTGCCTTGAGGATCTCAGCAGGTCTGTTTATACTTCGCTCTTTATCAGTTATCTATAGGTTATACAGCTAAAAAGACCAATGAGGAAGTTCTCAAAGAGGCCAACACAAAAAGGGAGCTCCTAAAAAACATCACAAAGAAACAATCAACATTTTTCGGGCACATCATGAGAGGAGGAGAGTTAGAATACTTGGTTACAACTGGCAAAATAAAAAGAAGGAGAGATTGCAGACGACAAAGAGAGAAAATACTGGATAGCTTGGTGTCATGGCACAGAAAACAGTCAACAACAGAACTGATACGATTCACTGTAGATAGAAGATTGTGGGAGGACATGACCGCCTACGCCAACAGGTATGGTACATGGTGATGATAGGTTATACAATCTTAAGTGTCCCAAATGAAAGCACACTCAGCACATGAGATTGTCCAATTATTTTTTAATGTGCATTCAGTCCCACAGTTACTTCCCATCCCCCTTCTTTTTCACAGAGCATGCCTTCGATGTTGCCATGGTACAGTAACTTGTGCTATCAGTGTCATTCAGCCCTGTATATCAGGCCTCAGCAAAGTATTTTTTTAATAGGAGTTGCCTACACCTTTTGAGCACTTTGCTTCTGTGGCCGAGTGGTTAGTTCACTCTCTTCCTGATCAGAATGGTTTGGGTTCAATTCCCAGAAGTGACAGATTTTTTTTTTTCTCAGACTGACAAGTTTCTGGGGTTCACCCAGCCTCTAAAAAAGGACACCAGAGATTTTTCTGGGAAGTAAAGGTCATCTAGCATGATACAGATCATTTCTGGGAAGTAAAGGTCATCTAGCATGATACAGATCATTTCTGGGAAGTAAGGTCATCTAGCATGATACAGATCATTTCTGGGAAGTAAAGGTCATCTAGCATGATACAGATCATTTCTGGGAAGTAAAGGTCATCTAGCATGATACAGATCATTTCTGGGAAGTAAAGGTCATCTAGCATGATACAGATCATTTCTGGGAAGTAAAGGTCATCTAGCATGATACAGATCATTTCACCCAAAAATGTGCAGTGGTCATAGAAAAATATGGTCACTAATCCCATATTCCCCATATCCCTAGCATTGCAGCAGAGGGAGCCGTTACTTTTTTTTACTAGAAGATGAAAATTAATCTTAATCAATAAGATTTGAATCATTATCATCGAGTGCCGTCTCCGCAACGAAGGTTGGCTGCCATGGAGCGCCATTCTGCTCTGTCTCTTGCTTTGATGGTGCAGGTTGTCATAGGCTGATTTGTCCATCTTTTGATATTACTCGTCCATGTTAGTCTTGGTCTGCCTCTGCCTCATTTACCTTGTATTTTCCACTCCAGGATTACTTTTAGTAGGCTGTTGTGTCTTTTAACATGGCCCAAAAATCGCATTTGTCTTGTTTGAATTGTGCTTAGTAGTTCTCTTTTCATTTTTAGTTGTTTAAAGACTTCATCGTTTGTTTTCTTTTCCTTCCATCCAATTCTACCTATTCTTCTATATATCCACATTTCAAAGGCTTCAATTCTCTCTTCTGTTTTCTTGTCTAATATCCATGTTTCTGCACCATATAGGAATATTGAGAAGATGTAACATTTTGCTATTCTTAGTTTTAGCCCTGGTGGTTTCAAATCTCAAGATTTGAAAGCTCCTTTAATTTTTGTAACTTTATAGATCTACTGTTAAATTTTGTCTCCAGGTCTGACGGCATCTTATTCAACTCTCCACGTTTGAAAACAAAAGTGAAAACAATTGAGGCTCTTAATAAGTGATATCGTTCCTAATTACAGAGTCTAGTTACTCACAATAAAGTTAATCTGCTATTACTAACTGATAGCTTGGCCAATTCATGCAACCCAGACTTATTACCAATAAATACTCAGAAAACTATCATTCTTGCACAATGAGATATCACACTCTCCATCACAACCTTGATGGTTATGCCATGACTTGAATCAGAAAATTCAGCCACCTTGGTCTACTCTCGTGGCTGCCCTCTCCCTCATGGACAAATTAGCAAGGCAGTCACAACATGTAGTAAACTATCACAATGGGTGTGAAATAACAACATTAGTGTCAATTGTTCTACTTTATCATACATGCTTTCTTAGCACTCTTCTGTATGGATTTGAAAGTTGGACAAGCTATCCAAGACATAAGAAAAGACATTTAGTCTTTTTATATGTCTTGAATGTTTCAGATCCACACATACATCCATAAAGACAATAAGAGAATTTCAAAACATGCTTTTATATGGGAAACATCAGGATACATAGAAAGAGGAAGACCTGGAGAGATGCTAAAAAGAGCACTCCTTGGAATCTGTTGAAGCTTCTATGTGTGCTTCCTTTGAATAAAAATGAACACGAAATAGAAATACTTTCAGCTATTCAGCTCAAGATGTCCTCTGCCATGGAGTTCTTTATGGTAACATTCAGGAATTGAAGTTTTAGATGGTTGTGACTTGTTCGGAGAATGGATAATAATCATATTCCAAAGTAAATATTTTTTGGAGAGTTTATAGATGGGAAATGGGCAGTGTGTGGACCAAAACTGAGATACATAAATGTTTGCTTGGCATCCGTTAGTGAGTTCTCCACTTGCAACAACAACAAAAAATTAAAAAACTGGGGAAAGCCGGCAGATGATTGTAGCACATGGAGTCGGTATATAAGAACCATCTTAGTAATATTTGAAAAATAAATGAATTCAAAATTGGAAGAGAAAGAGGTATAAATTATATAAATATGTAAGAGGAATCAAATATAAACAAAAATACTTATATTTTCTCTTGTGCTTGTAATTTTAATTGACAGAAAGACATGCTATCCAATGAGACTGCAGCTAACTTTGCTGATCTACAAGCAAAGTTTGGTCCTGATTTCCCGAGCAATGGAATTGAGGTACTTTGCTTAGTTGATGCTACATGTGAATTATAATAATTGCTTTGTTTAGTTGATGCTACACGTGAATTATAATAATTGCTTTGTTTAGTTGATGCTACATGTGAATTATAATACTTGCTTTGTTTAGTTGATGCTCCACGTGAATTATAATAATTGCTTTGTTTAGTTGATGCTACATGTGAATTATAATAACTTGTACATTAATTTGTTTAGTTGATGCTACATGTGAATTATAATAATTTGTACATTAATTTGTTTAGTTGATGCTACATGTGAATTATAATAATTTGTACATTAATTTGCTTAGTTGATGCTACATGTGAATTATAATAACTTGTACACTAATTTGTTTAGTTGATGCTACATGTGAATTATAATAACTTGTACATTAATTTGTTTAGTTGATGCCACATGTGAATTATAACTTGTACATTACTTTGTTTAGTTGATGCTACATGTGAATTATAATAACTTGTACATTGCTTTGTTTAGTTGATGCTACATGTGAATTATAATAACTTGTACATTGCTTTGTTTAGTTGATGCTACATGTGAATTATAATAACTTGTACATTGCTTTGTTTAGTTGATGCTACATGTGAATTATAATAACTTGTACATTGCTTTGTTTAGTTGATGCTACATGTGAATTATAATAACTTGTACATTGCTTTGTTTAGTTGATGCTACATGTGAATTATAATAACTTGTACATTGCTTTGTTTAATTGATGCTACATGTGAATTATAATAACTTGTACATTGCTTTGTTTAATTGATGCTACATGTGAATTATAATAACTTGTACATTGCTTTGTTTAATTGATGCTACATGTGAATTATAATAACCTGTACATTGCTTTGTTTAATTGATGCTACATGTGAATTATAATAACTTGTACATTGCTTTGTTTAATTGATGCTACATGTGAATTATAATAACTTGTACATTGCTTTGTTTAATTGATGCTACATGTGAATTATAATAACCTGTACATTGCTTTGTTTAATTGATGCTACATGTGAATTATAATAACCTGTACATTGCTTTGTTTAATTGATGCTACATGTGAATTATAATAACTTGTACATTGCTTTGTTTAATTGATGCTACATGTGAATTATAATAACCTGTACATTGCTTTGTTTAATTGATGCTACATGTGAATTATAATAACTTGTACATTGCTTTGTTTATTTTTTTTTGGTATATCATCCTTGTTGTGCATCAGTTACAGTTTGTACAATACTTTGGTAGTACCACACTGAGAATTGTTGAAAAGTTGCACAACAGAAAAAAAGTAAATCTATTCATTACATTCTTCATGTATTTATCCATTAGTTTCTATCCAATGGCTTATGATCTATCTACTTTTTCTCTCATATAACCACATATACTTCCATCATACAGTTTGTAACACTCTTTGAATAATTTGTATTATATGAGTACATATAAAATAAACTAACAACAAAACAAATATCAGCAGGGCTGAAACTAAGAATGGCAAAATGTTACATCTTCTCAGTATTCCTGTATGGTGCAGAAACATGGACATTAGACAAGAAAACAGAACAGAAAATTGAAGCCTTTGAAATGTGGATTTATAGAAGAATAGGTAGAATTGGATGGAAGAAAAGAAAACAAACGAAGTTTTAAAACAACTAAAAATAAAAAGAGAACTACTAAATACAATTAAGACAAGACAAATGACATTTTTGGGGCATGTTAAAAGACACAACAGCCTACTAAAAGTAATATTGGAAGGAAAAATACAAGGTAAAAGAGGCAGAGGCAGACCAAGACTAATATGGATGAGTAACATCAAAAGATGGACAAGTCAATCTATGACAGCCTGCACCATCAAATCAAGAAACAGAGTAGAATGGCGATCCATGGTAGCCAACCTTCGTTGCGGAGAAGGCATTCGATGATGATGATGATGATGACATGAGTACAAGTTGTTGGCTTTACCAGCTGCCTGATTGGTAGAGAGATATGGTACATATTTAACAATAAATGTTCTGTTTTGCAGGGTTACTTGGTGCATGCTGACCCGGATCCTCAAGCTTGCGAATCAATCAAACCGCCGCCACCTGTTGAAACTAAGTACCACTGGATACTGCTGATAGCCAGAGGTGGTAGCTGTCAGTTTTCTGATAAAGTAAGTTGTGTTGTGTTGTTGGTATTCTGATAAAGTTATTGGGTTGTATTATAATTTTTCTGATAAAGTTATTGGGTTGTATTGTCAGTTTTCTGATAAAGTTGTTGGATTGTGTTATCATAATGTCAGTTTTGTGATAAAGTTGTTATATTGTGTTGTCATAATGTTAGTTTTCTGATAAAGTTGTTGTATTGTGTTATCATAACATCAGTTTTCTTATAAGTTGTTGTATTGTGTTATCATAACATCAGTTTTCTGATAAGTTGCATATTTTGCGTATTTCATTATCTATTTTATTGTATTGAGCAGTGTTCACTTGTCTCCTTTCTTCCATTTTTTCTAAGATGGTGTCAGTTATTCATTTTTGTTTTTTGTTCTTTTCATTTTTGGGTAAGGTGTTGCTGGTTTCTTGTATGCTTTTCTTTATGCACTACCATTTGGTTGTTACTTTTTCATCAGGATTTTCCCTTCTGTATTGCTCAATTCCTTCTTCTAGCAGCTTCTGGTATGTGTTCTTTACTTGTACTGTATAAGTATCTTTAATATCTTTTTGATTTAAAGCTGTTATATCTAGTGGTATTGTTGATGAATTAGACTTTTGCTTGTTTCTCTTTAGTTTTATTTTCATTTTAATCATTACAGGATTGTGATCTGAATTAATATCTGCTCCTGGATAGGTTTTGACTCTCTTGGCGCTGTTACGGAACCTATCTTTTATCATTATGTAATCCATTTGATTCCTTTTCTTATTACCGGGGCTTTTCCATGTGTATAGTTTCCTTTTCTCTTGCTCAAAGTAGGTGTTACATATTATCAGCCTGTTTTCTTCACAGAATTATATTAATCTTTCTCCTCTTTCATTTCTTTTTCTTAAACCATGATCTTAAACCAATGTAAAACATTACTGTATGTGAGGTCCATTATTTGAAATTGGTTTGAGGCTGTTTTGTATCTGACTTTGTTTATGTCTTGGCAGGTCCTAAATGCACAGCTGCACAACTACTCTGCCGTCATCATACACAACTATGAACATAAGGAAGGCCGCATTCCAATGGCTGGAGGTAGCAGTAAGTTTCAGTGTGTTATGTTCATGAAGATAACAAACCTCACCATCTTGTATCTCATAAGATCATTGATTCACTGTTAGCCATATATGTCACCTGTTATTTGTTAATTGACATCATATATAACATTTATGGAATTATTAGTCTTAAATGCCACATTTTATTATATAACACAATCAAACTTCTTAACAGATGTCATTAGTCATAAAGACGTTCCGCATGAAGTTGCTAACTATAAATGGTACATCTTATAGGGTTGATAGCGGTAGATATCACAGTTAATGAAGTCATTAACCTTAAACTAACATTTCTTGTCTTTAGTCTTGTACAGTTAATGAAGTCATTAGCCTTAAATTAACATTTCTTGTCTTTAGTCTTGTACAGTTAATGAAGTAATTAACCTTAAATTAACATTTTTTGTTTCTAATCGTAATTGCCATAATTCATGAAGTTATCCTGCTGTGACACATTGTTTCAAAGCTGTTAATAACAAATTAAATAAGGAACCTGCATCTCTAAGATTCCTCCCCCCCCCCCCCCCCCCACATCCCCGCACAAATAGTCATGATTCACAGCTTATATGTAATAATCTTGGTCACTGGAGTGGGTTATTGATTCTTTTATGATTGCCAGAATTGCTCTCCTTCTATCTCTCTCTCAGATGTGTGGTTCATAATAAGATTATGATTATTATCAACCCTCGATTACGGTGCCGCAGTAAAGATTGCATCATCAAAACACAAATTCTTCTAAAATTGACATTTAGCCATGTTCAAACAATTCCCCACCCCTTTTCCAGGTAACTCCCTAATTATCACTTCCGGTGACGGCGAACGAAAAATAGATAGACTTCTGGTGGCCCCTGAGTGTTTGCTTTGTTTCCATTGTTGTTGGGTTTCTCCTCCCCCCCCTCCCCCCCCCCCCCCAATTTCGTTACATACAATCTCATATCATCATCATCATCAAGTATCGGGCCTACTACTGCCGTAGGTGATCATGTTTCTCCACAAACTTTCGATCTCGACAGTTATTTATCATTTCTGTTGTTGACCTTCTGCCAAGCCATTCTCTTAAGCTGTCTGGTATTTTTTCTCTTTGCTTCCCTCTATCTCTTCGTCCCTCAATTTTTCCAGTTGTTACAATATATTCCAGCTGTTCTCTTCTCATTACATGGCCAAAAATGATGATTGTTTCTTCCTAATATTGGAAATTAGCTCTCTTTTTGCTTTGACCTCCTTCAGAACATTTTCATTACTCTTCTTAGCTGTCCATGGTATTCTCAACATTCTCCTGTAAAACCCCATTTCTACAGACTCCAGTGATTTTCTTGTCTGTTGTCCTATTGTCCATGATTCACATCCATATGTTAAGAGTGGCGATTCATGATTGTACAAAGAAGTTACAACGGTAGTTTTCTGTTGCCTTCCGTCGGTTTGTTTACGGTTATAAACACAATCGCATATAATGGCCAAAAAAAATTCACCAGTTTCGATCATGGAAATTTTCTCGGTTGTTGGCAGACCTCAAACAACCCCTTATAACTCAGGAAACGCAGAGAATTACGCTATAAGGTAACTGAGCATACCGGCGTAGTTACAGTGTCCATACCTATAGACATTGTAACACGCCCTGCCCCCTGAGGTCAGATTTATGTCATAAATCAACCTGAGACAGGAAATCCGAGTTCCACATGCCTGTTCTAGTGTAAACACACAGCTGTGTGTCAAAATGTTCAAAGAAAACACTATTTTTAGAGCACATAATGTGACATTAAATGGTAGTAATTTTTACCATGGTATCGTAAACACGTCAGTCACAGTTTGACATCATAATCTAGAGTTAAATAAACAAATAAATAATATAGAAAAGAGTTTCATATTTTTACCAATCTTCCAGATGGCTCTAGAGTAACCATACCTTCAACATTTGTAGGATGGACAGATGGGATGGATTTGCTTAGGTTATTTGAGTATTATACACACAAGTAAGTGCTTGTCAGATGATTATGAGCATTATGTGCTGGTAGATGTGTTGAATAGAGCATTTGATGTTATGGTGTTGTGTAATATGATATGAGACACTTTACATAGAGCACTGCAGTAGGAATTAATCTGATCACAATTTCACACAACACCCCACACACTGAAACTAGGATTAGATCTCCTCACATATAGTGAAGTCACTTTACTCATCACACACTAGATCTCCTCACATATAGTGAAGTCACTTTACTCATCACACACTAGATCTCCTCACATATAGTGAAGTCACTTTACTCATCACACACTAGATCTCCTCACATATAGTGAAGTCACTTTACTCATCACACACTAGATCTCCTCACATATAGTGAAGCCACTTTACTCATCACACACTAGATTTCCTCACATATAGTGAAATCACTTCACACACCCTCATCAAGGCCAGCTCCTTGTCGTGGGGATGAGGCTTAACAGTTACCAGGGACTGAAAACCAAGACTGGTCAGGCCTTCCTACACCCGAGCAAGACCACAGTCTGCTCTAGCAAGTTTAAGTGTTGAAGTCAGAGGCAACCAGCCAAATGGCGCACTACAACAATCAGAGTGCCACACACTCAACGCTAATGGGAAGTATGTCTATAACCGCAAATCGATAGGGCACTCGCCCTATGATGGACACTCAAGCAGGTGCAGCACAGGCCCTCAGCCTCGAAAGGGCCCAACCTCTATTACTGGATGTCCTTCTCAACCGCTCTGTGGAGTCAGGGGGCGAGAGAATAGAGCTACTGGCCAATCCAAAATAGGACCACTCAAAATAATGCACTGGAATGCTGAAGGCATCAACAGCAAAAGAGATGGGCACAGTAAAAAGATAGAATTAGAAAATATCCTGCATGAAGAACAAGCATATGCTGTTTGCAGGAAACCCATCTAAACAACGACATAGCCTTGAAGATTAGGGGATACCAGTGCTACCGATCTGACAGAAAAAACAGACAAAAGGGCGGAATATTGACACTTGTAAAGAACAGCATCAATGCATGTCAGATTGAAGTGTATATGGATGGGGCGGAATATCAAATACTGCACCTCAGGACAGAAAATACAGACTTTCACCTACTTAACTACTACTGTCCGAGTGACCGCCCACTAGCACTAGACACAATTACATTAAAAGAAAAAATAATTGTATGTGGAGACTCTAACAGCCATTTACAGAGCTGGGGTTATGAACATATGGACAAGAGAGGTGAAGAACTTGAAAACTGGCAGGATGACAATGGACATATACTATTAAACCAGACAACAGATCCACCAACATTCTACTCCAGATCATGGCATACCACATCTACACCAGACCTTGCTTTCCATTCACCGGACCTGGAATATTACACGTATTGTTGGGAAACAACTTGGAGGCAGCGACCACTGACCAGTCTTTTTAGTGGTGCAAAATGAAGCCGTCAGGGAGAGCAGCACTCTCTCCAAATGGAATTACAAAAAGGCAGACTGGAAATTTATCAACATTACACCAGTGTACTGGCTAAAGATCTAAATACAGACAGAGACATCAACAAAATAGTTGATGAATTCAGTAGACTAATAATACAAGCTGCCAGTGAAACAATACCTAGAGGGGCACAGAAACACTACAAACCATACTGGAGTAGTGAACTAGAGCAACTGCACAATGACATGGAAACATCTCGAAAGCAAACAGAAAATAACCCTTGCCAGGAACACCACAATAACTATCAGCATGCTATAGCCAAATTTCAATGGGCAAACTACAAGCCAGACGGAGAAGCTGGAAAAAGAAAACAGTCCTTGAATGTTGAACGAGACACAAGAAAAGTGTGGAAGCTTGTAAAACAGCTGAATGATGAGGGTACAGAAAGGAACACCAAAATTACACTGAAGAAGGATGGAAATATCCTAACAGGTAAGCATGCAGCAAATCATTCTGCAGACTCCTTTGCAATGACAATAATATTGAAATTAGCCTGGAGAAACGACAAGAGACCCATTTAAAACAACAAAATGCAAGACAAGAAGAGACCGCACATGAAGTCATGGAAATACCCATTACACAAAGAGAGCTAGAGCTGGCAATATCCAAATTAAAAATGAAAAAGTCACCAGGCAGTGATGGAGTGTCCAATGAAATGATTAAGAACTTGGGAACTGCAGCTAAAGCAAAACTACTGCAGATCTACAACATTTGCTGGATCACAGGTAGAGTGCCACAGGCATGGAGAGAAGCAATTATGATACCATTACTAAAGCCAGAAAAAGATGGTTCAACGACATCCAGCTATAGACCAATCAGCCTTACAAGCTGTTTGTTTAAAACAATGGAACGTATAATCAATCTCAGACTGCAGTGGTACCTGGAAAGTGAAAATCTCCTTGTCCCACAACAAGCAGGCTTTAAACAGTGTTACTCTAACGAAGATCAGGCAACCTATCTTTCCCAGGAAATTGATGCGTTTCAAGAAAAGAAACTGGTACTAGCAGCATGAATAGACCTAAAGAAAGCATTTGATAAGGTATGGAAGGAAGGGCTTTTGAAGAAACTGAGAAATTATGGAGTAAATGGCAGGATGTACAAATGGGTCAAAGCATACCTGCATAAGAGGAGAGCCAGAGTGCAACTGGATGGTCTTAAGAGTAAGGTCTTATTGCGCCAGGGCTTTCCACAGGGAGGGGTACTATTTCCAACACTTTTTCTGATCTACATCAATGACCTAGTTACTGAACTACCACATGGCATCAAAGTGGCAATGTATGCAGATGACTTGGTAATGTGGTGCACAGAGGAGTATGCAGCAGTGGCCTCCAAGTTGCTACAAAGAGCTATGAATGCACTGAATTCATGGACAAATAGATGGTGTATCAGCATCAATACAGACAAATGCAGTACTACACTTTTCACTCTCTCTCCAAAACAAAAAGCAGGAGCCATCTACATAAACAATGAGCCTGTGAAAGAAGACATACAAGCTACGTATCTCGGAGTTACATTTGATAACAAACTATCTTGGAAACAGCAGATAAATAAGGCAACCCAAAAAGCAAGGAGGAAATTGGCTATTCTAAGAAAGTTGTGTGGAACCACATGGGGTGCGAGTGAGAAAATACTCAGTAAAGTTTACCAACAGAGTATACGCCCACATTTAGAATATGGATCATATGCATGGTGCTCAGCATCAAACACCACACTGCAAGAACTGGATAAAGTACAAAGCCAGGCACTTAGGGTCATCACAGGAGCAATGA
Source organism: Megaustenia siamemsis (assembly GCA_032433765.1). Taxonomy (NCBI): domain Eukaryota; kingdom Metazoa; phylum Mollusca; class Gastropoda; order Stylommatophora; family Ariophantidae; genus Megaustenia; species Megaustenia siamemsis. Next base: position 67,741,786 of record JAVIAB010000108.1, read on the forward strand.
AATCAACACCAGTATTGGAGATGGAGAAATTGTGGAGGATACCAGCACTGAGAGAACGGAGGGACACAAAGGTGCTGATACAGGCAGAAAAATTTGCATGCATGCCAAGACATCCAATGAAGGACTGATTCCAAAATCTTGCATTGGGACGACTTAAAAGAAGCAGTTTTATCCACCAAGCCAAGCGTATTAGTAGACAAACACCAGACATGCCAAGAGTTGTTAACCCCCTACTGCCCATACCAGAACAGGCTCCCTGGACAGAGGAATCAGGATTATCAGTTCAAATACGGACAGAAGTGAAAGGAATAGTTGACAAAGAGGAACAGAATAGTCTACAGCGAAAAACAATAACTCTCAGTTTCCTGGATGAAGAATACCCACAAGACAGATTCGTGTGTACACAGATGGATCAGCACAGAATGCAGTAAAGAATGGGGGGGGGGGGCAGGTGCATATATAGAGTACCCTAATAACACTAGGGATATGAATAAAATAGCAACAGGGAAATATTGTTACAATTATGATGCAGAAATACAAGCAATAAAGTTGGCAATAGAAAAACTGCTGAACAGTAATCCTAGCCCACAGCCTGTAGTGTTTTTGACAGATGCAAGATCAGTTCTCCAGGCACTACAATCCAGAAAATTACCACATCTGCAGACCTTATTGACTGAACTCTGCAAGCACCACAGGGTTGCCCTGCAGTGGATCCCATCTCACTGTGGAATACCAGGAAATGAGAAAGCAGATCAGTTGGCAAAGAAAGGTTCAACAGGCACACAACTAGATACACCGGTTACATACCATCATAAGAAACAGATAATCAAATCAATCAGAGGCCCACAAGCCCCAAATCAGGATGCCTTCCATAATATGAATAGATATGAACAAGTTATCATTATATGCCTCAGAACAGGACACAATCGACTCCATAGTCACATGTATACAAAATTTAAGATTGGCACCTCAACTACTTGTAAATGTGGACAGGCACCCCAGACTGCTGAACACATACTTCAGGACTGCACTGAATATAGTAAACTGAGGAAAATCCATACAAAATTATATGGGCCACTGCAAGAATTACAAAAGACAGTAAAATTTTTACAGGAAACGACATTGCTGATATAGACAATACTTCGGGCGAACGAAAGATAGAGAGAGACTTCACACACTATAGATCTCCTTACATATATTAAGGTTACTTCACACCATACCACACACTGCATGTCTCACATACATATTTTCCATATGTTACATTTTTCCTGTATTTTATATTTTTAAAATGATTTTTTAAATACAGCCCACCCACAATTAATAGAGGAGACCATTTATTTTTGTGTGAAATTCTGCATTTAATTTTCTTTTTAAAATTACTCTACACATACACTTTTCTAAAACTCTATATATCGGATAATTCCAGAAGCGGCAAAATGCCAAAACAAAACAAGTTACCAAGAACAACTGAAAAGACTCATATTATGACGCATTTAACCAGAGATATCACATATACTGATAACTATATTTTTATAGTCAGGAAGTTGCTGTGAATGACCCGCGTTTTAGCGCATTTAACCAGAGATATCACATGACTATAGTGTTACTAAATATACATCAGGTGAAAGGTCAAGAAAGAAAATCTTGGCTTGTAATATGTTTCACAGGCTACATACAGCCCACAGTAGTTTTCTTTTTTAATTTTGGATGGAAATTACGGTCTAATATAGCATAGAAAATATAGAAAAATAAAGGACTCAGCCTTAATAGCAAAAAGACAGAAGCAGTAGTAACAACAAAGAAAAAGACATCACCTCAGTGCAAAATAAAGACAAGTGGAACAATATTAAAACAGGTAAATGAATTTAAATATTTGGGAACTGTGTTAACCTCAGACGGAAGATGTACAACGGAGGTGAGATGCAGAATGGCTCAGGCAAAAGCAACTTTCCAAAAAATTAGGAAGATACTATGCAATCCATTTTTGACAATAGAAACAAGAAAAAGAGTTCTTAAATGTTATGTGGAGCCAGTCTTAATATATGGATGTGAATCATGGACAATAGGACAACAGACAAGAAAATCACTGGAGTCTGTAGAAATGTGGTTTTACAGAAGAATGTTGAGAATACCATGGACAGCTAAGAAGTGTAATGAAAATGTTCTGAAAGAGGTCAAAGCAAAAGAGAGCTAATTTCCAATATTAGGAAGAAACAATCACCATTGTTTGGCCATGTAATGAGAAGAGAACAACTGGAATATATTGTAACAACTGGAAAAATTGAGAAATGAAATATTAAGGGACGAAGAGTTAGAGGGAAACAAAAAGAAAAAATACCACACAGCTTAAGAGAATGGCTTGGCAGAAGGTCAACAATAGAAATGATAAATAACTGTTGAGATCGAAAGTTGTGGAGAGACATGATTACCTACGCCAGCAGGCCCGGTACCTGATGATGATGATAACCTAGAAGACTTGGTCTAAGATTGAATGGGTAATGTTTCACTGGGAAGTAGACAAAAACCCCATACATGCCACGATATCCCCAATGTGTTCCCCATGTGGTGAAAGTTGAAAGCTTTTCATTATTGATTGTTGTCATAATCATGTTAAATGCTGCCACATGGTAGTTTCAAGCTATTGAATTCGCAAGTCAGAACTGCAATTGAATGCAGTTGGAGTGCTCTTTCAATATTTTAAAAATTATTATTAATTTAAACACACTAAACAGAGCTACCTAAAATAATTTTATGTGTATTTTTTTTACAAAATTTGAGTGATCAACTTTGTCTGCCTATTAATTCGTGTCAAAATAATAATCTTTCAAGGAAGGGGCGGATCTCAATCTCCGCTAAAAAAACAAAGCACCAGCCACATGATAATATCATGTTCAATGTTAGTCAAATCACTTGCTTCTGTCAATAGCCTTGCATTTTTATTTCTTCTTCTACCTTTTTAGCTCCCAGTGGAGCATAGGTCTTCAACAAACACTTTCCAAGTCGTTCTGTTTTTGTCATTCTTTTAAGATCATTCCATGTCTTCCCAATCATATTCATCTCTGCTTCTATCTGTCTTCTCCAAGAATTCCTTGGTCTTCCTCTTTGTCTTTTCCCCTGGGGATTCCAAAAAAGGGCCTGTTGTGTAATACTCTCAGTTGGCTTCTGTAGTGTGTGTCCTATCCATCACCATCGTCTTCGCTGTATCTCTTTATCCACTGGTGTTTGACTGGTACATTTCCATAATTCTATGTTAGTCTGCTTAATAATAAATTGACTGGATAATATTGAGAAAAAAACATGATTTTAAAATTTAACTCTAATTAAAAGTTAAAACATAACAGAAATGCCATGTTTGAAAGAAATCTGACCACGACGATCATAGTACATGGTGACGTTGTTGCAGAAACTATCATTATTATTATTTATTATTATTATAAATAAACACCTAAATCTGACATGTATATGTTTTTTTTTCATTTGTATGGGTTTTTTTGGTGTACTGTCAGGCCTACACATGTAACCTTAAATTAACTCTTGCCTACACATGACACTTTTGATGAATTATTGCCTACACGTGTAACCTTTAATGAACTCTTGCCTACACGTGTAACCTTTAATGAACTCTTGCCTACACATGTAACCTTTAATGAACTCTTGCCTACACATGTAACCTTTAATGAACTCTTGCCTACACATGTAACCTTTAATGAACTCTTGCCTACACATGTAACCTTTAATGAACTCTTGCCTACACATGTAACCTTTAATGAACTCTTGCCTACAGAGAGTACCTGATCAAGATCATAGAGGATGATTCTGTGGACTACTCGAACTACCTCTGGCTGTTCCTGTTGGTAATGGCAATCTGTATCCTCATCATCATGATATTTCTGGTGAGTGGTTGTCAACATGATCACAGTTGTTTCTTATTGATACTTTAGTTCAGTTGATCAATCATGTCTTTTTTAGGAAGATAAAACACACACACACACACACACACACAGTTCTTCTATTACACACTCAAAGTGATTAGAAAAAGTTGTATCTTACAATTAAAAAATGTTGTGATTAAAATTTGAATATCCCCCGAAACTCTCAGATTTGTCAGTCTTTGATTTTTTGGTTATGAACATTAACTATTAAAATACCATTCATACGTAAATATATTTTTAACCCTAGGTTACTATACCCATCTGTAACTCTCCCAGTTACGATACCATAGTAAAAATTACTACCGCTTAAATGTAACATTAGGTGCTGTAAAAATAGTAATATCTCTGAATTTTTGACTCACCTGTGTGTTGACACAAGGCAAAATACAGGGACTCAAAATTCCTGGCTCGGGTTGATTCATAACCTGAGTTTCATTTCATGGACAAGACGTGTTACAATGTCTATCGGTATGGTCACTGTAAACCCATCAGTATGTTTGGCTACCTCATAACATTATTCACAAGTGTTTCCCAAGTCAGAGAGTTGTTTGATGCTTGCAGATAACCCAGGACATTTCCCTGGTCACAGCATTTAAAAAAAAAATGGAAAAACTACAAATTTTTTAAAAATTGGCAATTTATTTTTATTTTTTGTGTGCAATAAATGATGTATGTATCTCATGGTCTAAAAAAAAAATTTTTTTAAAATCAAACAGCAATGGAAACAAATTAAACATTCAGGAGTCATGAGAAGTGGTAATTAAGAAGATACATGGAGGTGGGTAATGTTTGAACACAGAGAAATGTGAAATTTTGAGGAAGTTCCTGTATGGCAGTGAATCATGGACAACTTATGCAAAGCAGGAGAGAAGGTTAAATGCTTTCCATATGTGATGTCTGTGCCGTATTCTTGGTATCAACTGGAAGGTTAAAGTTACAAACGTGGAGGTCATGACTCACACAGCTTCCCGATCATCTACATGCTGCTCAAACAATGTATGTTACTCTGGCTTGGCCATGTACACCGTTTGAAAGATGGCCTCACACCAAAAGAGATACTCTATGGACAACTAGCAGATGGCAAAAGGACTAGGGGGCGCCCAAAATTTAGATTTGTAGACATGTGTAAACGTGGCATGAATACTCTAAACATAAACCCTGCAGCTTGGGAAGAAATAGCTGCAGACCGCAATCTTTGGAAACACATTCTAAAACTCCAACTCAAACAAGAAGCAGATTCATAGAAAAAGAGAATACACAGTGAAAGAAAAGAAAAAATAATAATTCTAGGAGCCCTGAAAATTCATAGTCAACTATGACTGACGGAGGCTACTACTCTGTGTTTTGATGCTGTAATTTTTTTTACCATGGTATCGTAATCTACGATCAAGCTAATGATTTTACTTTTTGTATCTGGTGTCACATAATGAAACCACTTCCTTAAAATATCAATTTTCTGAATGAGTGGAATGTACTAGCTCTGAACATCATCCATAAATGCTGCACAATTTCCAAGATAAGAACTAAAATACTCACTTACATGTGAGAACTAACAGTTGTATAATGTTTCTGGTGAATAATTTCTTATTCTCTACATTTTTCTGGTGACTCTTTTCTTATTCTCTACATTTTTCTGGTGAATAATTTCTTATTGTCTACATTTTTCTGGTAAATAATTTTCTATTGTCTATACATTTTTCTGGTGAATAATTTCTTATTGTCTACATTTCTCTGGTGAATAATTTCTTTTGTGCATGATATTTCTTCTTAAATTATCTTTTGTAATTGTAATATTTCTGTTAAAATTATCTCTTGTAATTGTAATATTTCTGTTAAAATTATCTCTTGTAATTGTAGTATTTCTTTTTAAATAATCTCTTGTAATTGTAATATTTCTTTTTAAATCATCTCTTGCAACCATGCTGTTTCTTTCATAAATCATTTCTTGTAATCATGATAGTTGTAGTCAGTCATTTCCCTGATAGCTGACCTCCAAGAGAACAAAGGTATATTTAAAAAGCTTGCACATTGTCAGTGAGTGCCAGCACTTGTTTTATAGTTTGTACCCTAAGACTCAACATCGTCACAGGCACTAGCAGCTTGTCTAACTGATCTTGTTGACTGATTCCTGCAGCTTCTGAAGTTCTTGAGAGATTACACAGCCCAGAGGTTGAGCCGTTTGTCTAACAAGCACCTCAAGAAGATTCCTGTCAGAAAGTTCAAAAAGGGTAAGTCACATGACATTGGTCTAGCCCAGTGGTGGGATCACATGACATTGGTCTAGACACGGGGTGGTATCACATGACATTGGTCTAGACCAAGGGTGGGATCACATGATATTGGTCCAGACCAGGGGTGGGATCACATGACATTGGTCCAGACCAGGGGTGGGATCACATGACATTGGTCTAGACCAGGGGTGGGATCACATGACATTGGTCCAGACCAGGGGTGGGATCACATGACATTGGTCTAGACCAGGGGTGGGATCACATGACATTGGTCCAGACCAGGGGTGGGATCACATGACATTGGTCTAGACCAGGGGTGGGATCACATGACATTGGTCCAGACCAGGGGTGGGATCACATGACATTGGTCCAGACCAGGGGTGGGATCACATGACATTGGTCTAGATCACATGACATTGGTCTAGACCAAGGGTGGGATCACATGATATTGATTTAGACAAGGGGTGGGATCACATGACATTGGTCTAGACTAGGGGTGGGATCACATCACATTAGTCTAGACTAGGGGTGGGATCACATGACTTTGGTCTAGACTAGGGGTGGGATCACATCACATTAGTCTAGACCAGGGGTGGGATTACATAACATTAGTCTAGACCAGGGGTGGGAGCACATCACATTAGTCTACACCAGTGGTGGGATTACATAACATTAGTCTAGACCAGGGATGAGATCACATCACAATAGTCTAGACCAGGGGTGGGATCACATGACATTGGTCTAGACCATGGGTGGGATCATATCACATTGATCAAGACCAGGGGTGGGATCACATCGCATTAGTCTAGACTAGGACTGGGATCACATGACATTGGTCTAGACCAGGGGTGGGATCACATGACATTGGTCTAGACCAGGGGTGGGATCACATGACATTGGTCTAGACCAAGGGTGGGATCACATGACATTTGTCTAGACTAGGGGTGGGATCATATGACATTGGTCTAGATCACATGACATTGGTCTAGACCAAGGGTTGTTAGTTAACGTTTGATTGGTTTGTTGGTACACATTTTCTGTAAGTTAACATGTTATTGGTTTTTTGGTACACACTTTCTGTTAGTTAACGTTTCATTGGTTTGTTGGTACACATTTTCTTTAAGTTAACATGTTATTGGTTTTTTGGTACACCCTTCTGTTAGTTAACATTTGATTAGTTTGTTGATTTACACTTTCTGTTAGTTAATGTTTGATTAGTTTGTTGGTACACACTTTCTGTTAGTTAATGTTTGATTAGTTTGTTGGTACACACTTTCTGTTAGTTAATGTTTGATTAGTTTGTTGGTACACACTTTCTGTTAGTTAATGTTTTATTAGTTTGTTGGTACATATTTTCAGGAGACTACTATGATACTTGTGCCATATGTCTGGAGGAGTACCAGGAAGGAGAGAAGATACGAGTCTTGCCATGTGACCATGGTAAAGATGTATAGTCATTTCTCTCTCTTATCTCTCTATCCTTACTTCTTTATAATTTTGTTCTCTATAGCATCTCTGTTTTTTTTTTCTTCTGTGCATGCAATAATGTTCCACAATTTTTACTTCTGTATATACTTTTATTCTTTGTACATCCTGTTTACTTACTTTTGTGTATTCTTTTATTCCTTATAACATTCTTGTTTTTTTTTCTGTATACTTTTGTTTCCTGGACCTTGCGTCAGGGGCAGACCAAGAATAAAGTGGTTTCAAGACATCAAGGAGACCTTGATCATGACAAAAGAAGAAGTGGGAGATCTGGGTAGAGATAGAGATTCTTTCAAATGGGCTGTGGTAAATGCAATGTTCTGTGGGAGATCTGGCTAGAGGCAGATTCTTTCAGCTGATCTGTAGTGAATGCTACATTCTGCAAAAGACGTGTGACCTGATGATAATACTTTTGTTTTATATAACATTTATATTTGCTAACTTTGGTTAACTTTACTCTTTGTAATATGTATTCTTATTTCTAGATATTCTGACCTTGATGTTTCTTTATTTCAAACTGATTATTGTGGAACTTTCTGACTCAGCACTCAACAGTCACTTGAGTAGGATACAATCAGAGCACATTATCGAGTGTCAGCAGCAGTGTATGCATCCCTGTGAAAACATTGAACATCATACTTTTGAATGTCTGGCACTAGATGATACTGTGAGATTGCATAAGTGAAATTTTGCCAATGGAAGAAAGCAACAAACACTTGCCACATACCACATCTGTTCTGTTCACGGAATCAGTTTCAATGTAGTTTAGAGTTCCCCATATACACTTCACTCATGTCACAGCTCACGCCATTGACAAATTCTGTTGACAAGGTTGACTTTCGTGCAGCCCTAATTGGTGGCACAGGTGACGATTCCAAATGACTTCCATCGAATAGAGAGTGCACAGTCATTTCCTTACTCCAGCTTCCTTGAAAGCACACATTTAAAACAAATAAAGTGACCAAAATGCTTGAAGTGACTAATTCAGTCTCCGTAAAAAAAACAGGACAACATGCAGCCATTTTGCATTGTTGTTTATGGAATAAGCAAAGTCAAACTGCAGTGTGAGCCAAGTGGGCTGTGTGGGTGACAGTTGCAAGTATCATCATCATCAGGTTGCATGTCCTTTGCAGAATGTTGCATCCACCACAGCCCGTCTGAAAGAATCTGTGTCTTGAGCCAGATCTGTCACTTCTCCTGTTGTCATGTTCAAGGTCTCCTTGATGTTTTTTAATTGAAACCACCTTTTTCTTGGTCTGCCCATGATGCAATACCAGGAACCGTGCCTTCCATTATTGCTATTTCCAGCCCACTGTGTCTTCCGATGTCCTGCACAAATATGAAACAAAATACACAGCCACCCATCAATAAAAACAGCAACAAAAACATCAACAAAAACAAGAAAAACATCAAAACATCAACTAAAACAGCAACAAAAACATCAATAAAAACATCAACAAAAACATCAACGAAAACATCAACAAAAACATCAATAAAAACATCAATAAAAACAGCAACAAAAACATCAATAAAAACAGCAACAAAAACAACAAGAAAAACATCAATGAAAACATCAACTAAAACAGCAACAAAAACATCAATAAAAACATCAATAAAAACATCAACAAAAACATCAATGAAAACATCAACAAAAACATCAATAAAAACAGCAACAAAAACATCAATAAAAACAGCAACAAAAACATCAATAAAAACATCAATACAAACATCAATAAAAACAGCAACAAAAACATCAATGAAAACATAAACAAAAACAGCAACAAAACATCAATAAAAACAGCAACAAAAACATCAATAAAAACAGCAACAAAAACATCAATAAAACATCAATACAAACAGCAACAAAAACATCAACAAAAACAGCAACAAAAACATAAATAAAAACAGCAATACAAACATCAATACAAACATCAATAAAAACAACAACAAAAACATCAATACAAACAGCAACAAAAACATCAATAAAAACATCAATTAAAAACAGCAACAAAAACATCAATGAAAACATAAACAAAAACAGCAACAAAACATCAACAAAAACATCAATTAAAAACAGCAACAAAAACATCAATAAAAACAGCAATAAAAACAGCAACAAAAACAGCAATAAAAACAGCAACAAAAACATCAATAAAAACAGCAATGCAATCAATAAAAACATCAATGAAAACATCAACAAAAACATCAATAAAAACATCAACAAAAACATCAATAAAAACATCAATCTTTGAAGGCATAATTGATTCATGCACAGCTTGGCTCCACTTATGTATAGCAAATGGTTTGGACACAAAGAAAAGCTGATGCCAGCATAACAAGTCAGGCACTACCATTGACAGACACCGCAGGTAAGTGGAAAGTCCATGAATACACGGAACACATCAAGAAGGGTGACGCAGACTGGAGAAATGCAGAGAAAAAATGTCCAAGGATATGAATAGACAGAGAAACCTTGTTTGTGGTCCATAATCCCAATGAGGGATCTAAAGGGCTTTGATTAGCCCAGCTAACGCTCTCTAGTGTAATTTGGATGTTTTTGTGGTAGAGAACTCAATTCTTGGTCCAAGAATAATTGTTCTGTTCTTGTTAAGAGTAGGGGGAAAGCACTGGCCGTATCACCTACAAATGCTATGGCTTAGTGATCAATTGACTGTGATGCTATTCTGTCATTAGTGATAGATTGTTTGTTTGTTATGCTATTCTGCCATTTCTGAGATTGTTTGTTTGTTATGCCATTTCTGAGATTGTTTGTTTGTTATGCTATTTCTGAGATTGTTTGTTTGTTATGCTATTCTGCCATTTCTGAGATTGTTTGTTTGTTATTCTGCTATTTCTGAGATTGTTTGTTTGTTATGCTATTTCTGAGATTGTTTGTTTGTTATGCTATTCTGCTATTTCTGAGATTGTTTGTTTGTTATGCTATTCTGCTATTTCTGAGATTGTTTGTTTGTTATGCTATTTCTGAGATTGTTTGTTTGTTATGCTATTCTGCTATTTCTGAGATTGTTTGTTATGCTATTCTGCTATTTCTGAGATTGTTTGTTTGTTATGCTATTCTGCTATTTCTGAGATTGTTTGTTTGTTATGCTCTTCTGCCATTTCTGAGATTGTTTGTTTGTTATGCTATTTCTGAGATTGTTTGTTTGTTATGCTATTCTGCTATTTCTGAGATTGTTTGTTATGCTATTCTGTTATTTCTGAGATTGTTTGTTTGTTATGCTATTCTGCTATTTCTGAGATTGTTTGTTTGTTATGCTATTCTGCTATTTCTGAGATTGTTTGTTTGTTATGCTATTCTGCTATTTCTGAGATTGTTTGTTTGTTATGCTATTCTGCTATTTCTGAGATTGTTTGTTTGTTATGCTATTCTGCCATTTCTGAGATTGTTTGTTTGCTATGCTATTTCTGAGATTGTTTGTTTGTTATGCTATTCTGCTATTTTTGAGAGTGACAGTGGATTTGGCACATATTGTATTTATTCTGTTGCTCATGATTACTACACAGTCATCAATCTCACACCTTGGAACAGTTGACATCTATGTGGCACAATGTTCAATAGAACTTCTTTACTATAGTATAGTTTGAGTGTGGGCTATAATAGCTTGTTCTGTTATAGAACCATATGTAGCTTGGTTATTTGGTTATGGAAGGCCCCAGTATCACTGCAAAGGAATTAAAATCCATAATTGCTCAACCGCCCGTGCCAGTGGAATCATCCGAATTACTATCTCATCTCCCAAACAAAGAAAGGTAGCTGTAGTCCCCATCATAGCAGTCTCAGCATACGCCAAAAGACATAAGGCGAAACCGCATAGAAAGTGAACACGGCCAACTGTTCCCTGTCATACGATATCAGCATTCATCGTAAACAATTGGAATATCGGAACATTATCAAAACGGATGAAACACACAGCTCACAGAGCACTTGACTCAGTAGCTCCTGCAACAAGTAGCTTGTTCTGTCATAGAACCATTAATAGCTTGTTCTGTCATAGAACCATTAATAGCTTGTTCTGTCATAGAACCATATGTAGCTTGTTCTGTCATAGAACCATTTGTGGCATGTTCTGTGAATGAACTAGCAATAGTTTGTTCCGCCATATATTATTGCTCTATTTTCTATTTACTTGTAATCTCCAATGCTGTCATCATTCTCAGTGTACCACAGGAAGTGCATTGACCCATGGCTGACCAAGAACAAGAAAACCTGCCCTGTTTGCAAGCGCCGCGTCATCCCTGGCAGAGATGCAGACTCTGAGTCTGGCTCAGATGAAGAAAATGGGAGAACTCCAGCAGGAGTCTCAGAGAACACCCCACTCCTAGCAGACAGGTCAACACAGCATCCAGTTGGTGGTGGCACAGGTACATGTCTACTTGGCTTTGCCTTTAGGCTCAGTTGATTTCACTCTAGATTATATTACCTGTCTGTGTTTCACATTTGTACCAGACTGTTGTCAGAATTGCTATCATTTAAATGTTACATTTGAAGTTCCAAAAATAGTATTGTCTTTGAACTTTTGCTACATAGCTGTGTGTTTACATTAGGAAAAACATGGGAATTGGATGTGGTAATCATTTCCTGGTTTATGCTCGAATTATGGCCTGAAATACAACAACATATACTGTGGCTACCATAAGTGTTATGTAGTCTATACACACGGCGACCATCAGTCTGTCATTTGAGTCATATGTTCGGGTTCGTGTTATTGTCATTCACTGGCTGTCCCTTGTTACAAGGGTTTGTTTAATGTCTGTGCCGACAAATTGGCAAAATTTATTTTAAAAATAAGCACCTTTCTATGATAGCGTAGTACTTTACGTGCACGTTTGAGTCTCATCAAACACTCAGGGCTCACTGGAAGTAGTAATTAGGGGCAGGGGGGATGTTTGCCCGCAGGAAGCTGTCAGATTTCTAGAATTTGTACTTTGGGAATTTTTACAGCAGAGTCATAATGTAGGGTTAAAATGCAGTGCTTACCTTTGTCTGTCCCATGAATAGTTGAGATGTTGGAGACCCATAAGTTAACTTTGAGACATGTTCACCTGCCATATCAGTTCTCATGACAGTTTATCCCAGACCTGAAGAACAAATGACAAAACTATCTTAGCTTTCCTTTCGTCACAGTGGTGAGGAGATAACTGTGCTGGCCACTTTTTCAATTTTAGATTCTCTAATTTGACATTCTCCTTATTAGTAATATTTTCTGAATATGAGATGCCAAAAATACATTCAGCCAAAGCTTTCATTAATGGATGCTTGTGCAGGATAAAAGGATGGATATGGCAATACAAAATCACTAACTTAGAGCTATTGAAAGTACCTGTCAAATACCAGTGGACAAAGAGATACAACAAAGTTGATGGTGCTGATAGGACACACACTGCGGAAACCAACTGAGAGTATTGCACAATAGGCCCATTTTGGAATCCCCAGGGGAAGAGACAAAGAGAAAGACCAAAATATTCTTGGAGAAAACTGGTGGAAGCAGAGATGAAGATGATGGGGAAGACATGGAATGATCTTAAAAGAATGGCAAGAAACAGCACGGCTTGGAAAGTGTTTGTTGAAGACCTATGCTCCGCATAGAGTTAAAAATGTTTATTGAAGACCTAAGCTCCACATGGAGTTGAATATGTTTGTTGAAAACATAAGCTCTACAGGGAGTTGAAAGGTAGAAGAAGAATCAATCAAGGATTCAGATTCCCTTTTGTGAGTAAAGAGAGTCAGTCACTTCAAAATTATACCTGCACATTTTTTTCGCTATTTCTATCCAATAAAAGCCAGTGTCCTTGAGAATTTTTTTCGTTTATCTTTTCTGTGTATTCCTGGGCCTTGCCTGTTTCTTCTTTCCCGGTGGGTTCTTTGACAAGTCCTTTCTTGCTGTGCTGGGATATGGTTTTCTTAGTGTGTGTTTAATAAATCTCCATTTTCCATTCACAATCTGTTTTTTGGTTGGATTCTGTTCTTTCTTAGATATCTTTATGGTTGATATTGATATCATCATAGCGGATCTTGTTACCTTCATTCCTGATCTTGTTACCTTCATTCCTGATCTTGTTACCTTCATTCCTAATTTTGTTACCTTCATTCCTGATTTTGTTACCTTCATTCCTGATTTTGTTACCTTCATTCCTGATCTTGTTACCTTCATTCCTGATCTTGTTACCTTCATTCCTGATCTTGTTACCTTCATTCCTGATCTTGTTACCTTCATTCCTGATCTTGTTACCTTCATTCCTAATTTTGTTACCTTCATTCCTGATTTTGTTACCTTCATTCCTAATTTTGTTACCTTCATTCCTGATTTTGTTACATTCATTCCTGATCTTGTTACCTTCATTCCTGATTTTGTTACCTTCATTCCTGATCTTGTTACCTTCATTCCTGATTTTGTTACCTTCATTCCTGATGTCTAGTTTACTCATCCTTTGCTTTTTTTCTTTTCTCCTGCATATTCTATTCTTTATGCTTAACTTTATGTTTAACTATATGTTCCCCTCTTACAATTACATGTAATTGATTCTGTGATAGCCCATACATTCTGTGGCAGCACATAGTTCTGAGACCAATTTCCAATGTTTCACTATGTGGTTACTTGTTTTGTTATGGATCTCACAATGTTTGTAAACTCTCTGACTCTATAGCCCACTTCTGTAACATGTTTGTAAACTCTCTGACTCTATAGCCCACTTCTGTAACATGTTTGTAAACTCTGACTCTACATCCCACTTCTGTAACATGTTTGTAAACTCTGACTCTATATCCCACTTCTGTAACATGTTTGTAAACTCTGACTCTACAGCCCACTTCTGTAACATGTTTGTAAACTCTGACTCTATAGCCCACTTCTGTAACATGTTTGTAAACTTTGACTCTATAGCCCACTTCTGCAACATGTTTGTAAACTCTCTGACTCTATAGCCCACTTATGTAACATGTTTGTTTGTAAACTCTGACTCTATAGCCCACTTCTGTAACATGTTTGTTTGTAAACTCTGACTCTATAGCCCACTTCTGTAACATGTTTGTAAACTCTGACTCTATAGCCCACTTCTGTAACATGTTTGTAAACTCTGACTCTATAGCCCACTTCTGTAATATGTTTGTAAACTCTGACTCTATAGCCCACTTCTGTAACATGTTTGTAAACTCTGACTCTATAGCCCACTTCTGTAACATGTTTGTAAACTCTGACTCTATAGCCCACTTCTGTAACATATTTGTAAACTCTGACTCTATAGCCCACTTCTGTAACATGTTTGTAAACTCTGACTCTATAGCCCACTTCTGTAACATGTTTGTAAACTCTGACTCTATAGCCCACTTCTGTAACATGTTTGTAAACTCTGACTCTACAGCCCACTCTGTAACATGTTTGTAAACTCTGACTCTATAGCCCACTTCTGTAACATGTTTGTAAACTCTCTGACTCTATAGCCCACTTCTGTAACATGTTTGTAAACTCTCTGACTCTATAGCTCACTTCTGTAACATGTTTGTAAACTCTCTGACTCTATAGCCCACTTCTGTAACATGTTTGTAAACTCTCTGACTCTATAGCCCACTTCTGTAACATGTTTGTAAACTCTCTGACTCTATAGCCCACTTGTGTAACATGTTTGTAAACTCTCTGACTCTATAGCTCACTTCTGTAACATGTTTGTAAACTCTCTGACTCTATAGCCCACTTCTGTAACATGTTTGTAAACTCTCTGACTCTACAGCCCACTTCTGTAACATGTTTGTAAACTCTCTGACTCTACAGCCCACTTCTGTAACATGTTTGTAAACTCTGATTCTATAGCCCACTTCTGTAACATGTTTGTAAACTCTGACTCTACAGCCCACTTCTGTAACACGTTTGTAAACTCTCTGACTCTATAGCTCACTTCTGTAACATGTTTGTAAACTCTCTGACTCTATAGCCCACTTCTGTAACATGTTTGTAAACTCTCTGACTCTACAGCCCACTTCTGTAACATGTTTGTAAACTCTGACTCTACAGCCCACTTCTGTAACATGTTTGTAAACTCTGACTCTATAGCCCACTTCTGTAACATGTTTGTAAACTCTGACTCTACAGCCCACTTCTGTAACATGTTTGTAAACTCTGACTCTATAGCCCACTTCTGTAACATGTTTGTAAACTCTGACTCTACAGCCCACTTCTGTAACATGTTTGTAAACTCTGGCTCTATAGCCCACTTCTGTAACATGTTTGTAAACTCTGACTCTATAGCCCACTTCTGTAACATGTTTGTAAACTCTGACTCTACAGCCCACTTCTGTAACATGTTTGTAAACTCTCTGACTCTATAGCCCACTTCTGTAACATGTTTGTAAACTCTGACTCTACAGCCCACTTCTGTAACATGTTTGTAAACTCTGACTCTATAGCCCACTTCTGTAACATGTTTGTAAACTCTGACTCTATAGCCCACTTCTGTAACATGTTTGTAAACTCTGACTCTATAGCCCACTTCTGTAACATGTTTGTTTGTAAACTCTGACTCTATAGCCCACTTCTGTAACATGTTTGTAAATTCTGACTCTATAGCCCACTTCTGTAACATGTTTGTAAACTCTGACTCTATAGCCCACTTCTGTAACATGTTTGTAAACTCTGACTCTATAGCCCACTTCTGTAACATGTTTGTAAACTCTGACTCTATAGCCCACTTCTGTAACATGTTTGTAAACTCTGACTCTATAGCCCACTTCTGTAACATGTTTGTAAACTCTGACTCTACAGCCCACTTCTGTAACATGTTTGTAAACTCTCTGACTCTATAGACCACTTATGTAACATGTTTGTAAACTCTGACTCTACATCCCACTTCTGTAACATGTTTGTAAACTCTGACTCTATAGCCCACTTCTGTAACATGTTTGTAAACTCTGACTCTATAGCCCACTTTTGTAACATGTTTGTTTGTAAACTCTGACTCTATAGCCCACTTCTGTAACATGTTTGTAAACTCTGACTCTATAGCCCACTTCTGTAACATGTTTGTAAACTCTGACTCTATAGCCCACTTCTGTAAACTGTTTGTAAACTCTTTCAGCTGAGACTTAGGTTGTTGAATATCTGGCAGGACGTAACTGTCACCTTTAACTTGTCAAACATGTCAGCTGTTACACTTTGAGCTACAGTAGCTACCTCAGGCCAGTTATTTCATTTGATCTCTTTCACTCTCTCTCTCCTCTCTCTCTCTTCTCTCTCTCTTGCTCTCTCTCTCTCTTTCAAAAATTAAATCCTCACCTATCTCTACACCACATACATGTATGTAGCACTCATCTTCCTCTTGTCTTTAAGTCTTTAGTTTGGACTAAGAACACATATTTGCTCTGCTGCCCATTCCAGCAACCTTTGGAGTGTTCATCTACTGATTATTCCTGTCTACTGATTGTTCCTGTCCTGCTTTGATTGACAGTGTTGCATTCTTTTCTACCAAGGAAGCTTCTCATGTCCCCCCCCCTCCCCTCATGGCACCATGTTCCACCATTCTTTTGACGTGTAGATTATCCTCAGCTTCCTTGTCACTATTTTGTGAGAGGGTTCACTTAAAGCCCTGGCAATGTCATGTGTGCCCATTTCTATGGTTCCATGTGCAATGGCAGACCCCCATCAACCTGTCGGCTGTCTCATTGCCATGAACTTCTGTGTGTCCAGGATAATATATCCAAGTTAGTCTGTTAATATGAGTCATATCGAGTAAGTGCACCCGCTCTCTGAAAAGTGTATATTTGTCATTGTTATGAAATGTTTCATATTGTTCACATATTATATTTAAAGCAAATGTTTATTTTTGGCTAGCAATGCCTGTTTCATTTTGCTATCTTCTACCTAGGACTTTGTTTCAACAAAAACCATTCATCTGCATGAGCATATCACCTAGTTTTTTTCTTCTTTCTTTCATTCAGGTACCACAACTATGCACACCCAGTACACAGGTGGTCAAACTCTGTCTGCCGACTCAGACAATGGGGCTGTTGGCGGTGCAGGAATCTCAGACAGGATTCAGCATTATCCTTCACAAGACCAGGCTGGGTCTAACAGAGACACCGTGCATGACCGCACTGAGAAGAGGGATGCCCGTCTTGAAAGGAAGCGTAAAAGACAAGATAGAAATCGTAGAACATTGAGAGAAGAGGATACAGCAACATTGAAGGAAGACGAGGAAGAAGCAGGCTTGTCTACAGTTTCTGAAACGAAAGGACGGAGAGAGAGAAGGAAGAGGAGAAGAGATAAGAAGAGAGGAGACAGACCAGATGTTAATGAGAGTCATGATGTGGGAGGTGAGAGAGACAAGAGCACAGGTGAAAGTAACGTGCACAAGAAAGAGTTAGCAGGCAGTTCCATACCTGGTGACGGGGAGGTGACTTCTGAACAGGACAGAGTTGATGCCAAGGATGAACAGGATTCTTATGTGAATCCTGGGTTTTCTGATAGCCATGAAATTGTGATGCCTACAACAGCTAGCAGACGTGAGCTCAATGAAGTTGTCTGAAATTAAGACATTCCAGCGGCTTACCAGGCTGGTGTCTGTCTAAGACGTGATGTCTTTGCTGCTGAGCTCCTGGATGTTACTATAGCAAGAAGAAAAGCTCTTTGTCTCATTCATCAATTTGTCACATTGACAGTGGACATATAAACATTAAGTTTTCATTTTGTTCAATCTTCAATTCATTGTGACATTTGACATGTCATTTTGCAGAAAATGAACGCATTGTTGTAATAATATAATCTTACAACTTTCTGATTTCTGTCTTAAACTGCAGCTCATAGTAGTCTTAGGCTTAACATAGGCTTTTGCATGTGTACATATAACATATATGTGTATATCTTAATACAATTTTTATGTCACTTTTGTACAAGAAACAAATGTAGTCTCTACTTCTCTCATTACATATGTTAACATTTAGTGTATTTTTTCATAAAATTATTGTATGTGTTTTACTACCACTACTACTACTACTACTACTGCTGCCATCTGGTGGTGATCTACAGTAACCTACGCCGCTAGAGGACACATTCAAAGTAGAGCTGTGATTTTATTGGTAATTGCAAAAGACAATAACAACCAAGGTTGCACTAGGGTATCCTCATCATGATGATGTAATCTGATGTCTAGTCATATTTGGTCTACACTAGTGCTATATGGAGCCGCGATAGCTCAGTGGTTAGTGAACTGGACTACAAAGGACAAGGGGTAGACTTCACCCAGCCTTTAATGGGTACCGAATTTTTTTTTCTGGGAAAGTGAAGCGGCACGGGTGTAATACCGACCACATTACCCCAAAAATCATGTGCCGAAGGTCTGTAAAATTTATGGTCACTAACACCATATTCCCCATACGACACTTGGCATGACGGGGGTACTTTACTTTTTTACTAGTGCTATATCAGGGCATATCGTAATAGGAGGCATTTATCCTACCTCTGAGAATGTAACCAATATTAGAGGGGTGAAGAACAAAAGTAGGGATAGAATTATCTGATTGGTTCTTTGTGTGATGCTGTAATTAAAGGGGAGGTCACCAGTGATCACATAACAAACTACAGCAAGCAGGCAGGGGTATTGTAATATCTTGCAGAGATAGAACAATGGAAGTATGTGCCATCTAACTACTGGAATGGCATACAAAGATAGTACAATTACTCTAGTCTTACACTCTCTGGCCAGTCCTAGCCTGACACTCTCTGACCAACCCTAACCTGACACCCTCTGGCC
The DNA here is from genome assembly GCA_032433765.1 of Megaustenia siamemsis. Lineage (NCBI taxonomy): Eukaryota > Metazoa > Mollusca > Gastropoda > Stylommatophora > Ariophantidae > Megaustenia > Megaustenia siamemsis. Next base: position 67,761,191 of record JAVIAB010000108.1, read on the forward strand.
AATCATAGTCTAACACTCTCTGGCCAACCCTAGCTTGACACTCTCTGACCAACCCTAGCCTGACACCCTAGTCAACCATAACCTGAAACTAGGCAGGCAACATTAACCTGACACTCTCTGGCCAACCATAGTCTGACACTCTCTGGCCAACCCTAGCTTGACACTCTCTGGCCAACCATAGTCTGACACTCTCTGGCCAACCCTAGCTTGATACTCTCTGACCAACCCTAGCCTGACACCCTAGTCAACCGTAACCTGAAACTAGGCAGGCAACATTAACCTGACACTCTCTGGCCAACCCTAGCCTGACACTCTAGTCAACCGTAACCTGAAACTCAAGTCAACCGTAACCTGAAACTAGGCAACATTAACCTGACACTCTCTGGCCAACCCTAGCCTGACTCTCTCTGGCCAACCCTAGCCTGATGCTCTCTAGCCAGCCTTAACCTGACACTCTTTAGGCAAACCTAACCTGACACTCTAGCCAACCCTAGCCTGTTGCTCTCTAGCCAACCCTAACCTAACACTCTTTAGACAACCCTAACCTGACACTCTAGCCAACCCTAGCCTGACACTCTTTAGACAATCCTAACCTGACACTCTCTGGCAAACCCTAGCCTGACACTCTCTGGCCAACTCTAACCTGATACTCTAGCCTGACACTCTCTAGCCAACCATAACCTGACACTCTCTAGCCAACACTAACCTGACACTCTCTAGCCAACCCTAACCTAACCTGACACTTTCTAGCCAACCCTTACCTGACACTCTAGCCAACCTAACCTAACCTGACACTCTAGCCAACCCAACCTAACCTGACACTCTCTAGCCAACCCAACCTAACCTGACCTGACACTCTCTAGCCAGCCCTAACCTGACACTCTCTAGCCAACCCTAACCTGACACTCTCTAGCCAACCTTAGCCTGACACTAGCCAATCTAACCTGTCACTCTAGCTAACCCTAACCTGACACTCTCTAGCCTGACACTAGCCAACTCTAACCTGACACTCTTTAGCCAACCCTAACCTGACACTCTCTAGCCAACCCTAACCTGACACTCTCTAGCCAAACAAAGTAGCCAACCCTAGCCTGACACTCTCTGGCAAACCCTAGCCTGACACTCTCAAGTCAACCCTAGCCTGGCAAACCCAGCTGAACTAAAAAAAATGTGTACCTGACTGACAGAAAGTAACAACATCAAGAGAAAGTAGTAACAGACCTCACCAGCAGGTTCTGTGACCTGTGTGGTGAAGTTTAATAATCATTCTAAGAGGACATTATTAAATGTTATGAGACTTCTGACCTGGCTCCTTGCAGAAATGATTTTCTGTGGGGGGTCAGGTTTTGTCTTAATTAAAATTGTGTGAAAGTTACCAACTTAAACTCATAACAATAAGTTACAAATTTAAACACAGTAACAACGAGGTTACCTGTCATATTAAAGATTGGAATCATTGTGACCAAACACTTTGGATTTGTCCCTGCTCTCTTGATTTGATCTTTCTGAGCCCAGAAGAATCAATTTGTGTTGGGGTTGTTGTGGTAATGCAGAAAGATTTTAGTTTTGATTGTTTTTGTATTTCACATCACATGTCAGCACTATGTCTCCTTCCAGAAACATCTTGACCAGTCTTCATGACTTGACTGGTGGTTTGCTTGGGGTCATCAGTGTGCACATCTAGAGACAAGTGGTCTAGACAATATTCCATCAGATTTCACATTTATTTAACTTCCGTCTCCAAAATTGGACTCGGCTGAGCCTGGCAGTTTGCATTTATACTTTGAATTAACCATGTTCATGAAAAAGTGATTATTTGTTGTTTTAATGACAGAGAGGTGTGCGTGTTATAATGACACTTCCATTGTTGCAATTATGTTGTTGTTACTGTAGTCTCTGCTGATTTTGTTCAAACATTTGTACAGCTCGGAGTTCACTTGGACATAGTTCCAGGTCTGTTTTAGAACAACTTATCATGAGAACTTTGAATGATTGATCTTGTGTGTCTGTCATTGCTGTGATTTACCGCGTTTTATCATGAGTGTTTTGAATGATTGATCTTGTGTGTCTGTCATTGCTGTGATTTACCACACGTTTTATCATGAGTGTTTTGAATGATTGATCTTGTGTGTCTGTCATTGCTGTGATTTACCACACGTTTTATCATGAGTATTTTGAATGATTGATCTTGTGTGTGTCAGTCATACTTGTAACATGCATGCAGAATCATTCAATCTGTGATGATGTTAGAATATTGATGTATCCAACTGTATCTTCTTGTCAACAATCCAGAAACAGGGAACATAGAAAGTATTAGCCTGGTGTGATCATGTGACTGACTGCTTTGGTCTGTGACTAAGTAGAAGAGGAAAGAGGTTGTTTGAAGGGGGTTGGGGTGAAGCTCAGACAGAATTATTTAAAAGTCTTGATTCTTTCTGAACTCCTTACTTTGACAGATCAACTCACACAGATACGGTCTGTCTGTCTCATCAACAATATTCTACTTCATTCTACTCACTAATATGCTTTGGGACTGTTTTTATAGAACAATACAATTCATGAACAAATGTTCTCATGTCAATTTTAAAATCTTCTATTTGATTTGTTTCTGTCAAAATGGCGCTTCTAAACTTCTAATATCTCTTTCTGTCACTCTAGTGTGTGGTACTTTTAACTTTCTCAGGTCTGTTTGTGTCGCTGTGGTAGATGGTACTTTTAACTTTCTCAGGTCTGTTTGTGTCGCTGTGGTAGATGGTACTTTTAACTTTCTCAGGTCTGTTTGTGTCGCTGTGGTAGATGGTACTTTTAACTTTCTCAGGTCTGTTTGTGTCGCTGTGGTAGATGGTACTTTTAACTTTCTCAGGTCTGTTTGAGTCGCTGTGGTAGATGGTACTTTTAACTTTCTCAGGTCTGTTTGTGTCGCTGTGGTAGATGGTACTTTTAACTTTCTCAGGTCTGTTTGTGTCGCTGTGGTAGATGGTACTTTTAACTTTCTCAGGTCTGTTTGTGTCGCTGTGGTAGATGGTACTTTTAACTTTCTCAGGTCTGTTTGTGTCGCTGTGGTAGATGGTACTTTTAACTTTCTCAGGTCTGTTTGTGTCGCTGTGGTAGATGGTACTTTTAACTTTCTCAGGTCTGTTTGTGTCGCTGTGGTAGATGGTACTTTTAACTTTCTCAGGTCTGTTTGTGTCGCTGTGGTAGATGGTACTTTTAACTTTCTCAGGTCTGTTTGTGTCGCTGTGGTATATGGTACTTTTAACTTTCTCAGGTTTGTTTCTGCTGTCACAGTATTGTTTGGTACTTCTGACTGTTCTTAGGTTTGTTTTGTCTTAGATTTGAATAGCTTCACACAGAACAAACTAAGCAGTTAAAGAGGAGAAGAAAGTAGTTATTTAGTTCCACTCTTATTGTGAACATTCTCCCAAGCTTTACTTCCAACCTACCTCTTCATGACCATGGCTGTTACTGTTCTCATACAGGTCTAGTTAATCCTCACATATCTTCCTGGACCACACTCGGAGTCACAGCCAAACCTCAAGGAGAATGTTTTATATCCTAGTTCATTCTCATTGACTTAAAAAAAAAAATTGACATTCAGACAGCGATCTTTGACCTTTTGTTTTTAATTTTACTATTTCTTCAAGGGGAATAATTCACTAATCATGTGTCAGTGAAGGTAAATTGTCTTTGAGGGGTAGGAAACCTACACCTAACTGATTGGGAGACAAGCACCATACTTCTATGAGAGAACAACTCCTACCACAAATTATCTTGTATTTTATGTTTCTCCCAGCCCACATTTCTTGGGTTTTTATTTTTCTCCCAACTCACATTTCTTGACATTTTGTGTTTCTCCCAGCACACTTTTCTCCCTGACTAAGAAATATTTTAGCACTTTATGCTTGTCTCGTTACCAAAAATATGTGAAAGTTGGAGCTTAGCAAATATATTTGTTACCTAGAAATGTTGAATAATCACTATGTGCTCCAATATGCCTCTGTTATGTCAGAGCTAGTACGTTATTCTGACATTTATGTAGAGCTATGTTCATGGCAATGTCAGAGCTCATATGTTATTCTGACATTTATATAGAGCTATGTTCATGGCAATGTCAGAGCTTGTATGTTATTCTGACATTTATGTAGAGCTATGTTCATGGCAATGTCAGCATGTTTCACAGTTTAAAATTCCCCGAGTATCGTATTAATTCATAAGTTGATATATTCATAAATATCATTTGTCATTTCAAGATAGAGGAAAATATTCCACAAATCATAGCTGACTGTGCCAGGGTCAGTGAAACTAAACTGATCAGTTCCTTCTCTATCTCCCTGTGGTGGTGGGAAGATAACTGGTCTGGCCAAGGAAATAAAGGAAGGCAACCCTGCACACAAACATAATTTATTTAAGTCTGATGCCCTGGGCTAAAAGTTCCAGATATCTCAGCTTTAGCCAGGACACATCCACACCAACTTGAACATCCTTTTAATAAGGGAAGGCAATGAAGAAGGTCATGATGGTGCAAGTTTGTTTCTTGGAGCATTTGTTTTTGAATTGAGAAATGTGTAGCAGTGAAGTTTGGTGAGCTTGTTGGATAGTTGCTAGATTTACTTTCCATGGTGGCCTGGTGATCTGATCACAGATTTCATGTTTCACTTGTGAGTGAATGTTTTCATTTTTTCATATTATAGAAATAAATGGGGGAAATCTGGAGAGTGTTTTTCTTATGTTTGTTTTTATTGTTAGATGTGTGGTTCAACCTTTCTTATGTTTGTTTTTATTGTTAGATGTGTGGTTCAACCTTTCTTTTGTTTGTTTTTATTGTTAGATGTGTGGTTCAACCTTTCTTTTGTTTGTTTTTATTGTTAGATGTGTGGTTCAACCTTTCTTTTGTTTGTTTTTATTGTTAGATGTGTGGTTCAACCTTTCTTTTGTTTGTTTTTATTGTTTAGATGTGTGGTTCAACCTTTCTTTTGTTATGCATGTGAATTTAGAGAGTGTTAAATCTTTTTTTGATTATGTGTGTGAATCTAAAGTGTGTCAGTTCTTTCTTTGATTATGTGTGTGAATCTAAAGTGTGTCAATTCTTTCTTCAATTATGTGTGTGAATCTAAAGTGTGTCAATTCTTTCTTCAATTATGTGTGTGAATCTAAAGTGTGTCAATTCTTTCTTCAATTATGTGTGTGAATCTAAAGTGTGTCAATTCTTTCTTCAATTATGTGTGTGAATCTAAAGTGTGTCAATTCTTTCTTCAATTATGTGTGTGAATCTAAAGTGTGTCAATTCTTTCTTTGATTATCTGTGTGAATCTAAAGTGTATAAATTCTTTCTTTATGTGTGTGAATCTAAAGTGTGTCAATTCTTTCTTTATGTGTGTGAATCTAAAGTGTGTCAATTCTTTCTTTGATTATCTGTGTGAATCTAAAGTGTGTCAGTTCTTTCTTTGATTATGTGTGTGAATCTAAAGTGTTAATTCTTTCATTAATTATGTGTGTGAATCTAAATTAAATCATGAAATGTCTTGGATGGTAAGACACTTATTAATTGGACATTATGAATGATACATTTGTGAATGAAAGCTATAAATGGTAGGAGATTTATATGCAGCTCATGTGATGTCAGAGCTAACAAATGGATGTGAACGTTGAAAATCCACCAAAGTTGTAGATAGGAAATGCAATGCCTTTGAAAACAAATGTCTTCGTAGGATCTCAAACACAAGCTGGAGAGAATACATGAACAGATAAGAGACGATTCAACACAAGAATACGTGTTGAGCTTTAAAAGAAGAAGGCGTTGGAAACACATCAGTCATGTGCTGAGAATGAACGAAGAAAGAGTTCCTCATCAGGCATTCATGTGGAAACATCTGGTAAAAGAAAACAAGGCAGACCAAGATAATTGTTATGTAGAACAGTTACTAGGGAAGGCTCAAACATGGGATTAAGTAACAAGCAAGAACTATAGTCTGTTTCAAGATGGTTTGTCCTCGCTTGACTTCAAACATCTCCATAACCGTCACACACATAAATGTGATTTTGTGCATTTGGTCTTATCTTTTTCAATGTCCCAAAAGTCTTCTTAATTGCAATATTGCAGATAGTGTCATTCACATGCAACAGCTAATTCCTTTGATCTCTTTGACAAATGCAGTTATTTTGTGGTTGAAGAAAATAGTTTACCGTAATTGAAGCAATTGACCTATTCTGGCATAGTAAAAGAAAAGTATAGAGCCCCCGTCACGCCAAGTGGCGAATAGGGAATATGGTGTTAGTGACCATAAATTTTACAGACCTTCGGCACATGATTTTGGGGGTAATGTGGTCAGTATTAAGCCCATGCCGCTCTATTTTCCCAGAAAAAAATCCGGTACCCATTTAAGGCTGGGTGAACCCAGAAGCTGTCGGTTGGGATCGAACCCTATCCCTTGTCCTTTGCAGTCCAGTTTGCTAACCACTGAGTTATCGCGGCTCCCTATTCCGGCATAGGCATAACATAATTTGAATGTTAATAATAACACTAATTTCATTAGACACATAGAACACCCAACTATTTATACAACCCCAATGAATAGAAAAATGTATAGAAATAGAAACTATGGAAAGCAAACAAGACTTAAGAGGAATGCACACAGAAATAAAGAGAATGACTAATAAAAATAAAAAAAGCCACAGAAGGTGGATGCATTGCAAGCAAAAAAGGAAAAATGCTAACAGACAATAAGGATATTATAGATAGATGACAGGAATATATAACAGAACTATTTCAGGATCAAAGGGACAAGAAACCAGTTATAAAATGTACATCAGGCTATAAAATCTTTAATCTGAGGTGGAAAAAGCTATAAAAACAATGAAAAAGGGAAAAGCAGCAGGACCTGACAGCATACACACAGATAGAGATGATACAGGCACTAGAAGATTTTGGCATTGAAGTGATTACAGACATATGCAACGACATATACCACACAGGATACATACCAAATGAACTAAAAACATCAACTTTCATTGCATTGCCTAAAAAGAATGGTGCAGTTGAATGCAGTGACTTTAGAACAATAAGCCTAATGAGCCATGTTACAAAAATCTTGCTAAAAGTTATACAAGGAAGGATTCAGAATAAAATCAATACTGAATTAGATGAGCAGCAATTTGGATTTAGGAAAAATAGTTGGACAAAAGAAGCCATATTCTGCATGAGAACATTAATTGAAAAGTACACAGAAGTAAACAAACCAATATATGCCTGCTTCATAGACTACACCAAAGCTTTTGATAGAGTACACCACAAACAACTTATAGAATGCCTAAAAGAGATACATCTAGATGACATGGACATACGACTAATATGTAATCTATACTGGGAGCAAACAGCAATAATAAAATATAACAAAGAGTTCTCTACACCCATTGATATAAAAAGAGGAGTAAGACAGGGGTGCATCCTATCACCAAGCTTGTTCAATCTATACACTGAGCCAATCTTTAAAAACATCATAGAGATGCCAGGCCTACAAATTAATGGAAAGATAATCAATAACCTAAGATATGCTGATGATACTGTACTACTAGCAGAAAATCCTAAAGATCTACAACAATTTACTTAATGAAATAAACATGACAAGCAAAAAATATGGACTAGATATGAATATCAAAAAGACTAAAACTATGATCATAAACAAAGAAGATACTCAAAATCCACAAGTGGATATCAAAATTGAAGGAATAGACCTGGAGACAGTTCAGAACTACAACTACCTTGGACATACTATAACCAGTGATGGAAAATGTACAACCGAAATAAACAAAAGAATAGGAATGGCAAAAAAGTAATGTTAATGTCATGAAGAACATACTAACATCAAAACAAATAACACCAGGGCTAAAACTAAGAATAGCAAAATATTACATCTTCTCAATATTCCTAAATGGTGCAGAAACATGGACATTAGACAAGAAAACAGAACAGAGAATTGAAGCCTTTGAAATGTGGATATATAGAAGAATAGGTAGAATTGGATGGAAGGAAAAGAAAACAAACGATGAAGTCTTAAAACAACTAAAAATGAAAAGAGAACTACTAAGCACAATTCAAACATGGCAAATGCGATTTTTGGGTCATGTTAAAAGACACAACAGCCTACTAAAAGTAATCCCGGAGGGGAAAATACAAGGTAAAAGAGGCAGAGGCAGAACAAGACTAACATGGACGAGCAACATCAAAAGATGGACAAATCAGCCTATGACAACCTGCACCATCAAAGCAAGAGACAGAGCAGAATGGCGCTCTATGGTAGCCAACCTTCGTTGCGGAGACGGCACTCGATGATGATGAATGAATAGAAACTGAAGCTGTTTATAAACATCTGAAATTTAAGGAAAGCTAACCTGAATAAAATGCTGGCTGAAATCGGATGCACTGGGCCACTGGCGCAGAACACAGTGCAACGTTTTAACGGGTGTTCAATCAGAGTGCATCTGGCAGACTCTGACTTCATGTGAGAGTCTGGAATCCTACTCTGATTGAGTCCTGATCGCAGACAGAGAGAGAGAGAGAGAAACATCGGAAATTTACTTGTCGTTGAAACATCGTGCAAAAATGTGTGAAGAAACGACACAAATCACGGGAATTGCGTGAAAGAGCAAACGAAATAGGTCAGAAATATGAAGGTTAAACCATATAAAATAATAGTTTGTCTAGGAGGTAGTAAATTTGTATACATTAAATAAAGAAAATTTTAAACCATACGTTTTTAATTAGGAACAAAAGTATATTCGTGGGGACATTGAGATTATTATGTCATGTGAAAAATATGAACAATTTCGATCAAGTGGTTACGTAGATATTAATTATCATCATTTTTAAGAGGACGTGAACTTCCGGTATATGGTGGATAGGCGGCGGGAACAATTGAAGGCTATGTATGAAAAGTGTTCCTTGTTGCAGTTTCCTCATATTCCAAGTCCGGCTTGTTGCAGGAGCTACTGAGTTAAGTGCTCTGTGCACACCGTGAGCTGTGTGTCTCATCCGTTTTGATCATGTTTCGATATTCCAATTGTTTACGATGAATGATGATATCGTATGACAGGGAACAGTTGGCCGTGTTTACTTTCTGCGCGGTTTCGCCTTATGTCTTTTGGCGTGTGCTGAGACTGTTACGATGGGGACTACAGTTACCTTTCTTTGTTTGGGAGATGAGATAGTAATTCGAATGATAACGCTGGCACGGGCGGTTGAGCAATTATAGATTTTAATTCGTTTGCAGTGATACCGGGGCCTTCCATTGTGCTGTCTCCGGCCCGTGAGGATAATGAGTGAAGGAAGACATATATTTTAATGAAACAAAAACTCGAGCAGTGACAACAACACCGCTAAAGACACTTATAACAGTGGATATATACCTGATGTTGAGATCTACATGACAGATATGTCTAAACAACATGGAGCATAGCAATGTGACGACCACAGCATTCTAGTGATCCACGTGACCGAAATATGACTGCGAGTTAACCTGAGGAGACAGGGATCAAAAGACGGTCAGCCATGGAGAACTATGACTTCCGTTGTATGTGCCGATATCGGCCCGAGAGGAAAGTGAAGGACCTGGGTATTTGGTCAACTCTAACATAAGATTTGAACATCATGCAACCGCTCATTAGGTCAACTCTAACATAAGATTTGAACATCATGCAACCGCTCATTAGGTCAACTCTAATGTAAGATTTGAACATCATGCAACCGCTCATTAGGTCAACTCTAACATTAGAGCCTTTAGATCCGCATTGTAGCCTGTTTCCACTTCGGTTCATTGTATCCAAGGAGAATTAATTATTTGCAATTCTTCTCTCTAATGACGTTTATATGTTTTAGTAACTCGTGCAGCCCCTTCTCTGTCTATACTTTTAGAACCTTTCTTTCTACACCAGTTGGTGTTTGAGTGTGTGTGTCTGAGTGTGTATGATTGTGTGCGTGAGTGTGTGTGTGTGAACATTCACCGCGTATTGCAGATTTATCTCCCTTACCGTGAGATTTGTGTATTGTTTCCTGTTTAAGGTGTGTTATTTTCACCTCACTACAGCGGTTGTTATTTTCACTTCACTACAGCGGTTGTTATTTTCACCTCACTACAGCGGTTGTTATTTTCACCTCACTACAGCGGTTGTTATTTTCACCTCACTACAGCGGTTGTTATTTTCACCTCACTACAGCGGTTGTTATTTTCACCTCACTACAGCGGTTGTTATTTTCTCCTCACTACAGCGGTTGTTATTTTCACCTCACTACAGCGGTTGTTATTTTCACCTCACTACAGCGGTTGTTATTTTCACCTCACTACAGCTGTTGTTATTTTCACCTCACTACAGCGGTTGTTATTTTCACCTCACTACAGCGGTTGTTATTTTCACCTCACTACAGCGGTTGTTATTTTCACCTCACTACAGCGGTTGTTATTTTCACCTCACTACAGCGGTTGTTATTTTCACCTCACTACAGCGGTTGTTATTTTCACCTCACTACAGCAGTTGTTATTTTCACCTCACTACAGCGGTTGTTATTTTCACCTCACTACAGTGGTTGTTATTTTCACCTCACTACAGCGGTTGTTATTTTCACCTCACTACAGCGGTTGTTATTTTCTCCTCACTACTGCGTTTGTTATTTTCACCTCACTACAGCGGTTATTATTTTCACCTCACTACTGCGGTTGTTATTTTCAACTCACTACAGCGGTTGTTATTTTCACCTCACTACAGCAGTTGTTATTTTCACCTCACTACAGCGGTTGTTATTTTCACCTCACTACAGCGGTTGTTATTTTCAACTCACTACAGCGGTTGTTATTTTCACCTCACTACAGCGGTTGTTATTTTCACCTCACTACAGCGGTTGTTATTTTCACTTCAATACAGCGCTTGTTATTTTCACCTCACTACAGCGGTTGTTATTTTCAACTCACTACAGCGGTTGTTATTTTCAACTCACTACAGCAGTTGTTATTTTCAACTCACTACAGCGGTTGTTATTTTCAACTCACTACAGCGGTTGTTATTTTCAACTCACTACAGCGGTTGTTATTTTCAACTCACTACAGCGGTTGTTATTTTCAACTCACTACAGCGGTTGTTATTTTCAACTCACTACAGCGGTTATTATTTTCAACTCACTACAGCGGTTGTTATTTTCAACTCACTACAGCGGTTGTTATTTTCAACTCACTACAGCGGTTGTTATTTTCAACTCACTACAGCGGTTATTATTTTCACCTCACTACAGCGGTTGTTATTTTCAACTCACTACAGCGGTTGTTATTTTCAACTCACTACAGCGGTCATTATTTCGACCTCACTACAGCGGTTGTTATTTTCAACTCACTACAGCGGTTATTATTTTCACCTCACTACAGCGGTTGTTATTTTCAACTCAATACATCGGTTGTTATTTTCACCTCATGACTGTGGTTGTTATTTTCACCTCACGACTGCGGTTGTTATTTTCACCTCACTACAGAGGTTCTTATTTTCTCCTCATGACTGCGGTTGTTATTTTCACCTCACTACAGTGATTGTTATTTTCACCTCACTACAGCGGTTGTTATTTTCACCTCACTACCGCGGTTGTTATTTTCACCTCACTACCGCGGTTGTTATTTTCACCTCATGACTGCGGTTGTTATTTTCACCTCTTTACAGCGGTTGTTATTTTCACCTCACTACAGCGGTTGTTATTTTCACCTCACTACAGCAGTTATTATTTTCACCTCACTACAGCGGTTGTTATTTTCACCTCACTACAGCAGTTATTATTTTCACCTCACTACAGCGGTTGTTATTTTCACCTCACTACAGCAGTTATTATTTTCACCTCACTACCGCGGTTGTTATTTTCACCTCACTACCGCGGCTGTTATTTTCACCTCACTACAGTGGTTGTTATTTTCACCTCACTACCGCGGTTGTTATTTTCACCTCATGACTGCGGTTGTTTTTTTTCACCTCATGACTGCGGTTGTTATTTTCACCTCATGACTGCGGTTGTTATTTTCACCTCTTTACAGCGGTTGTTATTTTCACCTCACTACAGCGGTTGTTATTTTCACCTCACTACAGCGGTTGTTTTTTTCACCTCATGACTGCGGTTGTTATTTTCACCTCACTACAGCTGTTGTTATTATCACCTCACTACAGCGGTTGTTATTTTCACCTCACGACAGTGGTTGTTATTTTCACCTCACTACAGCGGTTGTTATTTTCACCTCACTACAGCTGTTGTTATTTTCACCTCACTACAGCGGTTGTTATTTTCACCTCACGACAGTGGTTGTTATTTTCACCTCACAACCACGGTTATTATTTTCACCTCATGGCAGCGGTTGTTATTTTCACCTTATGACCGTTTGTCTGACGCGCTCTCTTTATCAGCAATCAATTGGCTATCAGCAGCGATGATGTTTGACAAGCACCACTTATTGCTGTTAGAGCGAAGGCTGCATCGGACAATTAAACACGTTTCTCGCTTCAATAACTTTGCATTGACTATATTTTACTTAGAACGAGCAACACAATGCTTTTTTTGCTGCTCGTTTAATGAAGTAAGAAACTGGACACGCTCTAATAAAAAAAAATTAAAGAGCCCCCGTCACGCTAAGTGACGAATAGGGAATATGGTCATAGTGACCATAATTTTTATGGACCTTCAGCACATGATTTTTGAGGTAATGAGATCGGTATTACGCCCGTGGCCGCTGTATTTTCCCAGAAAAAAATCCGGTACCCATTTAAGGTTGGGTGAACCCGAAAGCCGTCGGTTGGGATCGAAGCCTACCCCTTGTCCTTTGTAGTCCAGTTCACTAACCACTGAGCTATCGCGGCCCCCAGGACATGCTCTACTAAAAGTTCAAGTATTTGACTGTGGGTTGTGTTGTCGTAAACATAAATCTGTTTTCGCTTTTCTTTTACTGCTCAACATCCACCTCTGATGATCAGATTACCCTTCGTTGCCAAGCTCTGTAGATTTTCCTTTTTGCTAACATTTTATATCGCTGTCAAATGACATGCATCTTTACCTCACTGCACTAATTTCTGGGTTATTGGATATTTTAGTTCCAGCCTTTGATATTGAATAATGAATGTATGAAAAAAGTTGTTCAATAAAGAAGTCACATGGGAGTCATGAGACCCAGGCGGGACCGTCTCCTGGAATGTCAAGAAGCTAACATACCTGAACACTTGCTTGAATGAGGGGTTTCCCTTCTGATTATCAGATTGTCTGATCTTGAAATTAAAAAAAAATATATTATGAATAGTTGCATAATGTTATAAAACAAAAATATGTTTTAGTTCATCTTGATTTAGTCTATCTTGTTTTAGTATATCTTGTTTTAGTCTATCTTGCTTCAGTCTATGTTGTTTTAGTCTATCTTGTTTTAGTCCATCTTGCTTCAGTCTATGTTGTTTTAGTCCATCGTGCTTCAGTCTATGTTGTTTTAGATCTATCTTGTTTTAGTCCATCTTGCTTCAGTCTATGTTGTTTTAGTCTATCTTGCTTCAGTCTATGTTGTTTTAGTCTATCTTGTTTTAGTCCATCTTGCTTCAGTCTATGTTGATTTAGTCTATCTTGCTTCCGTCTATGTTGTTTTAGTCTATCTTGTTTTAGTCCATCTTGCTTCAGTCTATGTTGTTTTAGTCTATCTTGCTTCAGTCTATGTTGTTTTAGTCTATCTTGCTTCAGTCTATGTTGTTTTAGCCTATCTTGCTTCAGTCTATGTTGTTTTAGTCTATCTTGCTTCAGTCTATGTTGTTTTAGTCTATCTTGATTTAGTCCATCTTGCTTCAGTCTACGTTGATTTAGTCTATCTTGCTTCAGTCTATCTTGCTTAAGTCTATGTTGTTTTAGTCTATCTTGTTTTATTCTATCTTGTTTTAGTCTATGTTGTTTTAGTCTATCTTGTTCTAGTCTATCTTGTTTTAGTCTATCTTGCTTTAGTCTACGTTGTTTTAGTCTATCTTGATTTAGTCCATCTTGCTTTAGTCTATGTTTTAGTTTATCTTGTTTTATTCTATCTTGTTTTAGTCTATCTTGTTTTAGTCTATGTTGTTTTAGTCTTTGTTGTTTTAGTCTACCTTGTTTTATTCTATCTTGCTTCAGCCTATCTTGTTCTAGTCCGTCTTGTTCTAATCTATTTTGTTTTAGTCTATCTTGTTCCAATCTATTTTGCTTTAGTCTATCTTGTTCTAGTCTATCTTGTTTTAGTCTATTTTGTTTTAGTCTATCTTGTTCTAGTCCATCTTGCTTCAGTCTATTTTGTTCTAGTCCATCTTGCTTCAGTCTATCTTGTTCTTGTCCGTCTTGTTCTAATCTATTTTGTTTTAGTCTATCTTGTTCTAATCTATTTTGTTTTAGTCTATTTTGTTCTAGTCTATCTTGTTTTAGTCTATCTTGTTTTAGTCTATCTTGTTCTAATCTATTTTGTTTTAGTCTATCTTGTTCTAGTCTATCTTGTTTTATTCTATCTTGTTCTAGTCTAACTTGTTTTAGTCTATTTTGTTTTAGTCTATCTTGTTCTAATCTATTTTGTTTTAGTCTATCTTGTTCTAGTCTATCTTGTTTTAGTCTATCTTGTTCTAGTCTATCTTGTTTTATTCTATCTTGTTTTATTCTCTCTTGTTTTAGTTTATCTTGTTCTAGTCTATCTTGTTTTAGTCTATTTTGTTTTAGTCTATCTTGTTCTAATCTATTTTGTTTTAGTCTTTCTTGTTCTAGTCTATCTTGTTATAGTCTATCTTGTTTTATTCTATCTTGTTTTAGTCCATCTTGTTTTAGTCTATCTTTCTTCAGTCTATCTTGTTCTAGTCCGTCTTGTTCTAATCTATTTTGTTTTAGTCTGTCTTGTTCTAATCTATTTTGTTTTAGTCTATCTTGTTCTAGTCTATTTTGTTTTAGTCTATCTTGTTTTAGTCTATTTTGTTCTAGTCCGTCTTGTTCTAATCTATTTTGTTTTAGTCTATCTTGTTCTAATCTATTTTGTTCTAGTCCATCTTGTTTTAGTCTATCTTGTTTTAGTCTATTTTGTTCTAGTCCATCTTGTTTTAGTCTATTTTGTTTTAGTCTATTTTGTTCTAGTCCATCTTACTTCAGTCTATTTTGTTTTAGTCTATCTTGTTTTAGTCTATCTTGTTTTAGTCTATTTTGTTCTAGTATATTTTGTTTTAGTCCATCTTGTTTTAGTCTATCTTGTTTTAGTCCATCTTGTTTTAGTCTATTTTGTTTTAGTCTATCTTGTTTTAGTCTATCTTGCTTCAGTCTATTTTGTTTTAGTCTATCTTGTGTTAGTCTATGTTGTTTTAGTCTATCTTGTTTTAGTTTATCTTGTTTTAGTCTATTTTGTTTTAGTCTATTTTGTTTTAGTCCATCTTGTTTTAGTCTATCTTGTTTTAGTCCATTTTGTTTTAGTCTATTTTGTTTTAGTCTATCTTGTTTTAGTCCATCTTGTTCTAGTCTATCTTGTTTTAGTCTATCTTGTTCTAGTCTATCTTGCTTCAGTCTATTTTGTTTTAGTCTATCTTGTTTTAGTCCATCTTGTTCTAGTCTATCTTGTTTTAGTATATCTTGTTCTAGTCTATCTTGCTTCAGTCTATTTTGTTTTAGTCTATCTTGTTTTAGTCTTTCTTGTTTTAGTCTATCTTGTTTTAGTTCATCTTGCTTCAGTCTATCTTGTTTTAGTCTATGTTGTTTTAGTCTATGTTGTTTTAGTCTATGTTGTTTTAGTCTATGTTGTTTTAGTCTATCTTGTCCGGAAGTTAACACTATGGTCCAGATAATGTAACTGCTGCTACAGAAGCACCGACATCACAATGTCTTCTTTTCATAAAGCTCGACATGTAAATTGACGATTTGCTGCTAGTTCTTGTAGATCTTTTTTGTTTCTTAGTCTCATGGTTGGGCCTTCCCTAATAATTCTTCTACATTGCAATTATCTGGGTCTATCATATTCTATTTTACCAGATGGTTTCCACATAAATATCTGACGGGGAATCTTTCTTCATTTCACCATGACCGATGTATTTCCAACATCTTCTTGTTATAAAGCTCGTCATGTATTCTTGTTTCGTCTCCTATCAAGTGCTTGATGTTCGAATCTAACGGTCGAGTTGACCAAATGGTCACGTGTATGTTAATAACTTATAGTGGAACTGACTAAATGGTCCTCCAGTCTGCCCTTAAGCGGGTCCTCCTTATCTCCCGTCCCGAGGCACTCACTCCTTCCAACCGCCCCCCCCCTTTCTGAGAGAAATATACTCAACCTTACATATCATCCTCACAACTTAGCTGCTGTGAAGATACTCAACCGCTACCGTTCCATTCTCCTCACTGATCCTACTACCCGTCTACTTTTTAGTGATCCCCCGATGATCGCTTTCAAGCGCGACAGGAATCTGAGACATATTTTGGTTAGAAGCCATCTCCCTCGCTCCCACCCTCAACACTTCGGTACGGCCCCCTGTGGTCGTAACTGTATCACCTGTGCCTATGTGCTCCCTACTGACTCGGTCTTATTCCCTAATGGACGGTTCGAGATCAAGCATGGCTTCCCATGTATGTCCCGCAACATCATTTATGCCATCATATGGCAATGATGCCACATGACCTATATTGGTGAGTCTGGGAGAAGATTAGCGGAAAGATTTTGTGAGCATCCTCGGGATGTCCAACAGAATACTGGTACTCCAGTGTCTTCCCACTTCAACTCCCCTGATCACAAGGGTAAAGACGACATCCGTGTCACTGGAATTGTCCTTTGTTACTCTGGCGACCGCAGCCGCTTTATTTTGGAAAATCGCCTCATAGTCCAGTATGGTTCGCTGACCCCACGAGGCATGAATGTATCACACTCATACACATAGTTTGCTTTTGGTTGCTCCTTCCCTTTTGCATAGCCTTCTCTACTGCACATATTTGGGATCTTTGGTCTATCTACTATGCCATGCTATTTATAGTTCTTCTCCTCTAGTCCCTTATGAGACACTTCAGTGTTCTCCTCTATACCTTTTTTCTGTGCTCCTTACCCCTCATTTGTTTTTATTGTACCCAACTCTCAGACACCTCACTCTTACCGCCGTTTGAGCACCTGTTAGTCTACTGTTCTATTTTTTCCTCCTTTGTGTTTGCACACTGACCCCTGTGTGAACTCCTCTGGTTCGGTGTGCATGTGCGCACATTTCTGCACATTCACGACAACCACACTTTTGTTACCATTTCCTTTTCATACACACAGGATAGATATTTTTTTAAACATATTTCGAATATTTTTGTTTTGAATGTTTCGTTATTAGTTTTGTGTATTTGTTTTTCTTGTTTGTTCCTGCTGAAGGCCTATTGGGCCGAAACGTCGTTTAGTCTGTGTCGTCCACTTATCACGTAAAGCTTCTAACATACCATTTTTCTGTATTTTTTAATTTTAACTTATAGTAGAACTGACCAAATGGTTACGTGTATGATAATAACTTATAGTAGAACTGACTAAATGGTCATGTGTATGTTAATAACTTATAGTAGAACTGACCAAATGGTTACGTGTATGTTAATAACGTATAGTAGAACTGACTAAATGGTCATGTGTATGTTAATAACTTATAGCAGAACTGACCAAATGGTTACGTTAGACATCTTAGAACCATGGCAAGTAGAAAATTAAAGTTAGTGATATCACATGGTGTTAGTGATATCACAATGTGTTCGTGATATCACATGGTGTTAGTGATATCACAATGTGTTCGTGATATCACATGGTGTTAGTGATATCACAATGTGTTCGTGATATCACATGGTGTTAGTGATAGATATCACACGGTGTTAGTAATATCACATGGTGTTAGTGATAATACATGGTGTTAGTGACATCAAATGGTGTTTGTGACATCACATGGTGTTTGTGATCACATGATTGAACTGTTGTCTTCAGTTGACCTTAACACATCGGTGGCGGTCATGTTTTGGCCCACATGTTTTGGCCCACGATCCAATCTTCTTATCTGGCCAGACGTGACAATCCCATAGTTCATGTTGTGATTATTTACCACACTCGTGTACCCGTACAATGTCATATCTGACTGTTAAGTGTTTAACTAGTTGTGATATGACCACTGCAATGTCTGGAGTTAAGTTTGTCCTATTCGCTCAAGGATATGGTGGACATCATTAAGAGAATTCTACATTCTTCTGTTTCTTGACGTTTTTTAATCAAATTCTGAAGTGTTAATAACCACTTGCTCAAATTTTCATACCCCCCCCCCCCCCCACCGTCACTATATCTAGTCTTTCATTATCCGGCGATCGATTTTGTGATGGAATCTACCGTGGATTGTTTCCCTTCCGCTCAGCGAGATTGCTTAATCTATTTCTCACTTTTGATAACTGATTACTCTTGATATGTACGAAACAGGACAGCGCGTCTCCAAGTTGGTTTGTTTTTGGTTTGATAAGCTTCTGTTCGACATGCTTCTCTCCGACAAGTGTCGCTCCGACAAGCTTCTCTCCGACAAGTGTCGCTCCGACAAGCTTCTCTCCAACAAGCTTCGCTCCAACAAGCTTCGCTTCGACAAGTGTCGCTCCGACAAGCTTCGCTCTGACAAGCTTCCATTCGACAAGCCTCGGTCCGACAAGCGTTGCCCCGACATCCTTCGGTCCCACAAGCTTCACTTCGACAAGCTTCGGTCCAACAAGAGACAAATAGTAATAAATAAATATTATTATAGATGGGAAACTTACGAGGCGATAATTCAGCGAATCACAAGAGAAAGAAGTATGTTTTACAGCGCTCAGAAAAAAAAAGACAAATAAATAACAACAGAAAAAAAAGAACAATATATGGTCCGAACGCCCGTGCGCTGCCGGGGCCCGAAAGGGAAGTAAAGAATAGCGGCGCTGTACCCTACCAGGCATGTTCGTAAGAGGCGAGAAAGGAGGGTTAGGCATGGTACTGGCTATCCCATACTGTAAAAAAATAAGCCGAAAAAACTTCACAAACATGAACAAGTCAAAGAAAGATAAAGTAAATCCGTCAACCAGGAAAGAGAAGGGCTCTCTGTCTAAGAGATGTATGACGCAATCCGGAGAAAGCCATAAGGAGTCCGGGTTGCCGACTCACCCTTTGTCTACCAGGAAATCATCCAGAATTGGCACCTGGAATGTTCGTACCCTTAACGAACAGGGAAAAGCGGCACAAGTGGCAGCAGAAATGAACAACTACAAGATAGATATTCTGGGAATGTGTGAAACAAGATGGCTGGGAGCGGAGAGAATAAAATTGAATACAGGGGAGATGATTTTATCATCAGGACACCAGGAACCAGGAGCACAACATAGCGAAGGGGTAGCTATAATGCTATCAAAGAATGCACAGAAGACACTAATAGAATGGGAGGCAGTGGGACCAAGACTGGTGAGAGCAACATTTAGAACAACCAAAAACAAAATAAAATTACACATTATACAATGCTATGCACCAACCAACGATAAAGATGACTCAGTTAAAGATGATTTTTATAAACAGCTACAATGCCAGATGGATGCAAGACGAGCCAAGGATATTATAATCTTGATGGGAGACCTAAATGCTAAGGTAGGATCAGACAACAGAGGCTTTGAAGAGATTATGGGAAAACATGGACTTGGAGACATAAACGAGAATGGAGAGATATTTGTGAATTTCTGCGCCCTTAATCAAATGAGCCTAGGAGGAACAATATTCCAACATAAAAGAATACACAAAGCTACATGGGTGTCACCAGATCATAGAACGGAAAATCAAATTGATCACATATGTATTAATAATAAGTTTAAGTCATCCTTACAGGATGTAAAAGTATATAGAGGGGCAGATATAGCTTCTGATCATCATCTTCTGTTAGCCAAACTTAAAATTAAATTAAAAAGGTATACTACAACGAATAAGGGCAGAACGTATTTCAATGTAGGGTTTCTTAAAGAACAAGGAATTAAACATAAATTCGCAGTCACAATATCAAACAAATACCAAGTCCTCCAACAACTAGAAAATACTATAAATATAGAAGATCATTGGAAACAGGTAAAAAATATATGGAAAGAGACATGCGAAGAAACACTGGGGAAAAGAGAACGCCAGAATAAGGCATGGATGACAGCAGAGACCCTGAATAAAATTAAAGAAAGAAAGAACAAGAAAGCAGACATAAATAAAAGCAAAACAAGAAGTAATAAAGCCAAGACACAGGAAGCTTACACAGAGGTGAATAAAGAAGTGAGAAGATGCATTAAAAGGGATAAGAGGAAATATGTAGATGAATTAGCTAAAGAGGCAGAAGAAGCAGCAAATAAAGGGAATATGAAAGAACTGTACAACAGCACAAAGAAATTAGGTGGAAAATACAAACAGATCAACGCCTTTATCAAAGATAAGAAAGGAAATCTGCTTAGTAATATAAAGGAACAAATGGAGAGATGGAAGGAGCACTTTGAAGAACTTTTGAACAGACCTGGCTCAAATAATCCTCCAGATATACTACCAGCAGAAGAAGAATTACACGTTAACTGCGGAAAACCAAGCAAAGAAGAAATAATGAAAGCCATCAAACTGTTAAAAGATGGTAAAGCCACAGGACCAGATGAAATTCCTTCGGAAGCCATCAAAGCAGATATTATCACCTCTACCAAGATGTTACATAATCTATTGGATAAAATTTGGGAGAGGGAAGAAATACCTAAAGACTGGAGAGAAGGTTATATGATCAAACTACCAAAGAAAGGAAGTTTACAGGAGTGCACAAATTATAGGGGAATTATGCTACTATCAGTGCCAGGAAAAATATTAGGCAGAATCATTCTGGAGAGACTAAAAGAGGCTATAGAGAAACACTTGAGAGATGAACAAGCAGGTTTTAGGAAGAACAGATCATGTGCTGATCAAATAACTACTCTACGTATAATAGTTGAACAAAGTTTAGAACTAAAATCCCCACTTTATATTGGATTCATAGATTACGAAAAGGCATTTGATAGTTTAGACAGAAGAATGCTTTGGAAGTTGCTGAGTCATTATGGAATCCCCATAAAGTTTATTAACCTGATAAAAACAATGTATGAAGGAACAAAATGTAGTGTGGTGCATGAAGGACAGCTTACAGAAGCATTTGAAATAAGAACAGGAGTAAGGCAAGGATGCCTTCTGTCTCCATTTCTCTTTCTACTGGCCATAACTCAAAACAACAGAAATGGGATCCAGTGGTCACTGACCAAACAACTTGATGATTTAGACTTTGCTGATGACATAGCTCTCCTATCACACAGCCACCAACAGATGCAAGATAAAATGAGTATATTAGATGAGAGATCACAACAGCTAGGACTAAAGATTAATAGAGATAAGACCAACATTATGAGAATTAATGCAGTTGGCAATAACCAAATAAAACTAGGAGAAATACCTCTACTAGACGTACAATCTTATATATATCTGGGCAGTAATATAGATAAAGAGGGAGGAACAGAAAACGATACCAAAATAAGGATATCAAAAGCAAGAGGAGCTTTCATTGCACTGGGAAACATATGGAAATCCAAAGAAATTAGGCTAAATACAAAAATACAAATTTTCAACTCCAATGTTAAGTCGGTTCTATTATATGGCTGTGAAACATGGAGAATAACAAAATTGACAATCACGAAGGTACAGACTTTCATTAATGGATGCTTGCGCAGAATAAAGGGATGGAAATGGCAGGACAAAGTCACAAACGTGGAATTATGGAAATGTACCGGTCAAATACCAGTGGATAAAGAAATACAGCGAAGACGATGGCGATGGATAGGACACACACTACGGAAACCAACTGAGAGTATTACACAACAGGCCCTTTTTTGGAATCCCCAGGGGAAAAGACAAAGAGGAAGACCAAGGAATTCTTGGAGAAGACAGATTGAAGCAGAGATGAAGATGATGGGGAAGACATGGAATGATCTTAAAAGAATTGCAAAAAACAGAACGACTTGGAAAGTGTTTGTTGAAGACCTATGCTCCACTGGGAGCTAAAAGGTAGAAGATATGGTCCGAAGCAGGATCGAACCCGTACTCCTTGGCACTGCGCCTTGCCACGAGAACCGAACGCTTGGGAACACTGCCAACTCAGCTAACTAAGAAATTAGCTATCGTGGACGATGTCTTTCACGCAGGTGTTCTCATTACTATAGCATAGGGTTACCATCACAGCTCGGGAATAAATTGTATTTCTGTACTTTCCTATTAAGACAAGTATCTCCCGGTAGAGCTGAATACTTGTGTTGCAGACACCGTCCACGATAGCTAATTTCTTAAATATAATATCGTTTTAACTTCGAAAAAAGTTCTCTAATTTAGCTTTAGAATTCCCGAACGTCCATACTACGAAACTAGTGTGTGTGTGTTTTGTTTCAAAGGATGAACCTGTATTCCAGCAATCAATATCACAATCTTCTTCAACATTCTGTCTGGATCTTACTCCATTCAAATCATCCTCAACATTCTGTCTGGATCTTACTCATTTCAAATCTTCCTCAACAATCGGTTTGCATCTTTCTCCTGTCAAATCTTCCTCAACAATCTGTCTGCATCTTTCTCCTATCAAATCTCCCTCAACAATCTGTCTGCATCTTTCTCCTATCAAATCTTCCTCAACATTCTGTCTGCATCTTTCTCCTGTCAAATCTTCCTCAACAATCTGTCTGCATCTTTCTCCTGTCAAATCTCCCTCAACAATCTGTCTGCATCTTTCTCCTGTCAAATCTCCCTCAACAATCTGTCTGCATCTTTCTCCTATCAAATCTCCCTCAACAATCTGTCTGCATCTTTCTCCTGTCAAATCTTCCTCAACATTCTGTCTGGATCTTACTCATTTCAAATTTTCCTCAACAATCGGTTTGCATCTTTCTCCTGTCAAATCTTCCTCAACAATCTGTCTGCATCTTTCTCCTATCAAATCTTCCTTAACATTCTGTCTGGATCTTACTCATTTCAAATCTTCCTCAACAATCTGTCTGCATCTTTCTCCTATCAAATCTTCCTCAACAATCTGTCTGCATCTTTCTCCTGTCAAATCTCCCTCAACAATCTGTCTGCATCTTTCTCCTGTCAAATCTCCGTCAACAATCTGTCTGCATCTTACTCCTGTCAAATCTTCCTCAACAATCTGTCTGCATCTTTCTCCTGTCAAATCTCCCTCAACAATCTGTCTGCATCTTTCTCCTATCAAATCTCCCTCAACAATCTGTCTGCATCTTTCTCCTGTCAAATCTTCCTCAACATTCTGTCTGGATCTTACTCATTTCAAATTTTCCTCAACAATCGGTTTGCATCTTTCTCCTGTCAAATCTTCCTCAACAATCTGTCTGCATCTTTCTCCTATCAAATCTTCCTCAACATTCTGTCTGGATCTTACTCATTTCAAATCTTCCTCAACAATCTGTCTGCATCTTTCTCCTATCAAATCTTCCTCAACATTCTGTCTGGATCTTACTCATTTCAAATTTTCCTCAACAATCGGTTTGCATCTTTCTCCTGTCAAATCTTCCTCAACAATCTGTCTGCATCTTTCTCCTATCAAATCTTCCTCAATAATCGGTTTGCATCTTTCTCCTGTCAAATATTCCTCAACATTTTGTCTACCTCTTTCTATTGTCAAATCTTCCTCAAAAATTTGTGTGTATCTTACTGCTATCAAATATTCCTCAGGGGGACTGCTTGGTCTCGAGGCAAGACGTCGGCTCGAGACAGAGAGTTTGTGGGTTCAAATCCCAACATGTTGGGATTTTTATTTACGATTTCTCTCTGCGGCAACCAGCCCTGGTCTCAGCAGCGAGGCCCGGCTTGAAACATCAATTACTCATGGACGGAATAAATATGAGTACCTCCGAAAACAGAGCTATCTGCCTGTGCGGCGAGAAACACTTGCACACGGCTGCCAGAGAACTAATCTCTAAGAACTTCGTCAGAGGTAAAAGCTGGCGAACGCATTTTAAAAAATCCCCCTCAACAGTCTTTTTGCGTCTTTTTCCTGTCAAATCTTCCTCAACATTCTGTTTGCATCTTTCTCCTTACAAACTTTCCTCAACAATCTGTTTGCATCTTTCTCCTGTCAAATCTTCTTTAACAGTCTTTTTGCATCTTTCTCCTGTCAAATCTTCCTCAACATTCTGTTTGCATCTTTCTCCTGTCAAATCTTCCTCAACATTCTGTTTGCATCTTTCTCCTGTCAAATCTTCTTTAACAGTCTTTTTGCATCTTTCTCCTGTCAAATCTTCCTCAACATTCTGTTTGCATCTTTCTCCTTACAAACTTTCCTCAACAATCTGTTTGCATCTTTCTCCTGTCAAATCTTCTTCAACATTCTGTTTGCATCTTTCTCCTTACAAACTTTCCTCAACAATCGGTTTGCATCTTTCTCCTGTCAAATCTTCCTCAACAATCTGTTTGCATCTTTCTCCTGTCAAATCTTCCTCAACATTCTGTTTGCATCTTTCTCCTGTCAAATCTTCCTCAACATTCTGTTTGCATCTTTCTCCTTACAAACTTTCCTCAACATTCTCTTTGCATCTTTCTCCTTACAAACTTTCCTCAACATTCTGTTTGCATCTTTCTCCTTACAAACTTTCCTCAACAATCTGTTTGCGTCTTTCTCCTGTCAAATCTTCCTCAACAATCTGTCTGCATCTTTCTCCTATCAAATCTTCCTCAACATTCTGTCTGGATCTTACTCATTTCAAATCTTCCTCAACAATCTGTCTGCATCTTTCTCCTATCAAATCTTCCTCAACATTCTGTCTGGATCTTACTCATTTCAAATTTTCCTCAACAATCGGTTTGCATCTTTCTCCTGTCAAATCTTCCTCAACAATCTGTCTGCATCTTTCTCCTATCAAATCTTCCTCAATAATCGGTTTGCATCTTTCTCCTGTCAAATATTCCTCAACATTTTGTCTACCTCTTTCTATTGTCAAATCTTCCTCAAAAATTTGTGTGTATCTTACTGCTATCAAATATTCCTCAGGGGGACTGCTTGGTCTCGAGGCAAGACGTCGGCTCGAGACAGAGAGTTTGTGGGTTCAAATCCCAACATGTTGGGATTTTTATTTACGATTTCTCTCTGCGGCAACCAGCCCTGGTCTCAGCAGCGAGGCCCGGCTTGAAACATCAATTACTCATGGACGGAATAAATATGAGTACCTCCGAAAACAGAGCTATCTGCCTGTGCGGCGAGAAACACTTGCACACGGCTGCCAGAGAACTAATCTCTAAGAACTTCGTCAGAGGTAAAAGCTGGCGAACGCATTTTAAAAAAATCCCCCTCAACAGTCTTTTTGCGTCTTTTTCCTGTCAAATCTTCCTCAACATTCTGTTTGCATCTTTCTCCTTACAAACTTTCCTCAACAATCTGTTTGCATCTTTCTCCTGTCAAATCTTCATCAACAATCTGTTTGCATCTTTCTCCTGTCAAATCTTCTTTAACAATCTTTTTGCGTCTTTCTCCTGTCAAATCTTCCTCAACAATCTGTTTGCATCTTTCTCCTGTCAAATGTTTCTCAACAATCTGTTTGCTCAACCATGATCTTTATCCTGTCAAATCTTTCTCAACAATCTGTTTGCATCTTTCTCCTGTCAAATCTTCCTCAACAATCTGTTTGCATCTTTCTCCTGTCAAATCTTTCTCAACAATCTGTTTGCATCTTTCTCCTGTCAAATCTTTCTCAACAATCTGTTTGCATCTTTCTCCTGTCAAATCTTCTTTAACAGTCTTTTTGCGTCTTTCTCCTGTCAAATCTTCCTCAACATTCTGTTTGCATCTTTCTCCTGTCAAATCTTCCTCAACGTTCTGTTTGCATCTTTCTCCTTACAAACTTTCCTCAACATTCTGTTTGCATCTTTCTCCTTACAAACTTTCCTCAACAATCTGTTTGCATCTTTCTCCTGTCAAATCTTCCTCAACATTCTGTTTGCATCTTTCTCCTGTCAAATCTTTCTCAACAATCTGTTTGCATCTTTCTCCTGTCAAATCTTTCTCAACAATCTGTTTGCATCTTTCTCCTGTCAAATCTTCTTTAACAGTCTGTTTGCATCTTTGTCCTGTCAAATCTTCCTCAACGTTCTGTTTGCATCTTTCTCCTGTCAAATCTTCCTCAACATTCCGTTTGCATCTTTCTCCTGTCAAATCTTCCTCAACATTCTGTTTGCATCTTTCTCCTGTCAAATCTTCCTCAACATTCTGTTTGCATCTTTCTCCTGTCAAATCTTTCTCAACATTCTGTTTGCATCTTTCTCCTGTCAAATCTTCCTCAACGTTCTGTTTGCATCTTTCTCCTTACAAACTTTCCTCAACATTCTGTTTGCATCTTTCTCCTTACAAACTTTCCTCAACAATCTGTTTGCATCTTTCTCCTGTCAAATCTTCTTCAACATTCTGTTTGCATCTTTCTCCTTACAAACTTTCCTCAACAATCGGTTTGCATCTTTCTCCTGTCAAATCTTCCTCAACAATCTGTTTGCATCTTTCTCCTGTCAAATCTTCCTCAACATTCTGTTTGCATCTTTCTCCTGTCAAATCTTCCTCAACATTCTGTTTGCATCTTTCTCCTTACAAACTTTCCTCAACATTCTCTTTGCATCTTTCTCCTTACAAACTTTCCTCAACATTCTGTTTGCATCTTTCTCCTTACAAACTTTCCTCAACAATCTGTTTGCGTCTTTCTCCTGTCAAATCTTCCTCAACAATCTGTTTGCATCTTTCTCCTGTCAAATCTTCCTCAACAATCTGTTTGCATCTTTCTCCTATCAAATCTTCCTCAACAATCTGTTTGCATCTTTCTCCTATCAAATCTTCCTCAACAATCTGTTTGCATCTTTCTCCTATCAAATCTTCCTCAACAATCTGTTTGCATCTTTCTCCTGTCAAATCTTCCTCAACAATCTGTTTGCATCTTTCTCCTGCTTGGACTCGACAGTTCGCCAAAACTCAACAACTGATGTGATGTGTAAGATTCAACATCAATCCAAACATACGCAGCTACCTTCATCTTCTTTCATAATCAAAAGTTTGTTATTGTAACAGTGAAGCAGAAACCAAAGCTGAACACAGTTTGACATCATTTTTCTCAGACTAACACAGTTTGACATCATTTTTCTCAGACTAACACAGTTTGACATCATCGTTCTCAGACTAACACAGTTTGACATCATTTTTCTCAGACTAACACAGTTTGACATCATCTTTCTCAGACTAACACAGTTTGACATCATTTTTCTCAGACTAACACAGTTTGACATCATTTTTCTCAGACTAACACAGTTTGACATCATCTTTCTCAGACTAACACAGTTTGACATCATTTTTCTCAGACTAACACAGTTTGACATCATCTTTCTCAGACTAACACAGTTTGACGTCATCTTTCTCAGACTAACACAGTTTGACATCATCTTTCTCAGACTAACACAGTTTGACATCATTTTTCTCAGACTAACACAGTTTGACATCATCTTTCTCAGACTAACACAGTTTGACGTCATCTTTCTCAGACTAACACAGTTTGACATCATCTTTCTCAGACTAACACAGTTTGACATCATTTTTCTCAGACTAACACAGTTTGACATCATTTTTCTTCTCAGACTAACACAGTTTGACATCATTTTTCTCAGACTAACACAGTTTGACATTATTTTTCTCAGACTAACACAGTTTGACATCATCTTTCTCAGACTAACACATCAAACATAATACAAACAAGGACAACATTAGTTTTGTGTGTTTTATTTTTATGAAGCGAACCTGAGTTCAGTGATACAGGAAGGTGAATAGAGCATTGTTAGAAGCTAACACCAAATAGAAATTATCGGAACAAAGAAATATGTGTACCATGAATGAACGAGAGGGCTGTTCATGTTTCTGGAGTAAAGACATCAAGATGCACCAAGATGCATAGAGATGCGAAGCTGCTGTAAATCTGATGATAATGACAATTTTAAAAAAAAGGAAGAAAAAAGGGGTATGGTAACAGCTTTACGTGGTAATTAACAAAACAAAAGTCGACGTTTCGGTCAAGTAGGCCTTCAGCTGGAACAACAAACAACAACACAAAAATATATAAAAGGATATGTACACAAATCTAACTACATGGCGATAATATGCTGGATACCCAAGAAAGAAAATAAAAAAAAGGTCACTTCCCTGTGGTCCAGAGCGTGGTCAGCTTCTGAATGAACTAAAATAAGAGGACAGGATAACCAGCTATATATCTCACTGACCAGGCAGTCCGGTGAGAAGACAGAAGGGTTCTAAAAATATGAGGAGGTGGGTACATGATATGTATAAACTGTGTATATCTAACTGTGTGTGTGCACAGCGAACCGATGTGTAGAAAAAAGCATTTGTACATAACTATACATGCGTACAAGCATAAATCAGCATATATTACAATAAAACACAAACGTTAACGTTCCTGGACTATGTGCTTCACGGTCCTATCTGGGATCTGGTGGCGCCATCAACAACGGATTATCAACTTTCAGGATGTGCCACCGCTTCGTCGTGACGAGGAAGAAAGTTCCCGGCGTAGTTACAGCCAGGAGATTTGACAAGTGGTAGAGTGTAAAAGTGTGTGACATATATGGTTAGGTGAGGGGTAGAGAGCTTTCTGTTAGTGTGTGACATATATGGTTAGGTGAGGGGTAGAGAGCTTTCTGTTAGTGTGTGACATATATGGTTAGGTGAGGGGTAGAGAGCTTTCTGTTAGTGTGTGACATATATGGTTAGGTGAGGGGTAGAGAGCTTTCTGTTAGTTTGTGACATATATGGTTAGGTGACGGGTAGAGAGCTTTCTGTTAGTGTGAGACATATATATTTATGGATGGACATCAATATGGTTATTACCAGTAATGGGAGACAAGGTATGTCAGATTTAGTGCTCGGGTCTGTCCAGGTTACCGATAAAACGGTGTCCCGTGTGCATATTTAGATTGTAAAATAGTACAGTTAAAATGTCAAAAGAGTGGGCTGTATGCCTCTGCTGGAACTGAATTAAACAAAAAAAAGAAGAAACTAAAATTCCTAGCATCACAAAGAAGAAACCCAGCTCTCGCAGATTATGGTCAGTAGACACAAACTGGACACAGTCAATAAATACCAAATATAGCTCTGCTATACACACACAAACTAGTCTAAATTAATGCACTAATACACAAATTAGACACAATTAACAAACACACAAGCTAGAGACGCAATTAACACTCACACAAGCTAGACACAATTAGCAAACACACACAAGCTGAGGAATGTAGAATTCATAAACTAAACGCTAGTCACGACCACCATGACTGACCACTGGTCGTAAACTTACTTTAGCTGTCAGTGAGGAATGTAGAACTAGAAACTAAACGCTAGTCACGACCACCATGACTGACCACTGGTCGTAAACTTACTTTAGCTGCCGGTAAGGAATGTGGAACTCAATGAACTAGAGGGCTAGTCACACAAGTGACAGATGGCTAGTCACACAGATGGTGAGGGAAGGTCACTTAGAATGCAGAAAGGAGTAGAGCATTGCCAAATGTCACTTTTATCTAGATAAAGAATAGTTGGCGGGAAAAAGGTTCACGGTCGGTCAAAACCGTATAAAAGTTAGAGGGCAGACTTGAGGGGGACTGACTTCCATTTTGACATCTCGACTAGGAACACACAGAGATAGCCACGCACTAGCGACCGATAGGAATTGAGATAGTCACAGAAGAACTTCAACTTAGAGATAGAAAGACAGATAGAATATCCACTATACGAATAGTTGAGGTACAACACTGACGGTAGTCGCTTCAGCGGCCAAGACTTATTAGATCAAACAAGTATCTACAGAACAGAGACGCTAGGAAGGACAGTCAGAAAGCATATATATATATATATATATATATATATATATATATATATATCTGTATGTAACATAATAAATGAGGACTGATTTGTAACACGCAAAGTTTGTTGATTCTTGAATGTGCGGTGTCGTGTCATATACCAAGAACAATTAGAATACGTTTATAACACAAGCTAGACACAATTAACAAACACAAGCTAGACACAATTAACACACACAAGCTTGACACAATTAACACACACAAGCTAGACATAATTAACACACAAAAGCTAGACACAATTAACACAGACATGACAGACACAATTAACACACAAAAGCTAGACGCAATTAACACACACACAAGCTAGACACAATTAACACACACAAGCTTGACACAATTAACACACAAACAATCTAGACACAATTAACACACACAAACTAGAGACACAAACAAGTTATACAATATTAACACACATAAACTAGACATTTTTAACGCTCAAACAAATTAGACTCAATTAACACAAGTAAACTAAACACACAAACTAAAAATAATCAACACTCTCAAATTATACACATAGAACACTCTTCAATTAGACACGAATAACGCACACAAATTAACAGAATGTCGACCTCTAGCCAGATCTCCCACAGAACGTTGCATTTAACACAGCCCGTCTGAAAAAATCCCTGTCTCCAGCCGGATCTTCCACAGAACGTTGCATTCCCCACATCCCGTGTGAAAGAATCTCTGTCTCTAGCCAGATCTCCCACAGAACGTTACATTCACCACCGCCCGTCTGAAAGAATCTCTGTCTCCAGCCGGATCTTCCACAGAACGTTGCATTCCCCACATCCCGTGTGAAAGAATCTCTGTCTCTAGTCAGATCTCCCACAGCACGTTGCATTTCCCACATCCCGTGTGAAAGAATCTCTGTCTCTAGTCAGATCTCCCACAGAACGTTGCATTCACCACAGTCCATCTGAAAGAATCTATGTCCCTAGCCAAATCTCCCACAGAACGTTACATTCACCATAGCCAGTCTGAAAGTATCTCTGTCTCTATCCAGATCTCCCAAAGAGCGTTGCATTCACCACAGCCCGCCTGAAAGATTCTCTGTCTCTAGTCAGATCTCCCACAGAACGTTGCATTTAACACAGCCCGTCTGAAATAATCTCTGTCTCTAGCCAGATCTCCCACAGAAAGTTGCATTTAACACAGCCCGTCTGAAATAATCTCTGTCTCTAGCCAGATCTCCCACAGAAAGTTGCATTTAACACAGCCCGTCTGAAATAATCTCTGTCTCTAGTCAGATCTCCCACAGAACGTTGCATTTAACACAGCCCGTCTGAAATAATCTCTGTCTCTAGCCAGATCTCCCACAGAAAGTTGCATTTAACACAGCCCGTCTGAAATAATCTCTGTCTCTAGTCAGATCTCCCACAGAACTTTGCATTCACAACGGTCCGTCTGAAAGAATCTCTGTCTCTAGCCAGATCTCCCAAAGAACGTTGCATTCACCACAGTCTGTCTGAAAGAATATATGTCTCTAGCCAGATCTCCCAAAGAACGTTGCATTCGCCACAGCCCGTCTGAAAGAATCTCTGTCTCTAGCCAGATCTCCCAAAGAGCATTGCTTGCACCACATCCTGTCTGAAAGAATTTCTGTTTCTTGCCAGATCTCCCACAGAACGTTGCATTCACCACAGCCCGTCTGAAAGAATCTCTGTCTCTAGTCAAATCTCCCACAGAACGTTGCATTCACCACAGCCCGTCTGAAAGAATATATAGCAACATCTAGGTCGTGACTTTCTATAGTTGCTATAGTAATATGTATGTCGGAACTTTCTATGATTTCTCGAGCGATTTCTTTGTGTCTATTAGATGTTTCGTGTTACGTTCTACACAGGACGGGCCTGTCATGCTTGTTGCTCAACAGAAAACCTGAACAAGGAGCTAACACATAGTTCTGGCCATATCATTCGCGATGTTGGCTTACCTTAACTTTGATGTGCACAACACATATTTTACACCACGTTAAGTCCCCACAACTCCCCAGACTTTCTAGGCAGACAATCCTAACCTCTCCCCACTCCCCTACCACAAATGAATGCCTAAAATAAATGCAGACATTAAAAGTAGGGCCCTAACAAAGCTACCTCGCTTAGTCAGTGGTCTCACACTGTCACACAGCGCTGGTGACATTCTGCGCTATTACTGATGCAAACCAGCGCATGGCCATAGACTGACGCACTGACGCACTGACACAATAGACACGCTATCACCAAATGTAGCTGTTTGTGGAGTTCTTGAGGCCCTCAAGTATTACCTAAGTGCAGCCAATAGGCGAAGTGAAGACAAGACATGCCAGAATTAATTTTGTGTCTCAAATGTAGGCTCCCTCAAACATTAATAAACTTATCTTCATAAGAAAGAACCGGACCTGAATTTATTCGTGTTATCATGAATGCATACCATTAACACACACGTTAAAATTAAAACGAATCTACAAATAGTGATATCACCTCATTGCATGTGATCCTGATAATAGACACCAGACGGATGTAATTCCTGGAATTTTTAATGTGAAACTGTAGTTGTAATGTTACATCATGTACAAGTTTCGACAGCGACGAGTGTGAGTGTCGGAAATGTGTTGTCCATCTCCTTTACGTCATCAATTTAACGGATTCGAATTTGTTCAGTGATTTTAGAGAGAAATAAATGTGACAAAAGACTGTCGGCACTATAGAGTGTAGGTATCGCAATGTAACAACTTATGTGCGTGTTTATGCAACAATTTATGTATGTGTGTTTGTAACAGTTTATGTGTGTGTGTTTGTAACATTTTATTTGAGTGTTTATATATCAATTTATGTGTGTGTGTTTATGTAACAATTTATGTGTGTGTGTTTATGTAACAATTTATGTGTGTGTGTTTATGTAACAATTTATGTGTGTGTGTGTGTTTTTATGTGTGTGTGTTTATGTAACAATGTATATGTGTGTGTGTGTTTATGTAACAATTTATGTGTGTGCTTATGTAACAATTTATGTGCGTGTTTATGTAACGATTTATGTGTGTGTGTGTGTTTATATAACAATTTGTGTGTGTGTTTATGTAACAATTTATGTGCGTGTGTTTATGTAACAATTTATGTATGTGTGTTTGTAACATTTTATTTGAGTATTTATATATCAATTTATGTGTGTGTGTTTGTAACAATTAATGTGTGGTTGTAACAATTTATGTGTGTGTTTAGGAAACAATTTATGTGTGTGTTTATGTAACAAATTTTTTGAGTGTTTATATATCCATTTATGTGTGTGTTTATGTACCAAAATATTTGAGTGTTTATATATCAATTTACGTGTGTGTTTATGTAACAATTTATGTGTATGTTTATGTAACAATTTATGTGTGTGTGTGTGTATGTAACAATTTATGTGCGTGTTTGTGTAACAATTTATGTATGTGTTTGTAACAATTTATGTGTGTGTTTATGTAACAATTTATGTCTGTGTGTTTATGTAATAATTTATGTGTGTGTATGTAACAATTTATGTCTGTGTGTTTATGTAACAATTTATGTGTGTGTGTTTATGTAACAATTTATGTTTGTGTGTTTATGTAACAATTTATGTGTGTGTGTTTATGTAACAATTTATGTGTGTTTATGTAACAATTTATGTGTGTGTTCATGTAACAATTTATGTGTGTGTGTTTATGTAACAATTTATGTGTGTGTGTTTATGTAACAATTTATGTCTGTGTGCTTATGTAACAATATATGTGTGTGTTTATGTAACATTTTGTGTGCGTGTTTGTGTAACAATTTATGTTTCTGTTTGTAACAATTTATGTGTCTGTTTATGTAACAATTTATGTCTGTGTGTTTATGTAACAATTTATGTGTGTGTTTATGTAACAATTTATGTGCGTGTTTATGTAACAATTTATGTGTTTGTTTATGTAACAATTTATGTGTGTGTGTATGTAACAGTTTATGTGTGTGTTTGTGTAACAATTTATGTGTGTGTTTATGTAACAATTTATGTATGTGTTTGTATCAATTTATGTGTGTGTTTATGTAACAATTAATGTGTGTTTGTTTATGTAACAATTTATGTGTGTGTGTTTATGTAACAATTTATGTGTGTGTTTATGTAACAAATTATGTGTGTGTTTATGTAACAATTTATGTGTGTGTGTATATAATAATTTATGTGTGTGTTTATGTAACAATTTACGTGCGTGTTTATGTAACAATTTATGTGTGTGTGTTTATGTAACAATTTATGTGTGTGTGTGCGTGCAACAATTTACGTGTGTTTTTATGTAACAATTTATGTGTGTGTTTATGTAACAATTTATGTGCGTGTTTATGTAGCAATTGATGTATGTGCGTTTATGTAATAATTTATGTGATTCTTTGTAACCATTTATGTGTGTGTGTGTGTTTATTGAAAAATTTTATGACTGTGTTTATGTAACAATCCATGTGTATGTTTATGTAACACATTATGTGTGTGTTTATGTAACAATTGATGTATGTGTTTATGTAACAATTGATGTCTGTGTGTTTATGTAACAATTTATGTGCTTCTTTGTAACCATTTATGTGTGTGTGTGTTTATTGAAAAATTCTACAATCTTTCACCTTTATAGTTCTCTTGTCTAAGTTGTACAATCTTTCACCTTTATAGTTCTCTTGTCTACGTTGTACAATCTTTCACCTTTATAGTTCTCTTGTCTAAGTTGTACAATCTTTCACCTTTAGAGTTCTCTTGTCTAAGTTGTACAATCTTTCACCTTTATAGTTCTCTTGTCTAAGTTGTACAATCTTTCACCTTTCGAGTTCTCTTGTCTAAGTTGTACAATCTTTCACCTTTATAGTTCTCTTGTCTAAGTTCTACAATCTTTCACCTTCAGAGTTCTCTTGTCTAAGTTGTACAATCTTTCACCTTTAGAGTTCTCTTGTCTACGTTGTACAATCTTCCACCTTTATAGTTCTCTTGTCTAAGTTGTACAATCTTTCACCTTTAGAGTTCTCTTGTCTAAGTTGTACAATCTTCCACCTTTAGAGTTCTCTTGTCTACGTTGTACAATCTTCCACCTTTATAGTTCTCTTGTCTAAGTTGTACAATCTTTCACCTTTATAGTTCTCTTGTCTAAGTTGTACAATCTTTCACCTTCACAGTTCTCTTGTCTACGTTGTACAATCTTTCACCTTTAGAGTTCTCTTATCTGCGTTGTACAATCTTCCACCTCTATAGTTCTCTTGTCTAAGTTGTACCACCTTCCACCTTTATTCTGGTCCTCAAGTTGATGTTTTGCCAGGTTGTCTGTAATATATTTGTCGTTAACCGTTCAATTATTTACTAACATTCTCAAGACACGTGATCATTTGTTGTCCCTGGCTATTTGCGATAATGTGCTGTCAGCTTTCGTTGATGCAATTATCTATTTTGCCAAGACATTATTATGTACAGCGAGTGCCCCAAATCTGGCGCATGCTGCTTTTTGTTGACGGTTGATATTGTTAGTTGATGTGATCAGAGTACTGTTGAAATATCCGTCCATCTTGGTCATTTATATTTGCTTCTCTCATCGGAGACTCCTCCAGTTAAATATTTTTCGATTTATTCGCGGAAATTGAAGTGGGAAATGGTTGTATGCACTTTTTTTTCGGAAATGTCATTTGAAATCGTCACACACGTAGCCGACTTGGTTCACACTGGATTTCGACCTTGCTAACTCCATAACCGGGAATGTAAAATGGCTGCATGTTGCCCTGTCTCTGCAGTCTAATGTTGTCACTTAAATGGCTTGCTTTGTTTGTTTTAAATGTGTGTTTTAAATGTGTGTTTTAGTTTAGATGTATGCTTTAAATGTGTGTTTTTAAATGTTTGTTTTAAATGTGTGTTTTAGTTTAGATGTATGCTTTAAATGTGTGTTTTTAAATGTTTGTTTTAAATGTGTGTTTTAGTTTAGATGTATGCTTTAAATGTGTGTTTTTAAATGTTTGTTTTAAATGTTTGTTTTAAGTGTGTGTTTTAAATGTGTGTTTTAAATGTGTGTTTTAGTTTAGATGTATGCTTTAAATGTGTGTTTTAAATGTGTGTTTTAAATGTGTGTTTTAGTTTAGATGTATGCTTTAAATGTGTGTTTTAAATGTGTGTTTTAAATGTGTGTTTTAGTTTAGATGTATGCTTTAAATGTGTGTTTTAAATGTGTGTTTTAAATGTTTGTTTTAAATGTTTGTTTTAGTTTAGATGTATGCTTTAAATGTGTGTTTTAAATGTTTGTTTTAAATGTGTGTTTTTAAATGTTTGTTTTAAGTGTGTGTTTTAAATGTGTGTTTTAAATGTTTGTTTTAAATGTTTGTTTTAAATGTTTGTTTTAAGTGTGTGTTTTAAATGTGTGTTTTAAATGTTTGTTTTAAATGTGTGTTTTTAAATGTTTGTTTTAAATGTGTGTTTTAAATGTTTGTTTTAAGTGTGTGTTTTAAATGTTTGTTTTGAATATGTGTTTTAAATGTTTGTTTTAAATGTTTGTTTTAAATGTGTGTTTTAAATTAAATGTTTGTTTTAAATGTGTGTTTTAAATGTTTATTTTAAATGTGTGTTTTAAATGTTTGTTTTAAATGTTTGTTTTAAATGTTTGTTTTAAATGTGTGTTTTAAATGTTTGTTTTAAATGTGTGTTTTAAATGTTTGTTTTAAATGTTTGTTTTAAATGTTTGTTTTAAGTGTGTGTTTTAAATGTTTGTTTTAAGTGTGTTTTAAGTGTGTGTTTTAAATGTTTGTTTTAAATGTTTGTTTTAAATGTTTGTTTTAAGTGTGGGTTTTAAATGTTTGTTTTAAGTGTGTGTTTTAAGTGTGTGTTTTAAATGTTTGTTTTAAATGTTTGTTTTAAATGTTTGTTTTAAGTGTGTGTTTTAAATGTTTGTTTTAAGTGTGTGTTTTAAATGTTTGTTTTAAGTGTGTGTTTTAAACGTTTGTTTTAAGTGTGTGTTTTAAATGTTTGTTTTAAATGTTTGTTTTAAATGTTTGTTTTAAATGTTTGTTTTAATGTGTGTTTTAAATGTTTGTTTTGAATGTGTGTTTTAAATGTTTGTTTTAAATGTTTGTTTTAAGTGTGTGTTTTAAATGTGTGTTTTAAATGTGTGTTTTAGTTTAGATGTATGCTTTAAATGTGTGTTTTAAATGTGTGTTTTAAATGTGTGTTTTAGTTTAGATGTATGCTTCAAATGTGTGTTTTAAATGTGTGTTTTAAATGTTTGTTTTAAGTGTGTGTTTTAAATGTGTGTTTTAGTTTAGATGTATGCTTTAAATGTGTGTTTTAAATGGTTGTTTTAAATGTGTGTTTTAAATGTGTGTTTTAAATGTGTATTTTAAATGTTTGTTTTAAGTGTGTGTTTTAAATGTGTGTTTTAGTTTAGATGTATGCTTTAAATGTGTGTTTTAAATGGTTGTTTTAAATGTGTGTTTTAAATGTGTGTTTTAAATGTGTATTTTAAATGTTTGTTTTAAGTGTGTGTTTTAAATGTGTGTTTTAAATGTGTATTTTAAATGTTTGTTTTAAATGTGTGTTTTAGATGCGTGTTTTAAATGTGTGTTTTAAATGTGTGTCTTAAATTTGTGTTAAATATGTGTTTTCGAAGAAGCTGGCGTGAGAAAGTGACAGTGCACTCTCTATTCGATGGAAAACGTTTGGAATCATCATCTGTGTCGCCGATTATAACTGCTCAATAGTCGACCTTATGAACAGAATTTGCCTTCACACTTTGGCTGTGACATGAGTGGAGCTGATATAGTTAATTTCCGACTACACTAATATTGATTCCAAGAACAGAATAGAAGAAAAACAGAAATGTGTTACAATTGTGTGTAGGCGAGATACGTTGAAGGCGACCACCATGGAGTGTCTTTCATTCATTAGGTGCCGTATCCACATCGTAGGTTGGCTACCATAGAGCGTCATTCATTCATTAGGTGCCGTCTTCACATCGATGGTTGACTACCATAGAGCCCCATTCATTCATTAGGTGCCGTCTCCACATCGATGGTTGGCTACCATAGAGCCCCATTCATTCATTACGTGCCGTATCCACATCGTAGGTTGGCTACCATAGAGCCCCATTCATTCATTAGGTGCCGTCTTCACATCGATGGTTGGCTACCATAGAGCCCCATTCATTCATTACGTGCCGTATCCACATCGATGGTTGGCTACCATAGAGCGTCATTCATTCATTATGTGCCGTCTCCACATCGAAGGTTGGCTACCATAGAGCGTCATTCATTCATTAGGTGCCGTCTCCACATCGATGGTTGGCTACCATAGAGCCCCATTCATTCATTACGTGCCGTCTCCACATCGATGGTTGGCTACCATAGAGCCCCATTCATTCATTACGTGCCGTCTCCACATCGATGGTTGGCTACCATAGAGCCCCATTCATTCATTAGGTGCCGTCTTCACATCGATGGTTGGCTACCATAGAGCCCCATTCATTCATTACGTGCCGTATCCACATCGATGGTTGGCTACCATAGAGCGTCATTCATTCATTAAGTGCCGTCTCCACATCGAAGGTTGGCTACCATAGAGCGTCATTCATTCATTAGGTGCCGTCTCCACATCGATGGTTGGCTACCATAGAGCGTCATTCATTCATTAAGTGCCGTCTCCACATCGAAGGTTGGCTACCATAGATAGTCATAAATAAAACGTTTCAACTAAAAAGCCTTCATCAGTAACACATAAAATGACACATATTTGTTCCTGGAGCCTCACAGAAGTTCTACTCGACACAGGCAGCGGGAGAAGAGCGCAGATAATCATGACTTGGCTACTTCATCTTGTAGCAGAACGTAGCCCGTAATTTACGACTCATGTTTACGCAACAGCTCATTTTAGCGACACAAGACAGATAACTCACGGACACCGCTGCATGACTGAACCATAGGGCAAAAGCCCATCATCATCATCATCATCATCATCAAGTACCGTGCCTACTGGAGTAGGTGATCATGTCTCTCCACAACTTTCGATTTCGACAGTTATTTATCATTTCTGTTGTTGACCTTCTACCAAGCCATTCTCTTAAGCTGTCTGGTATCTTTTCTCTTTGCTTCCCTTTATCTCTTCGTTCCTCAATTTTCCCAGTTGTTACAATATATTCCAGCTGTTCCCTTCTCATTATGTGATAAAAAAAAAATGATGTTTCTTCCTAACATTGGAAATTAGCTCTCTTTTTGCTGTTACCTCTCTCAGAACCTCTTCATTACACTTCTTAGCTGTCCATGGTTTTCTCAACATTCTTCTATAAAAACAACATTTCTACACACTCCAATGATTTTCTTGTCTGTTGTCCTATTGTCCATGATTCACATACATATGTTAAGACTGGCTCTACATAACATTTAAGAATTCTTTTTCTTGTTTCTATTGTCAAATATGGATTGCACATTATCTTCCCCATTTTTTGGAAAACTGTTTTTGCCTGAGCCATTCTGCATCTCACCACTGTTGTATATCTACCATTTGAGGTCAACATTGTTCCCAAATATTTAAATTCATTTACTTGTTTTAATATTGTTCCACTTGTCTTTATTGTGCACGCAAAAGCCCATAGGCTGCTGAAATAACGAACAAGTGAACATTGTACCTCCTTAGTTTCTCGTTTGCCACGTTTATTGAGCAGTTGGTGTCTTCTATTGCCCCACCCAGAGCCAAGGATGCATCGACATGTGAAGAGAAAGATCATAGTGTTCATCATTACGTCCTGCGCCATCTCTTTCGGTCTGGGCACGTTCAACTTTTTGTCTCTGAGGAGCGCGGGCAACACAGTGAATCATCTAACAGACAACCATGTTGGCCCTCCAGGTAAAATGTGGGCCGCAGCATTGATAGCCCAGTGAAACATTTTACACCTTCCACAACTACATATTCTGTTGATCCTTCCTTCCTTCCTTCCTTCCTTCCTTCCTTCCTTCCTTCCTTCCTTCCTTCCTTCCTTCCTTCCTTCCTTCCTTCCTTCCTTCCTTCCTTCCTTCCTTAGTACAGTTAATGCCTAATTTGTAGTGTTGTCATTCTCTCATTACATCTCTCTTTTGTTATCTCTCCTCTATCTCACTCTTCTGTCTCCCTTATGTATAACTCTTCTTCTGTAACTCCTCTCGGTGCCTCTCTTCTGTAACTCTTCTCTGTGTCTCTCTTCTGTAACTCTTCTCTGTGTCTCTCTTCTGTAAATCTTCTCTGTGCCTCTCTTTTGTAAATCTTCTCTGTGTCTCTCTTCTGTAACTCTTCTCTGTGCCTCTCTTCTGTAACTCTTCTCTGTGTCTCTCTTCTGTAAATCTTCTCTGTGCCTCTCTTCTGTAAATCTTCTCTGTGCCTCTCTTCTGTAACTCTTCTCTGTGCCTCTCTTCTGTAACTCTTCTCTGTGCCTCTCTTCTGTAACTCCTCTCGGTGCCTCTCTTCTGTAACTCTTCTCTGTGTCTCTCTTCTGTAACTCTTCTCTGTGTCTCTCTTCTGTAACTCTTCTCTGTGCTTCTCTTCTGTAACTCTTCTCTGTGCCTATCTTCTGTAACTCTTATCTATGCCTCTCTTCTGTAACTCTTCTCTGTGCCTCTCTTCTGTAACTCCTCTCGGTGCCTCTCTTCTGTAACTCTTCTCTGTGTCTCTCTTCTGTAACTCTTCTCTGTGTCTCTCTTCTGTAACTCTTCTCTGTGCTTCTCTTCTGTAACTCTTCTCTGTGCCTCTCTTCTGTAACTCTTATCTATGCCTCTCTTCTGTAACTCTTCTCTGTGCCTCTCTTCTGTAACTCTTATCTATGCCTCTCTTCTGTAACTCCTCTCGGTGCCTCTCTTCTTTAACTCTACTCTGTACTTCACTCCTATATCTCTTCTCTGCGTCTCTCTTCTGTAACTCTTCTCTGTGCCTCCTCTCTTCTGTAACTCTTCTCTGTGCCTCTCTTCTTTAACTCTACTCTGTACTTCACTCCTATAACTCTTCTCTGCGTCTCTCTTCTGTAACTCTTCTCTGTGCCTCCTCTCTTCTGTAACTCTTCTCTGCGTCTCTCTTCTGTAACTCTTCTCTGTGCCTCCTCTCTTCTGTAACTCTTCTCTGTGCCTCTCTTCTTTAACTCTACTCTGTACTTCACTTCTATAACTCTTCTCTGTGCCTCCTCTCTTCTGTAACTCTTCTCGGCGTCTCTCTTCTGTAACTCTTCTCTGTGCCTCCTCTCTTCTGTAACTCTTCTCTGCGTCTCTCTTCTGTCTCTTTCCTCTATGTATCTCTTTTGTCGCTATTCTCTTTTTGTTTCTCTTCTTCCTCCCTCACTTTCTCTCTCTCTCTCTCTCTCTCTCTCTCTCTCTCTCACTCTCTATCTACTCTTTACTCCTGCTCTCCCTGTCTCCTCATTAATCTCTTTGGCTTCTCTCACTTTTCATCCTATACTTGCTCTCTTTTGTATGTACACACACACGAACACACACACACACACTTATACTATCTCTCTCGTCTGTTTTCCTCTATACCTTTCTCTCTCTCACTGTTTGTCGAATTCTTCCCCTTCCTCTTGTTTTTTTCTTTCATCTGTTTCACTGTTTTGTTTCTCCCTAATCTGTTTATTATTTTGGCTTGTGTCGTCTGGCAGTAATAGCAACCATAGGTAACTCCTCACACAGATCTTGTTCCTAGCAGTTTGTTGTAAATGTAACAGTTTGTTGTAAATGTAACAGTTTGTTGTAAATGTAAAAGTTTGATGTAAATGTAAAAGTTTGTTGTAAAAGTAAAAGTTTGTTGTAAATGTAAAAGTTTGTTGTAAAAGTAAAAGTTTGTTGTAAATGTAACAGTTTGTTGTAAAAGTAAAAGTTTGTTGTAAATATAAAAGTTTGTTGTAAATATAAACGTTTGTTGTAAATATAAAAGTTTGTTGTAAATGTAAAAGTTTGTTGTAAATGTAAAAGTTTTTTTGTTTTATCATCATCATCATCATCATTATGTGCCATACCGGTTGGCGTAGGTGATCATGTCTCTCCACAATCTTCTATCTACAGTGCATCGTATCAGTTCTGTTGACTGTTGACTGTTTTCCATGCCATGACACCAAGCTATCCAGTATTTTCTCTCTTTGTGGTCCGCGATCTCTTTTTCCTTTTATTTTGCGAGTTATAACCAATTATTCCAACTTTCCTCTTCTAATGATGTGCCTGCAAAAATATTGATTGTTTCTTTCTGAAGTTTTTTAGGAGTTTGCTTTTTTGTATTGGCCTCTTTGAGAATTTCTTAATTGGTTTTTCTATCTGTCCAGGGAACTTTCAATATTCTTCTCAGAAATCCCATCTCTGTGGCCTTTAATCGTTTTTTCATTTGTTTGTCTACTGTTCATGATTCGCTTCCATAGGTCAGAATTGGTACTATGTAGCATCGATGAACTCTCTTTCTCACTTCTATTGACATAGATTTGTTGCATAAGATATTTTTCATTTTTTGAAATGCTATTTTTTGTTTTATAAGTATTTAAATAATGACAGTCGTTCCATTGATAGTAGAAGTATTGTATTAGGAGTTAGTAGGTGTAATTAAAGTGGTAGTAGTTGTATTGTAGTAGGAGTTAGTAGGTGTAATTAAAGTGGTAGTAGTTGTATTGTAGTAGGAGTTAGTAGGTGTAATTAAAGTGGTAGTAGTTGTATTGTAGTAGGAGTTAGTAGGTGTAATTAT
This sequence comes from Megaustenia siamemsis, assembly GCA_032433765.1. Lineage (NCBI taxonomy): Eukaryota > Metazoa > Mollusca > Gastropoda > Stylommatophora > Ariophantidae > Megaustenia > Megaustenia siamemsis. Next base: position 67,803,823 of record JAVIAB010000108.1, read on the forward strand.
AGTGGTAGTAGTTGTATTGTAGTAGGAGTTAGTAGGTGTAATTATAGTGGTAGTAGTTGTATTGTAGTAGGAGTTAGTAGGTGTAATTATAGTGGTAGTAGTTGTATTGTAGTAGGAGTTAGTAGGTGTAATTAAAGTGGTAGTAGTTGTATTGTAGTAGGAGTTAGTAGGTGTAATTAAAGTGGTAGTAATTGTATTGTAGTAGGAGTTAGTAGGTGTAATTAAAGTGGTAGTAATTGTATTGTAGTAGGAGTTAGTAGGTGTAATTAAAGTGGTAGTAATTGTATTGTAGTAGGAGTTAGTAGGTGTAATTATAGTGGTAGTAGTTGTATTGTAGTAGGAGTTAGTAGGTGTAATTATAGTGGTAGTATTTGTATTGTAGTAGGAGTTAGTAGGTGTAATTATAGTGGTAGTAGTTGTATTGTAGTAGGAGTTAGTAGGTGTAATTATAGTGGTAGTAGTTGTATTGTAGTAGGAGTTAGTAGGTGTAATTATAGTGGTAGTAGTTGTATTGTAGTAGGAGTTAGTAGGTGTAATTATAGTGGTAGTATTTGTATTGTAGTAGGAGTTAGTAGGTGTAAATAAATGTGGTAGTAGTTGTATTGTATAACATCATTATATTATATAATAACATCAGATGGAAGATGCACCACAGAAATGAAAAGCAGAATAGCTCAGGCCAAAATAGCATTTCAGAAAAGATAAAATATTTTATGCAACAAATCTATGTCAATAGAAGTGAAAAAGAGATTTCATCGGTGCTATATAGAACCAATTGTGGCCTATGGAAGCGAATCATGGACAGTGGACAAACAAATGAAAAGACGATTAGAGGCCACCTAGATGGGATTTCTGAGAAGAATGTTGAAAGTTTCCTGGACAGCTAAAAAGACCAATGAGAAAATTATCAAAGAGGCCAACACAAAAAGGGAGCTCCAAAAAACATCAGAAAGAAACAATCAACAGTTTTCGGGCACATCATGAGAAGAGGACATTTGGAATACTTGGTTACAACTGGCAAAACAAAAGGAAAGAGAAATCGCAGACGACAAAGAGAGAAAATACTGGATAGCTTGGTGTCATGGCATGGAAAACAGTCAACAACAGAACTGATACGATGCACTGTAGATAGAAGACATGATCGCCTACGCCATCCGGTATGGCACATGATGATGATGATGATGATGATGATGATGATGATGAGTTGTATTGTAGGCATTGTAGGAGCTAATAGTTGTAATTATAGTGTTAGTAGTCTACGTTGTAAGTATTGTAGTAGGAGGAGTAGTTGTAATTATAGTGGTAGTTGTCTCTGTTGTAGGTATTGTGGTAGTAGCTAGTAATTGTAATTATAGTGGTATTAGTTTGTGTTGTAGGTATTGTAGCGGGAGAAGTGGCTGTGGTTATTGTAGTGGGAGAAGTAGCTGTGGTTATTGTAGTGGTAGTAGTTTGTGTTGTAGGTATTGTAGTGGGAGAAGTGGCTGTGGTTATTGTAGTGGTAGTAGTTTGTGTTGTGGGTATTGTAGCGGGAGAAGTAGCTGTGGTTATTGTAGTGGTAGTAGTTTGTGTTGTGGGTATTGTAGTGGGAGAAGTAGCTGTGGTTATTGTAGTAGTAGTAGTTTGTGTTGTAGGTATTGTGGCGGGAGAAGTAGCTGTGGTTATTGGAGTGGTAGTAGTTTGTGTTGTAGGTATTGTAGTGAGAGAAGTAGCTGTGGTTATTGTAGTAGTAGTAGTTTGTGTTGTAGGTATTGTGGCGGGAGAAGTGACTGTGATTATTGGAGTGGTAGTAGTTTGTGTTGTAGGTATTATATCGGGAGAAGTAGCTGTGGTTATTGTAGTGGTAGTAGTTTGTGTTGTAGGTATTGTAGTGGGAGAAGTAGCTGGGGTTATTGTAGTGGTAGTAGTTTGTGTTGTAGGTATTGTAGTGGGAGAAGTAGCTGTGGTTATTGTAGTGGTAGTAGTTTGTGTTGTGGGTATTGTAGTGGGAGAAGTAGCTGTGGTTATTGTAGTGGTAGTCGTAGGTATTGTAGCTGGAGCACCACTAAAGAGATTACGTGAAGCAGTAACAGTAGAGATACAGCGTGTGTTATCGCGCAGCCAGTGTGCACGTAGCCAGCCTTATCAACATATCTCACAGCAACACGGCTGGTTGGTGACCTGGTCTCTCCCACTAGCTTTATCTCTTGACGGTCGGAAAAATCTAGAGACTGCCGGGACGCGACTTCAACATTTCTTGTCGCTTTGTAGTTGTGTTGGATACATCAAACTTGACACTGGTTTCTTGATGTCCCTGTTCTTGTTGTGGCTTGAACTCCCACTATTCTAAGACCAACCTACAGATCATTTCCTTCGTGTTTCACACCTGCTACCTTATAGAACCATTCAGTTGGAACACTTCTCTCTCTATCTCTCTCTCTCTCTCGCACACACACACACTTTGATATAGCTATTACAAAGAAGAACTTTTAAAACAGCATTCTACAGAGAAGATTAAATTAAAATACCACATCAAAAGATACAGCGGGCTGGAAAGAACAATAATGGAAGGCGTGGTTCCTGGACGACGCTTCAGGAGCAGACCAAGAAGAAGGTGGTGTCAAGACATCAAAGAGACCTTGAACATGACAACAGAAGACGTGGAGATCTGACTAGAGACAGAGATTCTTTGAGACAGGCTGTGGTGATTGCAATGTTCTGTGGAAGATCCGGCTAGAGACAGAGATTCTTTCAGACAGGCTGTGATGATTGCAATGTTCTGTGGGAGATCTGACTAGATACAGAGATTCTTTCAGACAGGCTGTGGTGATTGCAATGTTCTGTGCGAGATCTGGCTAGAGACATAGATTCTTTCAGACAGGCTGTGGTGATTGCAATGTTCTGTGCGAGATCTGGCTAGAGACATAGATTCTTTCAGACAGGCTGTGGTGATTGCAATGTTCTGTGCGAGATCTGACTAGATACAGAGATTCTTTCAGACAGGCTGTGGTGATTGCAATGTTCTGTGCGAGATCTGGCTAGAGACATAGATTCTTTCAGACAGGCTGTGGTGATTGCAATGTTCTGTGGGAGATCTGACTAGATACAGAGATTCTTTCAGACAGGCTGTGATGATTGCAATGTTCTGTGGGAGATCTGACTAGAGACAGAGATTCTTTTAGACAGGCTGTGGCGAATGCAATGTTCTGTGGGAGATCTGACTAGAGACAGGTTCTTTTAGACAGGCTGTGGCGAATGCAATGTTCTGTGGGAGATCTGACTAGAGACAGAGATTCTTTCAGACGGGCTGTAATGATTACAATGTTCTACAAAGCTCATGTGACCTGATGATGATGTATATATACTCACCCCCAAACGCCTGCTAAGGTAGATGAAAGATATACTTGTTTGCACAGATCTTGAATGGCTCCAAATAGCACAGACAAAATGACAAATAAACAACAACAGAAACAAGCAAAGAACAATATACGGTCCGAAGCAGGATCGAACCCGTACTCCTTGGCACTGCGCCTTGCCACGAGAAGCCGTACGCCAGGGAACACCGCCACTCAGCTAACACCTCGGAGGTTCCCTCCTTAATAATGTTCATTTATTATTATTTGTCTCCAGCATAAAGTAAGCTCTTTCTCTCTTTGATTGACCAGAGATCTGTTTTACAAAATGATTGATATATTCCGGAACGCTCTTTTGGACAATTTACAATAAAATTAGAAGGAAAACAACAGCACTCAAGAAAAGCTCAATGGGTGCAGTGACTAAAGCACTTGCGTAACGTTGGGATGATTCTATTTAACGTGTACACAATAACGTGTACACAATAACGTGTACACAATAACATGTACACAATAGCGTGTACACAATAACATGTACACAATAACGGTCACGGAACATGTTGTACACGATAACATGTACACAATAACGGTCACGGAACAACAGCTGGATGGGAGGTGAAGAAATATGACTTTTGCTAATGACCTTCTGGTATATCGACAGGGAAGAGACTGACGGGAAATCACATCCACACTGCAAAACTAACTCGATCGCATCTCTTCCTGGTGTGGAGTATCAGGTGCATTGGTTAATCCTAATGAAGTATTAGTTGCATGGGTCTCCCTTAACAATCATATCGTTAACACGGAAACACTGGTGGTACGAATGCGAGCTGATGAGGAGACCAGGTACAGGGTCATGACATGCCTCGGAGTTATGTTTAATCGCAGCCTGCGTTTTCGGGACCAAGTCAACCATGTGGTAATAAAATCCCGCAAATGATTAGCCACTTTGAAGGTCATGGCATCTGCCAACATTGAGCAGAGGCTACTTACCCTTCTGTTCCAGGGACTAGCATAGCATCGCATAAATCGAGTATGCCCTGGCAGTTCTTACAGTCAGTAAGATGCAAATTGACAAGCTGGAGAAAATATAGAATGAAGCTATGCATATTATCTTGGGGTGTACGAGAGACACTCCCTGTGTAGCAAAAAGGCATCTTCTAGACTATCCAACCATGGATGACAGGATCAAGATCTGGAGGGCATGAGTATGCCTGAAGATAAATGCAGATAAAGAACATCCACTGCACCATGAGATCAACACAGGGAAAGGTGTCAGGCTAAAAAGAAGCAAATCATAAGTGGACCGAGCAGAAGATGTCATCAAACAGGTCTGTGGGCTTACCAATATCAACGCTGGCGAGGAGTGGATACCGGTGCCTACTTCATCCAAGGGGATATTCTCGTGTATTGTCGCACTCGACAGGAAATGTAGGGAACAGAACTCTGTCGTGCTCAATGCGGAGGTCAACGGTCTCATCTGGGATAACACCAATGAGAAAGATGCAGCCATCTATACAAACGGATCTGTAATACGACACAGAGTGCATGGGCATTTACATCACGCTCGGCAGGCAGAATAGTCAAGGAAGACAGTGGTACATACGTCATGACCATGAGTAGCATGACGACGGAAGTGATAGCAGTATCCAGGGCATTCATCTGGTTAGAGTCTCAAAACTACACCCCCGCTTGCCTACTGAGTGATTCAATGAGCACGATAAGAAAAGTGGAGGCGGCTCTACGCAGGCAATGGCCAGAGTCATTGCAGAAGTTAAAAATATTAATGGTCACCTTTGTCTACGTCCAAGGACATGCAGGGGTACGGGGAAATGAAAGAGCGGACAGGCTGGCTAGCTGCGCTATCGTTGAGGACGGTCAACAAATGGATCGGGCGGACATCATCAATGGCCTCAGAGATGTGGGAAGGGCACATGATTTCGACAACCATGAGTCCACGTCACTCCTTCTGATGAAAGAGTAGGGAGTTAAGATGGGCAAGCAAAAAACGAGAAACTTAGTGGGCGTGTAAGAAGACTTATCAACCAACACAGGAATGGAGTCGTCAGTCGCTGGACACTGTGGGGACTTTCTGAGGAGGGGTACCTGAGTAATCAGCGTTTCTCAAACTGTGCCCCAGGCGTCCAGTCACAAAGAGGCTTGACAAATATTCGAATATTTTGTAGCTCAATAGACAGAATGAATAAATGAAAGAACAAAAGAAAATTAATTCTGGGGGTCCACATCTACAACATGTATTTAATTAGGCCCCGGAGTCAGGAAATTGTGAGAACCGCTGGTCTATGGCATTGCAGTTGCTGTTTTGGTTGCTATATATATTTTAAACCTGCGTATGTAGGTTGTCTAGCTCTACCTCCACCCTGTAAACTATGTAAACATTATTAAATAAAAGCTGTGGTTCTCTTCAGTGTTCCAGATCTCAGATTCCAGGTCACACACGTACATGTTGAAAGACCGAAGCTCCGATGTAAAGAAGGACTTGACAGAACAGCCCAACAAAGTCAACAGCACCACACCGAAGAACACAGTCAGAGAGATTCCATGGAAGAAACAGAGCATAGAGAAAGAACAGTCAACAACAGCCACAGTTGGTGTTCTAGAAGCTGGTAGGGGAAGTTCTGTCAATGAATCGGTGGGACGGAACGGGACAAACTGGTGCCCCGGGGTACCACTAAAACCAGGTAAAGACGGTCTATGCTTGTTCTATTACTCACGAATTATCATATTTTACATTATCATCATCGTTAACTTGGTCACCGTTGCCATAGCTACAGCCTACATGACTACCACCAGCTCCTACTTTGTCACAGTCACCGTTGCCATAGCTACAGCCTACATGACTACCACCAGCTCCTACTTTGTCACAGTCACCGTTGCCATAGCTACAGCCTACATGGCTACCACCAGCTCCTACTTTGTCACGGTCATCGTTGCCATAGCTACAGTCTACATGACTACCAGCAACTTCTACTTTGTCACGGTCATCGTTGCCATAGCTACAGTCTACATGACTACCAGCAACTTCTACTTTGTCACGGTCATCGTTGCCATAGCTACAGTCTACATGACTACCAGCAACTTCTACTTTGTCACGGTCATCGTTGCCATAGCTACAGCCTACATGACTATCACCAGTGTAACGAGAGTAGATGGGGGCGCTGGTTATGGTGTAACGAGAGTAGATGGGGGCGCTGGTTATGGTGTAACAAGAGTAGATGGGGGCGCTGGTTATGGTGTAACGAGAGTAGATGGGGGCGCTAGTTATTTGTACCGAGAGTAGATGGGGGCGCTGGTTATGGTGTAACGAGAGCAGATGGGGGCGCTGGTTATGGTGTAACGAGAGTAGATGGGGGCGCTGGTTATGGTGTAACGAGAGTAAATGGGGGCGCTGGTTATGGTGTAACGAGAGTAGATGGGGGCGCTGGTTATGGTGTAACGAGAGTAGATGGGGGCGCTGGTTATGGTGTAACGATAGTAGATGGGGGCGCTGGTTATGGTGTAACAAGAGTAGATGGGGCGCTGGTTATGGTGTAACGAGAGTAGATGGGGGCGCTGGTTATGGTGTAACAAGAGTAGATGGGGGAGCTGGTTATGTTGTAACGAGAGTAGATGGGGGCGCTGGTTATGGTGTAACGAGAGTAGATGGGGGGCGCTGATTATGTTGTAACGAGAGTAGATGGGGGAGCTAGTTATGTTGTACCGAGAGTAGATGAGGGGCGCTGGTTATGGTGTAACGAGAGTAGATGGGGGAGACGGTTATGTTGTACCGAGAGTAGATGAGGGGAGCTAATTATGTTGTACCGAGAGAAGATGAAGGGCGCTAGTTATGGTGTAACGAGAGTAGATGGGGGCGCTGGTTATGGTGTACCGAGAGTAGATGTGGCCTCGTAATACTGTAATGAAACTACATGGAAGCCCTGGTTACCTTGTGACTGTCAAACTAAAGCTTCCGTGGAAAGTGTCCCTGTATTGTGTAGCCTAGACTTCCCAGCAACACAGCCAGTTCGGTGACCTCAGACACAAGAAACAGCTTTCCTTGTCCTGTAGACACCTACACCCAAGTTGAAAATCAATGTTTGCTATAAATTCAAATAAACCAAACCATATTATCGCATTTCAACCTCGATCTGGCATTTAAGTCACGTGATTGAAACGTCACGTTCTTAAAGCGGTTGTCTTATTGAAATTGGGGACAGTACAACAACAATTCTGTGATGTTGTTGCTGAGAACTTTGGAGGACTCTTTTACTTTGAACTGTTGTGTTGTTGTGTGTTCTTGTCTACTGTTGTGTTGTTGTGTGTTCTTGTCTACTGTTGTGTTGTTGTGTGTTCTTGTTTACTGTTGTGTTTTTCTGTGTTCTTGTCTACTGCTGTGTTGTTCTGTGTTCTTGTCTACAGTTGTGTTGTTCTGTGTTCTTGTCTACAGTTGTGTTGTTCTGCGTTCTTGTCTACAGTTGTGTTGTTCTGTGTTCTTGTCTACAGTTGTGTTGTTCTGTGTTCTTGTTTACTGTTGTGTTGTTCTGTGTTCTTGTCCATTGTTGTGTTGTCCTGTGTTCATGTCTATTGTTGTATTGTTCTGTGTTCTTGTCTAATGTTGTGTTGTTCTGTGTTCTTGTCTACAGTTGTTTTGTTCTGTGTTCTTGTCTACTGTTGTGTTGTCCTGTGTTCTTGTCTACTGCTGTGTTGTTCTGTGTTCTTGTCCATTGTTGTGTTGTTCTGTGTTCTTGTCTACTGCTGTGTTGTTCTGTGTTCTTGTCCATTGTTGTGTTGTTCTGTGTTCTTGTCTACTGCTGTGTTGTTCTGTGTTCTTGTCCATTGTTGTGTTGTTCTGTGTTCTTGTCTACTGTTGTGTTGTTCTGTGTTCTTGTCTACTGCTGTGTTGTTCTGTGTTCTTGTCTACTGCTGTGTTGTTCTGTGTTCTTGTCTACTGTTGTATTGTTCTGTGTTCTTGTCTACTGTTGTGTTGTTCTGTGTTCCTGAATTTTCTACAGTTATTTTTTTTAAATTAGTGTGTACTTTTGTGTTTTTCAACTGGGGTGCATTCTTTTTGGTTAATTAACAACTGTGCATCTACATCTTAGAACTATTATACACTGTTGGTGCTGCTGTTATGGATTCAGAAGCCTGTGAGCTGACGCCGTTCGACCCAATGTCATGTAATGATATCTGCAGGTATTTCTGTGTTCCCTTGTAGTTGTGTACAAGGTGTTCCATTTATCACGTCTTTGAGGAAGTAGAGTTGCTCTGATGTCAGTGAGCTTTGGACGGTCGAACAGGTGTGGTTGTTTCATGTGGGTGTTCACAGAGTGGACATGCTAGAGTTTGGTTTCGTTTTATTCTCTTGATGTGGTTGTTCAGTGGTACATGACTGTCGTTGTATTCTATTGATGTGATTGTTCAGTGGTACATGGCTGTCATTGTATTCTATTGATGTCATTGCTCAGTGGTACATGGCTGTCGTTGTATTCTATTGATGTGGTTGTTCAGTGGTACATGACTGTCATTGTATTCTATTGATGTCATTGCTCAGTGGTACATGGCTGTCGTTGTATTCTATTGATGTGATTGTTCAGTGGTACATGACTGTCATTGTATTCTATTGATGTCATTGCTCAGTGGTACATGGCTGTCGTTGTATTCTATTGATGTGGTTGTTCAATGGCACATGACTGTCGTTGTATTCTATTGATGTGATTGTTCAGTGGTACATGACTGTCATTGTATTCTATTGATGTCATTGCTCAGTGGTACATGGCTGTCGTTGTATTCTATTGATGTGGTTGTTCAATGGCACATGACTGTCGTTGTATTCTATTGATGTGGTTGTTCAATGGTACATGACTGTCGTTGTATTCTATTGATGTGGTTGTTCAGTGGTACATGACTGTCGTTGTATTCTATTGGTGGGGTTGTTAAGTGGTACATGACTGTCGTTGTATTCTATTGACGTGGTTGTTCAGTGGTACATGACTGTCGTTGTATTCTATTGATGTGGTTGTTCAGTGGTATATGACTGTCGTTGTATTCTATTGATGTGGTTGTTCAGTGGTACATGACTGTCGTTGTATTCTATTGATGTGGTTGTTCAGTGGTACATGACTGTCGTTGTATTCTATTGATGAGATTATTCAGTGGTACTTGACTGTCGTTGTATTCTATTGATGTGGTTGTTCAGTGGTACATGACTGTCGTTGTATTCTATTGATGTGGTTGTTCAGTGGTACATGACTGTCGTTGTATTCTATTGATGTGGTTGTTCAGTGGTACATGACTGTCGTATTCTATTGATGAGATTGTTCAGTGGTACATGACTGTCGTTGTATTCTATTGATGTGGTTGTTCAGTGGTACATGACTGTCGTTGTGTTCTATTGATGAGATTGTTCAGTGGTACATGACTGTCGTTGTATTCTATTGATGAGATTGTTCAGTGGTACACGACCGGTTCTCAGTCTCAAGATGGTGGTTTAGTCTCTTCTGCTTAGGTTGTTAATGTTGTCATGGGGGTTTGCCATGTATTTAAAAATATCTCTCCCTGTTTTCCCCATGTCCCATCCATTCAACCAATCCTCTCCACTGTTAGAGTTCATGATTTGTTTGTCTGTGTTTAATGAGATGTCGGTATGATGTTGTATATTATTCACATTACTTTACCGTAACATTAATCCATTTCTAGAACATTTTTTGGCTCTGGATTTTTCGGTCCTTGAATCGATCTAATGTACAATCTTTGGGTTATTGTTCACAGTTATGTTTGTGTACTAGACCTTCACCCGCTGTGGTAGAGAACAAACAGTGACTGACTGTATATCGATTACGCCAGCGCCATAAAACATGTTCAAGCATGTTTGTCTGTAAAAATACTGAAAGTCATTTCATCTTGTCTGTTCTTATTTCTTTATGGCCGTTGTTTTGATTTTCATAGGTGACGTACGTTACGTTCTGGAGTGACATACATTACGTTCTGGAGTGACGTACATTACGTTCTGGAGTGACGTACGTTACGTTCTGGAGTGACGTACGTTACGTTCTGGAGTGACGTACGTTACGTTCTGGAGTGACGTACGTTACGTTCTGGAGTGACGTACGTTACGTTCTGGAGTGACGTACGTTACGTTCTGGAGTGACGTACATTACGTTCTGGAGTGACGTACGTTACGTTCTGGAGTGACGTACATTACGTTCTGGAGTGGCGTACATTACGTTCTGGAGTGACGTACGTTACGTTCTGGAGTGGCGTACATTACGTTCTGGAGTGACGTACGTTACGTTCTGGAGTGACGTACATTACGTTCTGGAGTGACGTACGTTACGTTCTGGAGTGACGTACATTACGTTCTGGAGTGACGTACATTACGTTCTGGAGTGACGTACATTACGTTCTGGAGTGACGTACGTTACGTTCTGGAGTGACGTACATTACGTTCTGGAGTGACGTACGTTACGTTCTGGAGTGACATACATTACGTTCTGGAGTGACGTACGTTACGTTCTGGAGTGACGTTCTGGAGTGGCGTACATTACGTTCTGGAGTGACGTACATTACGTTCTGGAGTGGCGTACATTACGTTCTGGAGTGACGTACATTACGTTCTGGAGTGACGTACGTTACGTTCTGGAGTGACGTACGTTACGTTCTGGAGTGACGTACGTTACGTTCTGGAGTGACGTACATTACGTTCTGGAGTGACGTACGTTACGTTCTGGAGTGACGTACATTACGTTCTGGAGTGACGTACGTTACGTTCTGGAGTGACGTACATTACGTTCTGGAGTGACGTACATTACGTTCTGGAGTGACGTACATTACGTTCTGGAGTGGCGTACATTACGTTCTGGAGTGACGTACATTACGTTCTGGAGTGACGTACGTTACGTTCTGGAGTGGCGTACATTACGTTCTGGAGTGACGTACGTTACGTTCTGGAGTGACGTACGTTACGTTCTGGAGTGGCGTACATTACGTTCTGGAGTGACGTACGTTACGTTCTGGAGTGACGTACGTTACGTTCTGGAGTGGCGTACATTACGTTCTGGAGTGACGTACGTTACGTTCTGGAGTGACGTACGTTACGTTCTGGAGTGACGTACGTTACGTTCTGGAGTGACGTACGTTACGTTCTGGAGTGGCGTACATTACGTTCTGGAGTGACGTACGTTACGTTCTGGAGTGACGTACGTTACGTTCTGGAGTGGCGTACATTACGTTCTGGAGTGACGTACGTTACGTTCTGGAGTGACGTACGTTACGTTCTGGAGTGGCGTACATTACGTTCTGGAGTGACGTACGTTACGTTCTGGAGTGACGTACGTTACGTTCTGGAGTGGCGTACATTACGTTCTGGAGTGGCGTACATTACGTTCTGGAGTGGCGTACATTACGTTCTGGAGTGGCGTACATTACGTTCTGGAGTGACGTACATTACGTTCTGGAGTGACGTACGTTACGTTCTGGAGTGACGTACGTTACGTTCTGGAGTGACGTACATTACGTTCTGGAGTGACATACATTACGTTCTGGAGTGACGTACATTACGTTCTGGAGTGACGTACATTACGTTCTGGAGTGACGTACATTACGTTCTGGAGTGACGTACATTACGTTCTGGAGTGACATACATTACGTTCTGGAGTAAGTACATTACGTTCTGGAGTGACATACATTACATTCTGAAGTGACGTACATTACGTTCTGGAGTGACGTACATTACGTTCTGGAGTGACGTACATTACGTTCTGGAGTGACGTACATTACGTTCTGGAGTGGCGTACATTACGTTCTGGAGCGACGTACATTACGTTCTGGAGTGACGTACATTACGTTCTGGAGTGACGTACATTACGTTCTGGAGTGACGTACATTACGTTCTGAAGTGACGTACATTACGTTCTGGAGTGACGTACATTACGTTCTGGAGTGACGTACATTACGTTCTGGAGTGACATACATTACATTCTGAAGTGACGTACATTACGTTCTGGAGTGACGTACATTACGTTCTGGAGTGACGTACATTACGTTCTGGAGTGGTGTACATTACGTTCTGGAGCGACGTACATTACGTTCTGGAGTGACGTACATTACGTTCTGGAGTGACGTACATTACGTTCTGGAGTGACGTACATTACGTTCTGGAGTGACGTACATTACGTTCTGGAGTGACGTACATTACGTTCTGGAGTGACGTACATTACGTTCTGGAGTGACGTACATTACGTTCTGGAGTGACGTACATTACATTAGCTGAACACAATCATGTTTTTGTTCTTATTCAAGGAGCAGACAGTTCCTTCCTTCTTCTCTATTTTTCAATTTCATCGGTAAATTCGGTGATATTGTAGAAGATAGAGAGAAATATGTAAGAGAAGTCACATCGGTTATTCTATAGAAGATAGAGAGAAATATGTAAGAGAAGTCACATCGGCTATTCTGTAGAAGATAGAGAGAAATATGTAAGAGAAGTCACATCGGTTATTCTGTAGAAGATAGAGAGAAAATGTAAGAGAAGTCACATCGGTTGTTCTGTAGAAGATAGAGAGGAATATGTAAGAGAAGTCACATCGATGATTCTGTAGAAGATAGAGAGAAATATGTAAGAGAAGTCACATCGGTTATTCTGTAGAAGATAGAGAGAAATATGTAAGAGAAGTCACATCGGTTATTCTGTAGAAGATACAGAGAAATATGTAAGAGAAGTAACATCGGTTATTCTGTAGAAGATAGAGAGAATTATGTAAGAAAAGTCACATCGGTTATTCTGTAGAAGATACAGAGAAATATGTAAGAGAAGTAACATCGGTTATTCTGTAGAAGATAGAGAGGAATATGTAAGAGAAGTAACATCGGTTATTCTGTAGAAGATAGAGAGGAATATGTAAGAGAAGTAACATCGGTTATTCTGTAGAAGATAGAGAGGAATATGTAAGAGAAGTAACATCGGTTATTCTGTAGAAGATTGAGGGAAATATGTAAGAAAAGTCACATCGGTTATTCTGTAAAAGATACAGAGAAATATGTAAGAGAAGTAACATCGGTTATTCTGTAGAAGATAGAGAGGAATATGTAAGAGAAGTAACATCGGTTATTCTGTAGAAGATAGAGAGGAATATGTAAGAGAAGTAACATCGGTTATTCTGTAGAAGATAGAGAGGAATATGTAAGAGAAGTAACATCGGTTATTCTGTAGAAGATTGAGGGAAATATGTAAGAGAAGTCACATCGGTTATTCTGTAGAAGATAGAGGGAAATGTGTAAGAGAAGTCACATCGGTTATTCTGTAGAAGATAGAGAGAAATATGTAAGAGAAGTCACATCGGTTATTCTGTAGAAGATACAGAGAAATATGTAAGAGAAGTAACATCGGTTATTCTGTAGAAGATTGAGGGAAATATGTAAGAGAAGTCACATCGGTTATTCTGTAGAAGATAGAGAGAATTATGTAAGAGAAGTCACATCGGTTATACTGTAGAAGATAGAGGGAAATATGTAAGAGAGATCAAATCGATGATTCTGTCAAATCTAGAGAGAAATATGTAAGAGAGATCAAATCGATGATTCTGTCAAATCTAGAGAGAAGAGAGGGAAGAGATTCTGACATAAAGTTGACGATAACATCAATATGTATTTTCAATAATTGTTACGTCACCAAAGCTGAGGTAGACATTATTAATCAACGGCAAACATTTGTGGACGCGCTCTAGTTGGGGCCTGTACTGCCAGTCTGGGGCACGGAGAGGTTTACCAATTGCATACCTGGGATACAAGTCCGGTTAGTTGTCGGAGGATACGGGTTTGATGACAACATAATCGTATGTGATTTAAGTGCTCTTTCTCTCTATCTCTCTCTCTCTCTCTCTCTCTCTCTCTCTCTCTCTCTCTCACTCTTTCTTTAATAATGTGATCTGAGCATAGACAGTTATTTTGTACACAAGTATGTGATCTGAATAACCTCACTAACAACATGTGATATGAGTGCTGTCTCTGTCTCTTTCTAATTATAACTATTGATCTGACCACACCTAGTTAGTTTGTAAACAACACTTACTGACGAAATGTTTAACTGAACACTTTCTGCTGGAATGTTTAACTGAACACTTTCTGTTGGAATGTTTAACTGAACACTTTCTGCTGGAATGTTTAACTGAACAATTTCTGCTGGAATGTTTAACTGAACACTTTCTGCTGGAATGTTTAACTGAACACTTTCTGCTGGAATGTTTAACTGAACACTTTCTGCTGGAATGTTTAACTGAACACTTTCTGCTGGAATGTTTAACTGAACAATTTCTGCTGGAATGTTTAACTGAACACTTTCTGCTGGAATGTTTAACTGAACAATTTCTGCTGGAATGTTTAACTGAACAATTTCTGCTGGAATGTTTAACTGAACACTCTCTGCTGGAATGTTTAACTGAACACTGTGTTTAAATGACGGAGGTCAACTTGGAGTTGCATCAGGCCTGATGTGCTACTCTGTTTCTCAATCATTAAGCGCATTACACACATACGCACAAAACACACACATACTACACACACACACACACACATACACTCTATAGACCAATTTCAACATGTCTCACACACATACCCATTCCCACATGTCTCACACAATTAACATTGTGCATATTGAGTTGCAGGGAGCCTCGATAGCTCAGTGGTTAGTGAACTGGACTACAAAGGACAAGAGGTAGGGTTCGAACCCAACCAACGGCTTCCGGGTTCACCCAGCCTTAAATGGGCACCTGATTTTTTTTCTGGGAAAGTAAAGCGGCACGGGCGTAATACCGACCAGATTACCCTAAAAATCATATTCTGAAGTTCTGTAAAATTGATGGTCACTAACACCATGTTCCCTATAAGTCACTTGGCGTGACGGGGCACATTACTAGTTTATATTGAGTTGCAATCACTCCAGTGATGTTCGAATTATTAAGATTGAGACCAGATTTATCTTCTATCAGAACGGGGTGAAGACAGCCGCTGGAACGGTTGCACCAACTAAAAACGCCCCATATGTCCAACGACTGGACAGGCCACGTGACCAAGAGCCGCATCAAAGCTCCATCCACGGGGAAGGACACCCAAGAAAACAAACCACTGCTGTCTAGCAGTTACCATCAGGAGAAGGAAAGGCTATGGGAGAACACACAGGCAGAAACCACGGGCAGGGTGGACCCAGAATCCCTGGACAGCATCCATCCTAGGCAGCTTGGACCCAGCATCCCTGGACGGCATCCTTCCTAGGCATGGTGGACCCAGCATCCCTGGACGGCATCCTTCCTAGGCATGGTGGACCCAGCATCCCTGGACGGCATCCTTCCTAGGCATGGTGGACCCAGCGTCCCTGGACGGCATCCTTCCTAGGCATGGTGGACCCAGCATCCCTGGACGGCATCCTTCCTAGGCATGGTGGACCCAGCATCCCTGGACGGCATCCTTCCTAGGCATGGTGGACCCAGCATCCCTGGACGGCATCCTTCCTAGGCATGGTGGACCCAGCATCCCTGGACGGCATCCACCCAAGGAAGGGTAGGCCCAGCATCCCTGGACATCATCCATCCTAGGCAAGGTGGGCCCAGCATTCCTGGACATCATCCATCCTAGGCAGGGTGGGCCCAGCATCCCTGGACGGCATCCACCCTAGGAAGGGTGGGCCCAGCATCCCTGGACATCATCCATCCTAGGAAGGGTGGACCCAGCATCCTTGGACATCATCCATCCTAGGCAAGGTGGGCCCAGCATCCTTGGACATCATCCATCCTAGGCATGGTGGACCCAGCATCCCTGGACATCATCCATCCTAGGCAAGGTGGGCCCAGCATCCTTGGACGGCATCCATCCTAGGCAGTGTGGACCCAGAATCCCTGGACGGCATCCATCCTAGGCAGGGTGGGCCCAGCATCCCTGGACGGCATCCATCCTAGGCAGGGTGGGCCCAGCATCCCTGGACGGCATCCATCCTAGGCAGGGTGGGCCCAGCATCCCTGGACGGCATCCATCCTAGGCAGGGTGGGCCCAGCATCCCTGGACGGCATCCATCCTAGGCAGGGTGGGCCCAGCATCCCTGGACGGCATCCATCCTAGGCAGGGTGGGCCCAGCATCCCTGGACGGCATCCATCCTAGGCAGGGTGGGCCCAGCATCCCTGGACGGCATCCATCCTAGGCAGGGTGGACCCAGCATCCCTGGACGGCATCCATCCTAGGCAGTGTGGACCCAGCATCCCTGGACGGCATCCATCCTAGGCAAGGTGGGCCCAGCATCCCTGGACGGCATCCATCCTAGGCAGGGTGGGCCCAGCATCCTTGGACGGCATCCATCCTAGGCAGGGTGGACCCAGAATCTCTGGACGGCATCCATCCTAGGCAGGGTGGACCCAGAATCCCTGGACGGCATCCATCCTAGGCAGGGTGGACCCAGAATCTCTGGACGGCATCCATCCTAGGCAAGGTGGGCCCAGCATCCTTGGACGGCATCCATCCTAGGCAGGGTGGACCCAGAATCCCTGGACGGCATCCATCCTAGGCAGGGTGGACCCAGAATCCCTGGACGGCATCCATCCTAGGCAGGGTGGACCTAGAATCCCTGGACGGCATCCATCCTAGGCAGGGTGGACCTAGAATCCCTGGACGGCATCCATCCTAGGCAGGGTGGACCTAGAATCCCTGGACAGCGTACACCCTGCGAGAGGGAAGACTCCGACGTCAAACCAAGAATCAACTTACCGAAGACGGAGTGTACCAGCCACGGCGCTGGTTTAGGGGGAAACATCATGACAAGCACACATATAAGAGTACCGGCGATGTGACCAGCTCATCGTACTTCATGGTGATGTCTCTACCCCTCCATCATGATGTTGTCTCTACCCCTCCATATACAAGTACCCACCATGTGACCAGTTTATCGTGTGTCATGGTGTTGTATCTACCCCTCCATCATGATGTTTTTCTTACCCCTCCATCATTATGTTGTCCATATTCCTCCATCATGATGTTGTTTCTACCCCTCCATTTAAAAGTACTGACCATGTGATCAGTTAATCGCGTGTCATGGTGTTGTCTCTACCCCTCCATCATGATGTTTTCCTTACCCCTCCATCATGATGTTGTCCGTACCCCTCCATCATTTTGTTGTCTCTACCCTTCCATATACAAGTACTGACCATGTGACCAGCTCATCGTGCGTCATGGTGTTGTCTCTATCCCTCCATCATGATGTTGTCTCTACCCCTCCATCATTTTATAGTCTCTACCCCTCCATCATTTTGTTGTCTCTACCCCTCCATCATTTTGTTGTCTCTACCCCTCCATCATTTTGTTGTCTCTACCCCTCCATTATATTTGTTGTCTCTACCCCTCCATCATTTTGTTGTCTCTACCCCTCCATCATTTTGTTGTCTCTACCCCTCCATTATATTTGTTGTCTCTACCCCTCCATCATTTTGTTGTCTCTACCCCTCCATCATTTTGTTGTCTCTACCCCTCCATCATTTTGTTGTCTCTACCCCTCCATCATTTTGTTGTCTCTACCCCTCCATCATTTTGTTGTCTCTACCCCTCCATTATATTTGTTGTCTCTACCCCTCCATTATATTTGTTGTCTCTACCCCTCCATTATTTTGTTGTCTCTACCCCTCCATTATTTTGTTGTCTCTACCCCTCCATCATTTTGTTGTCTCTACCCTTCCATCATTTTGTTGTCTCTACCCCTCCATCATTTTGTTGTCTCTACCCCTCCATCATTTTGTTGTCTCTACCCCTCCATTATTTTGTTGTCTCTACCCCTCCATTATATTTGTTGTCTCTACCCCACCATTATTTTGTTGTCTCTACCCCTCCATCATTTTGTTGTCTCTACCCCTCCATCATGATGGTGTCTCTACCTCTCCATCATTTTGTTATCTCTACTCCTATATTATTTTGTTGTCTCTACCCCTCCATAATGATGTTGTCTCTACCCCTCCATCATTTTGTTGTCTCTACCCCTCCATCATGATGTTATCTCTACCCCTCCATTATTGTGTTGTCTCTACCCCTCCATCATGATGTTGACTCTACCCCTCCATTATTTTGTTGTCTCTACCCCTCCATCATGATGTTGTCTCTACCCCTCCATTATTTTGTTGTCTCTACCCCTCCATCATGATGTTGTCTCTACCCCTCCATCATGATGTTGTCTCTACCCCTCCATCATGATGTTGTCTCTACCCCTCCATCATTTTGTTGTCTCTACCCCTCCATCATTTTGTTATCTCTACCCCTCCATCATGATGTTGTCTCTACCCCTCCATCATTTTGTTATCTCTACTCCTCCATTATTTTGTTGTCTCTACCCCTCCATCATGATGTTGTCTCTACCCCTCCATCATTTTGTTGTCTCTACCCCTCCATCATTTTGTTGTCTCTACCCCTCCATTATTTTGTTGTCTCTACCCCTCCATCATTTTGTTGTCTCTACCCCTCCATTATTTGGTTGTCTCTACCCCTCCATTATTTTGTTGTCTCTACCCCTCCATCATTTTGTTGTCTCTACCCCTCCATTATTTTGTTGTCTCTACCCCTCCATTATTTTGTTGTCTCTACCCCTCCATCATTTTGTTGTCTCTACCCCTCCATTATTTTGTTGTCTCTAACCCTCCATCATTTTGTTGTCTCTACCCCTCCATCATTTTGTTGTCTCTACCCCTCCATCATTTTGTTGTCTCTACCCCTCCATCATTTTGTTGTCTCTACCCCTCCATCATTTTGTTGTCTCTACCCCTCCATCACTTTGTTGTCTCTACCCCTCCATTATTTTGTTGTCTCTACCCCTCCATCATTTTGTTGTCTCTACCCCTCCATCATTTTGTTGTCTCTACCCCTCCATTACTTTGTTGTCTCTACCCCTCCATTATTTTGTTGTCTCTACCCCTCCATATACAAGTACTGATCATGTCACCAGCTCATCGTGTGTCATGGTGTTATCTCTACCCCTCCATTATTTTGTTGTCTCTACCCCTCCATCATTTTGTTGTCTCTACCCCTCCATATACAAGTACTGACCATGTGACCAGTTCTTCGCGTGTCATGGTGTTGTCTCTACCCCTCCATCATGACGTTTTCCTTACCCCTCCATCATGATGTTGTCCGTACCCCTCCATCATTTTGTTGTCTCTACCCCTCCATATACAAGTACTGACCATGTGACCAGTTCTTCGCGTGTCATGGTGTTGTCTCTACCCCTCCATCATGATGTTGTCTCTACCCCTCCATCATTTTATTATCTCTACTCCTCCATTATTTTCTTGTCTCTACCCCTCCATCATGATGTTGTCTCTACCCCTCCATCATTTTGTTGTCTCTACCCCTCCATCATTTTGTTGTCTCTACCCCTCCATTATTTTGTTGTCTCTACCCCTCCATCATTTTGTGGTCTCTACCCCTCCATCATGATGTTGTCTCTACCCCTCCATCATTTTGTTGTCTCTACCCCTCCATCATTTTGTTGTCTCTACCCCTCCATTATTTTGTTGTCTCTACCCCTCCATCATGATGTTTTCCTTACCCCTCTATCATGATGTTGTCTGTACCCCTACATCATTTTGTTGTCTCTACCCCTCCATATACAAGTACTGACCATGTCACCAGCTCATCGTGTGTCATGGTGTTGTCTCTACCCCTCCATATACAAGTACTGACCATGTGACCAGATCATCGTGTGTCATGATATTGCCCTTACCCCTCCATCATGATATTGCCCTTACCCCTCCATCATGAAACAAAACAAAGAGTGAAGGTCGCATGATCACAAGACTTGAACGCCAAAGAACGCGATAAATTATTGAGGAAACTCCTGGTTCTGTAGCGCGTGAGAGACGCTGTAGTTGAACTTCCATGTTCCCACTGTGGTCGCTTAATGTTGGTTTGTCTCGCCTGCTAGCAATACTCTGATCTGTTGCTCTTTAACACCTCTATCTGTATAGAGACGTGACGTCACACATGGAATTCCCTCCTGTAAAGTGTGACCTGTATGTTTGTCTCGACACTCCCAGAAAAATGGCACAGGGACTATATAATTGATTGGGTCCGCCTAATTTACATTTCATTTCTTATACAAACACTGAACGCCTATATATGTTTATCATCATCATCATCATGTACCATACCGGATGGCGTAGGCGATCATGTCTTCTATCTACAGTACATCGTATCAGTTCTATTGTTGGCTGTTTTCCATGCCTTGACACCAAGCTATCCAGTATTTTCTCTCTTTGTCGTCCGCGATCTCTCTTTTCTTTTATTTTGCCGGTTGTAACCAAGTATTCCAACTTTCCTCTTCTCATGATGTGCCCGAAAAATGTTGATATCTTCTTTCTGATGTTTTTTAGGAGTTGCCTCTTTGAGAACTTCCTCACTTGTCTTTTTACCTGTCCAGGGAACTTTCAACATTCTTCGGAGAAATCCCATCTCTGTGACTTTTAATCGTCTTTTCATTTGTCCATGATGCGCTTCCGTAGGTCAGAATTGGTTCTATATAGTACCGATGAACTCTATTTCTCATTTCTATTGACATAGATTTGTTGCATAAGATATTTTCCATTTTCTGAAATGCGATTTTGGCCTGAGCTATTCTACTTTTTATTTCCGTGGTGCATCTTCCATCCGATGTGATTATTGTGCCCAAGTATTTGACGCGTTGCACTTGTTTCAAATTTGTCCTGTTTATTTGTATGCTGCATGCTGGTGATGATTGTTTCTTCGATATGACCATTACTTCTGTTATCTTACTATTCAGACTGAGACCTTTCTTGGTGCTTTCTTTTACTATTATGTCTATCATTTCTTATAGTTTATTCTCTGTCTCTGCTATTAAGACTGTGTCATCCGCATATCGCAAATTATTTATGTTGTGACCCTTGACTTCAATATGTTTATACAATAATATAATTTGACAATGTCTGTGAGTAAAAGTGAAAGTTTAAATATATTTATGGCCTCTTCAAATTTATGTAATTTGTATCTGTAATTGGCCTATGTTTTTGTGTAATCTGTTTCTGTAATTGGTTCGTGTAATTTGTTTGTGTAATTTGTTTATGTAATTTGTTTGTGTAATTTGTTTATGTAATTTGTTTATGTAATTTGCTTCTGTAATTTATTTCTGTAATTTGTTTCTGTAATTTGTTTATGTAATTTGTTGATGTGATTTGTTAATGTAATTTGTTTATATAATTTGTTAATGTAATTTATTTGTGTAATTTGTTTATATAATTTGTTTATGTAATTTACTTCTGTAATTGATCTATGATTTTGTGCGCAACGCAAAGGTGACCATAAGCGATGTACGATCCTCTCTGTCCTGTCAGACGGTCTAGTGGTGGATATTGTGTGTTTTGTGGTTTATGTGTTTGTCGAACAGCTTCACTCGTGGTTGATTCTACAAATGTTTGACAAACACATTCAGCCATAGAATGAACAAGTCAGGCACTGATCCTCATGGTTTTCCATCCTTTTTCATGAGTCTTTTCTCTTCTTAGAGCACAGACTCAAATGATGTTATACCGTTCCTTATACATGCTCTCCATGATGTGCGATTACTTGCCAGATGTTCCCAGTCATTTTCACAGACGGAGAAGTCATTCAGAGATGATTTACAGATATCTCTATATCGTAGTTTAGGTCTGCCAATTTGTCTTTTTCCGTGTGTTAGTTCACCATATTATATTTGTCTGAGTATGCACTTTTCTTCCATTCGCTGGACGTGCTCCAGCCATCTTAGTCTTCGACATCCGAGCATCGACATGATTGTTGGGGGTCTTAGCTCGTTAAAGGACAGTTAAGTTGGTTATTTTTAAATGTCATTTGATGTGCATTATTCTGCGGAGACATCACATGTGGAAGACTTTTAGTCTTTTTTCGTGATTTGAGAATGTTGTCCAGGTTGAGCGCGTGGCCGTGCGGCTAAAACCACTGTTCCGCTGGCTGAAAAGCCGACGTTCGGTGTTCGAAGCCCGAGGTAGACAGAAAGAATTTTTCCTATCAGGGGTGAAATAAAAATCCTGAGTCTCACACGTCGTGGCGACAGCTTTGACAAAGCGGCCTTTATCCCTCTGGTTCTGTCGTTACCCCCCGTCATACACCAGCAATGGTACTATGTGACGTAAAGATAGTTTTTTTTTTCCCAGGTTTCAGATCCATATAATAGTGTGCTAAGCACACATGTCTGATATATTAAGAGTTTGGTCTTTAGTGTTAGTTTCGTGTTGTTCCAGGCCCTTTCTGTGAGTCTGCCGAAAGTCGTAGCTGCCTTACCAATTCGGCTGTTTATTTCATCATCAAGAGAAGTAGTTTGCGTAATTGTGGATCCAAGATACGTGAATTTCTGAACTGATCATCAAACCTCTATTAATCACTTTAAAAGATTGCCCACTAGAATCAGTTCAGATACCATGGAGCGTCATTCTGCTCTGTCTCTTGCTTTGATGGTGCAGGCTGTCATAGACTGATTTGTCCATCTTTTGATGTTACTCGTCCATGTTAGTCTTGGTCTGCCTCTACCTCTTTTACCTTGTATTTTCCCCTCCAGGATTACTTTAAATAGGCTGTTGTGTCTTTCAACATGACCTAAAAATCGCATTTGTCTTGTTTGAATTGTGCTTTGTAGTTCTCTTTTCACTTTGAGTTGTTTTAAGACTTCATCGTTTGTTTTCTTTTCATTCCATCCAACTCTACCTATTCTTCTATAAATCTACATTTCAAAGACTTCCATTTTCTGTTCTGTTGTCTTGTCTAATGTCCACGTTTCTGCACCATATAGGAATGTTAATAAGACATAACATTTTGCTATTCTTAGTTTTAGCCCTGGTGTTATTTGTTTTGATGTTAGTAATGTTCGTCATTACATTAGAATTACTTTTTGCTATTCCTAATCTTTTGTTTATTTCAGTTTTACAAAACTAACCTCAAAACTAATTGTAGAAAACGTTGGCTTGTAGAAAACGTTGGCTTGTAGAAAACGTTGGCTTGTAGAAAACGTTGGCTTGTAGAAAACGTTGGCTTGTAGAAAACGTTGGCTTGTCGAAAACGTTCGCTTGTCGAAAACGTTCGCTTGTCGAAAACGTTCGCTTGTCGAAAACGTTCGCTTGTAGAAAACGTTCGCTTGTAGAAAACGTTCGCTTGTAGAAAACGGTCGCTTGTCGAAAACGTTCGCTTGTCGAAAACGTTCGCTTGTAGAAAACATTCGCTTGTAGAAAACATTCGCTTGTAGAAAACATTCGCTTGTAGAAAACGTTCGCTTGTCGAAAACTCGCAAAAGATTGTCAGAACAAAGATACCTCCAGTTACTGATGGATTTTCCGACCTAGGTGGTCACATCTATGTCACATCTATGTCACATCTATGTCACATCTATGTCACATCTAAAGTGCGCGGCAAGAAGAGGTGTACACCAGTAATATATGCCTACTTGTTAGGATTGTCTTCTTGACAATGAGGCTATTGTAAGATAAACTAATGTTGTCATTGTATAGTTGTTGAAATGTTTCTTTTGTTTAATTCTCGGTCTAGTTTAGAGCATATCCCACAGGTTTGGAACGTCTCTCATATTTTAGTTTCCTTTATGGCTATCTCATCTCATACATATAGAGAGTTTATGATACTTCTGTTGTGTTCTAGCTGATTAGAGCTGGCATCCTAAAACAATTGTGGCTCAAAGATGGAAATTGTCACAAGCAAAAGTAAAGTAATAGAGATGGACAATGCGAGATATACCTGTTTTATTTTTGTTCAAACAGTACACGTCATTCTCTTGTCTTGTCTTTGTTGACAGATGAACTGTACACGTCCATCTCTTGTCTTGTCTTTGTTTATAGATCAACAGTACACGTCCTTCTCTTGTCTTGTCTTTGTTGACAGATCAACAGTACACGTCCTTCTCTTGTCTTGTCTTTGTTGACAGATCAACAGTACACGTCCTTCTCTTGTCTTGTCTTTGTTGACAGATCAACAGTACACGTCCTTTTTTTGTATATGTTGACAGATCAACAGTACACGTCCTTCTCTTGTCTTGTCTTTGTTGACAGATCAACAGTACACGCCCTTTTCTTGTCTTGTCTTTGTTGACAGATCAACAACACACGTCCTTCTCTTGTCTTTGTTGACAGATCAAGAGCACACGTCCTTCTCTTGTCTTTGTTGACAGATCAACAGCACACGTCCTTCTCTTGTCTTTGTTGACAGATCAACAGCACAAGTCCTTCTCTTGTCTTTGTTGACAGATCAACAGCACACGTCCTTCTCTTGTCTTTGTTGACAGATCAACAGCACACGTCCTTCTCTTGTCTTTGTTGACAGATCAACAGCACACGTCCTTCTCTTGTCTTTGTTGATAGATCAACAGCACACGTACTTCTCTTGTCTTGTCTTTGTTGACAGACCAACAGTACACGTCCTTCTCTTGTCTTGTCTTTGTTGATAGATCAACAGTACACGTCCTTCTCTTGTCTTGACTTTGTTCAGAGTCAAAAAGTACATGTCATTGTCTTCTCTTGTCTTTTTTTTTATCAAAAAGAACTGATGTTCCATACCTACCGTCACATATCAATGGCTGACCGTGTTGTGTGTAGCTTGAGAAACATGACCTCTGAAATGACTTGTCTTCTAGCGAAGGGTAAAGGCATCAACTTGTATAGAAATGTGAAGCCGCTGTAAAGCTGATGATAATAGTGGACGTTTTTTTTTAATAAAAGAAAAAAAAAGTGGTATGGAAACAGTTTTACGAAGGTGAGAAACAAAACAAAAGTGAAATGACGTTTTGGCCACAAATTCCTTTAGTTGGAACAAGGAACAACAATACACAATATATATATGAGGATATACACAGAGATCTAACTACATGGCGATAATATGATGAAGGGAGATAAGTCGCTTCCCTGTGGTCTTGAGTTTGGTTAGACACTGACTGGACTGAAATTAATATTGGCCGGCGGACAGGGCGGGATACAGGTGTGAAATATAGGGCATTGTTAAACAAAGTGAATTTATGTTCTGTTTGTGTCGCTCAGCCAGTGATTATATTGGCCAAAGAGTTATAGCTTGTTTCATCACTCGTGCCCAACTTTAAAAATCGATAGCTTTTTAACCGCTTGTTGTAAGATATTCAAAATTTGCATGTAAAGTTATAATGATTAGAACCCAACAGGGAATTAATTTCATTAAAAAAAACATTTGGTTATTATTGTTGCTTATTTGATTTATATAAATTTATAACGACCCATTGATGTAGTCAAAACTTAATGTTTACAGTATTTTAAACTAAAAATAGCGAGTACAAATCCATACACGGTAGAATTGACGTAATTGCACGCTTTCCCCGTGGTTTTTTTTTGACACAATTAGACACTTGAGAAATTGTGTGTTCCATTTCCGTTCATTCATAGGTGTAGACGTGGAACAATAACATTTATCATGAGTCTTAAAATGAAATTCTGCAGTTTACAAAACATCGCAATAACAATGTATGACTATTTTTGCAAAGAGGCTAAACGAGGAAGATTATTTCATTCTTTAGAAAACCCTGAGAATTGGACAAGACAAATTTTTGATTTATCCAAACGGTCATTTAATCGCTGGATTCAAGCACGTGACCGTCAATGTTCAAAATATACAAAATCACAAGGAAGAGCAAAAATGTTGGATAATTTCGACAGTGAACTTATTAGAAGTGAAATTCGCAAAATGTTGGGTATGAATGAAACTGTTACAATAAGAAAATTAAAAATTTCGCTGAAAAAGAACAACAGTATTGAAATATCAAAGTCTACATTATGGAGGAATGTGAGAGCTGCAGGCTTTACATTCAGAAAGTATTCCAATGGACGAAACATCATCTGTGAGAAGCCACATATAGTAGTCATGAGAAGCAAGTACTTACGTGAAGTAAAAGAGGTGCGCAAACAAGGTTATGATATTGTGTACTTGGATGAAACATGGATCAATGCTCACCACACTAACCAAAGGGAATGACAGTCATCAGATGGAAAGATTAAGAGATTAATACCTAGCAGCAAAAGACAGCGCTTGATAATTGCTCATGCAGGTAGTCGACAACATGGACTAATACAGAATGCAGAGCTCATTTTTCTTTCAAAATCCATAGACAATCGGGATTATCGCTCTGAGATGAATGGTCACATATTTAGACATTGGATTGAAAATTATGTTCTCCCATCACTAGATCGACCATCTTGCCTAATAATGGACAATGCAGCATACCACAACATTGTTGCACTTGAAGATAAAGTCCCGACGTCATCCAGTACAAAAGATGCTATTAAGATATGGCTCACAAAGGAGCACATACAATTTAATTACATGTACTTAAAACCTGAATTACTATCTCTAGTAAAGCAAAAAGAAAGGACAAAGATTTTTCAAATAGATAAGATTATCCAAGAGCACGGTCATATAAGTTTGAGGCTGCCACCTTACCATGCTCATTTAAATCCAATAGAACTAATCTGGGCAAAATTAAAAGGACAAGCGGCAGATGAAAATACAACATTCAAAATATGTGATGTAACGACTCTTGCTAATCTCGCTTTATTAAATATAGACAAAGATTATTGAGCTAAATGTGAAGACCACGTCTTAAAACAGGAAGAGGAATATTGGAAAAATGATGGTTTGTGGAATATTCAACCCCAAACAGTTATTAATATTTTAGACTCGTCTGATTCAGAATGAAAGTATATAGCCCCCACAATGTTGGCCCCTATATTACCTTAAATTAGTTCAACAAACGGTCCTTTCAGGACCACACAACTATGAAAATTGGACATACAGGTATACCTTGATATTATCGTCCGTCCTCGAACTGAGAAGACAATAATTCTCCTGGTGTTTTTCCTTATTCAGTTATTTCCCCATTACGGCCACGCCTTTACCTAGTGAAAATTAATCATAGACCAGCAACTACGGTAATTTCTATTATTTAGGGGTTCACAATTTACAATTTTGACAAACATCAAAGAAATTCGCCGCTTTAAGAAAACTGCAGCTGCAAGATATTTGTTAAATATACATTTAAAGGGTCTTTTGCATTCTAATAACATTTGGAAAATTTCAAAAGTATTTAACAAACGGTTTCTGAGCAATAGCGTTTTGAAGTTGGGCAAGTGATTTGAAACGAGCTATAATAAGCTAGTCAGTGAGTTAGTCAGTGAGTTAATGAGCTAGTCAGTGAGTTAGCCAGTTAGTCAGTGAGTTAGTCAATAAGCTAATCAGTGAGTTTGTCAGCCAGTTTGTCAGCCAGTTAGTCAGTGAGTTAGTCATTTGAGTTAGTCAGTGTTTTTTTCAATGAGTTAGTCAGTGAGTAAGTCAATGCGTTTGTCAGTGAGTTAGTCAGTGTGTTAATCTCTTTTAATTAATTAATACGGTCAATTTAGTTACTCAATTAATTCGTCGGTCGGTCAGCTTAGCAATTCAATCAGTCGATTAATTCGTCGGTCAGTCAGCTTAGTTATTCAATCAGTTAATAAATTCGCCGGTCAGTCAGCTTGAGTTTTTCATTCAATCAATTAATCAGTCACTTAAACAAACACTTTATGAAAACGACTTCATTGCAACCCGGACGTAACTGAAAATGCCACGTAAACAGACAGGCTCTGCTGCACGATGTGTGTATAACTTGGTCTGCACCGCTGATCAACAATTATATTTGGTCGTAGCTGAACGACTTTTGTAGATTTCTCGTATACAATCCGAGATATAATCCTTAGCTTCCATTTTGGCATTTACCAGTGTCGTTTCTTTTCTGTTTTGTCCTCGAGACATGAGCCACTTTCTAGATAATATCGCATATAATAATAGACACAAATTCAGAAGCAATGGATGCAAACGTGTAATTCTTGATGGTCCTACGTGATATTTTTGAAACGACAAGAGGAATGCTTACATTACATTAAAATAATGTGTCCCATGGAATGTGGTCGCTGACGAGGAGAAATGGAAAGATTTTGTTGTTGAAGATGTCAAAAAGATGGCGACGTGAACAACCAGGACAATGATATTCTTACTAAGGTAGATTCCTAGAGCAGGCAACATGGCCGGATCTAGAGCGAGGCTAAATATGCTGCAACTTAAGGGACTTACAACTCGAGGAGGGCCTCATATTTGTTTCTATTTTAGTCTATGACAGAGGCATTCTGCTGTTAGTTCTTTAACATGGGGTCTCAAAGTTTGATTTACCCTAGTCAGCTTAGGACCCCTGACAACAACATAACTGAGAATTCCTCCTCTATCCCCGTCTATCCCTCGTCTATCCCTCGTTTATCTCCCGTCTATCCCTCGTCTATCCTCCGTTTATCCCTCGTCTATCCCTCCTCTATCACTCATCTATCCCTCGTCTATCCCTCCTCTATTCGTCCTCTATTCCTCCTCTATCCCTCCTCTATCCCTCCTCTATCCCTCCTCTATCCCTCGTCTATCCCTCGTCTATCCCTACTCTATCCCTCGTCTATCCCTCATCTATCCCTCGTCTATCCCTCCTCTATCCCCCGCTTATCCATTCTCTATCCCTCCTCTATCCCTCGTCTTTCCCCCGTCTATCCCTCGTCTATCCCTCGTCTATCCCCGTCTATCCCTCGTCTATCCCTCGTCTATCCCCCGTCTATCCTTCGTCTATCCCTCATTTATCTCTTGTCTATCCTCTGTTTATCTCTCGTCTATCCCCCGTCTATCCCTCGTCTATCCCTCGTCTATCCCCCGTCTATCCCTCGTCTATCCCTCATTTATCTCTTGTCTATCCTCTGTTTATCTCTCGTCTATCCCCGTCTATCCCTCCTCTATCCCTCGTCTATCCCCCGTCTATCCCTTGTCTATCCCTCCTCTATCCCTCGTCTATCCCTCCTCTATCCCTCGTCTATCCCTCGTCTATCCCCCGTCTATCCCTCGTCTATCCCTCCTCTATCCCTCGTCTATCCCTCGTCTATCCCCCGTCTATCCCTCCTCTATCCCTCGTCTATCCCCGTCTATCCCTCCTCTATCCCTCCTCTATCCCTCGTCTATCCCCCGTCTATCCCTCCTCTATCCATCGTCTATCCCTCGTCTATCCCCCGTCTATCCCTCGTCTATCCCTCATTTATCTCTTGTCTATCCTCTGTTTATCTCTCGTCTATCCCTTGTCTATCCCTCCTCTATCCCCCGTCTATCCTTCGTCTATCCCTCATTTATCTCTTGTCTATCCTCTGTTTATCTCTCGTCTATCCCTCCTCTATCCCTCCTCTATCCCTCGTCTATCCCCGTAACAAAAGGAACAGAAATGGCAGAGGGCGTGAACTATGGAGAATAGACATGAATTCCACGATAACAAGAAGAAAAACAGGTGTATAATTTGTGAAGAAAAACAGTGATAACAGGAAAAGAAATGTTGTAGATAACTTCAGAATACGTCACTACACTACGTGAGAAATCACATATAGACATATTGTAGGTAACTTCAAGATATGTCACATACTAGATGAGAAATCACATAGATATAGTGTTCACATCGCCATAAATTTTCACTACTGACTTTTCACATCGCCATAAACTTTCACTACTGACTTTTCACATCGCCATAAATTTTCACTACTGACTTTTCACATCGTCATAAACTTCCACTACTGACTTTTCACATCGTCATAAACTTCCACTACTGACTTTTCACATCGTCATAAACTTCCACTACTGACTTTTCACATCGCCATAAATTTTCACTACTGACTTTTCACAATGCCATAAATTTTCACTACTGACTTTTCACATCGCCATAAACTCTATTAGCAACAAACCGTTCTCATCTGACAGGTGGGGCTCATACGCCCATGACAAAAGCCATCGAACCAAGAGAACTAATGGCGCTCTATCCCCAAATGGAGTTAGGAGGTCGTCTACGGCCCAAGAATTGCGTCCCCCGTCAGAGACTGGCCATCATCATCCCGTATAGGAACAGGCACTCCCACCTCCATATCATGATGAACAACCTGATACAATTTCTTCAGCGTCAACAAGCTGACGTCACTTTTTTTGTTGTTGAGCAGGTGAGTCTCTATCATCTTCAACACTAGGTTCTAAGAAGTAAACATTGACGTAAAATCTACTCTCTAAAAAAAATGGGATGTCACATTTTCTTGGTACAAGAGACATTGCTGTAATTTTGTAAATATAAGAATTAAGTAAAGAGTAAAGAGCCCCGTCACGCCAAGTGGCGGATAGGGAATATGGTGTAAGTGACCATGATTTTTATAGACCCTCGACACATGATTTTTGGGGTAATGTGGTTGGTAATACGCTCGTACCCCTTTACTTTCCCTGAAAAAAAAATTCGGTACCCATTTAAGGCTGGGTGGACCTAGAAGCCGTCGATTAGGATCGAAACCGACCTCTTGTCCTTTGTAGTCCAGTTCAATTACCACTGAGTTATAACAACTTTCGATGTGGAGACGGTACCCACTGGATGAAAGACGTTCTATGGTAGCCAATCTTCGATGTGGAGACGGCACCCACTGGATGAAAGACGCTCTATGGTAGCCAATCTTCGATGTGGAGACGGCACCATCTGGATGAAAGACACTCTATGGTAGCCAATCTTCGATGTGGAGACGGCACCCACTGGATGAAAGACACTCTATGGTAGCCAATCTTCGATGTGGAGACGGCACCCACTGGATGAAAGACACTCTATGGTAGCCAATCTTCGATGTGGAGACGGCACCCACTGGATGACAGGACACTCTATGGTAGCCAATCTTCGATGTGGAGACGGCACCCACTGGATGACAGACACTCTATGGTAGCCAATCTTCGATGTGGAGACGGCACCCACTGGATGAAAGACACTCTATGGTAGCCAATCTTCGATGTGGAGACGGCACCCACTGGATGACAGACACTCTATGGTAGCCAATCTTCGATGTGGAGACGGCACCCACTGGATGACAGACACTCTATGGTAGCCAATCTTCGATGTGGAGACGGCACCCACTGGATGACAGACACTCTATGGTAGCCAATCTTCGATGTGGAGACGGCACCCACTGGATGACAGACACTCTATGGTAGCCAATCTGCGATGTGGAGACGGCACCCACTGGATGACAGACGCTCTATGGTAGCCAATCTTCAATGTGGAGACGACACCCACTGGATGAAAGACGCTCTATGGTAGCCAATCTGCGATGTGGAGACGACACCCACTGGATGAAAGACACTCTATGGTAACCAATCTGCGATGTGGAGACGACACCCACTGGATGAAAGACGCTCTATGGTAGCCAATCTGCGATGTGGAGACGACACCCACTGGATGAAAGACGCTCTATGGTAGCCAATCTGCGATGTGGAGACGACACCCACTGGATGAAAGACGCTCTATGGTAGCCAATCTTCGATGTGGAGACGGCACCATCTGGATGAAAGACGCTCTATGGTAGCCAATCTTCGATGTGGAGACGGCACCATCTGGATGAAAGACGCTCTATGGTAGCCAATCTTCGATGTGGAGACGGCACCATCTGGATGAAAGACGCTCTATGGTAACCAATCTTCGATGTGGAGACGACACCCACTGGATGAAAGACGCTCTATGGTAGCCAATCTTCGATGTGGAGACGGCACCATCTGGATGAAAGACGCTCTATGGTAGCCAATCTGCGATATGGAGACGGCACCCACTGGATGAAAGACGCTCTATGGTAGCCAATCTGCGATGTGGAGACGGCACCCACTGGATGAAAGACGCTCTATGGTAGCCAATCTGCGATGTGGAGACGGCACCCACTGGATGAAAGACGCTCTATGGTAGCCAATCTGCGATGTGGAGACGGCACCATCTGGATGAAAGACGCTCTATGGTAGCCAATCTTCGATGTGGAGACGGCACCATCTGGATGAAAGACGCTCTATGGTAGCCAATCTTCGATGTGGAGACGGCACCCACTGGATGAAAGACGCTCTATGGTAGCCAATCTTCGATGTGGAGACGGCACCATCTGGATGAAAGACGCTCTATGGTAGCCAATCTTCAATGTGGAGACGGCACCATCTGGATGAAAGACGCTCTATGGTAGCCAATCTGCGATGTGGAGACGGCACCCACTGGATGAAAGACGCTCTATGGTAGCCAATCTGCGATGTGGAGACGGCACCCACTGGATGAAAGACGCTCTATGGTAACCAATCTTCAATGTGGAGACGGCACCCACTGGATGAAAGACGCTCTATGGTAACCAATCTTCGATGTGGAGACGACACCCACTGGATGAAAGACACTCTATGGTAGCCAATCTTCGATGTGGAGACGGCACCCACTGGATGAAAGACGCTCTATGGTAACCAATCTTCAATGTGGAGACGACACCCACTGGATGAAAGACGCTCTATGGTAGCCAATCTGCAATGTGGAGACGACACCCACTGGATGAAAGACGCTCTATGGTAGCCAATCTGCAATGTGGAGACGACACCCACTGGATGAAAGACGCTCTATGGTAGCCAATCTGCAATGTGGAGACGGCACCCACTGGATGAAAGACGCTCTATGGTAACCAATCTTCGATGTGGAGACGGCACCCACTGGATGAAAGACGCTCTATGGTAGCCAATCTGCAATGTGGAGACGACACCCACTGGATGAAAGACGCTCTATGGTAGCCAATCTGCAATGTGGAGACGACACCCACTGGATGAAAGACGCTCTATGGTAACCAATCTTCAATGTGGAGACGGCACCCACTGGATGAAAGACGCTCTATGGTAGCCAATCTGCGATGTGGAGACGACACCCACTGGATGAAAGACGCTCTATGGTAGCCAATCTGCGATGTGGAGACGGCACCCACTGGATGAAAGACGCTCTATGGTAACCAATCTTCAATGTGGAGACGGCACCCACTGGATGAAAGACGCTCTATGGTAGCCAATCTGCGATGTGGAGACGGCACCCACTGGATGAAAGACGCTCTATGGTAACCAATCTTCAATGTGGAGACGGCACCCACTGGATGAAAGACGCTCTATGGTAACCAATCTTCAATGCGGAGACGGCACCCACTGGATGAAAGACGCTCTATGGTAACCAATCTTCAATGTGGAGACGACACCCACTGGATGAAAGACGCTCTATGGTAACCAATCTTCAATGTGGAGACGGCACCCACTGGATGAAAGACGCTCTATGGTAACCAATCTTCGATGTGGAGACGGCACCCACTGGATGAAAGACGCTCTATGGTAACCAATCTTCGATGTGGAGACCTCACCCACTGGATGAAAGACACTCTATGGTAACCAATCTTCGATGTGGAGACGGCACCCACTGGATGAAAGACACTCTATGGTAACCAATCTTCAATGTGGAGACGGCACCCACTGGATGAAAGACACTCTATGGTAACCAATCTTCAATGTGGAGACGGCATCCACTGGATGAAAGACACTCTATGGTAATCAATCTTCAATGTGGAGACGGCACCCACTGGATGAAAGACACTCTATGGTAACCAATCTTCAATGTGAAGACGGCACCCACTGGATGAAAGACGCTCTATGGTAACCAATCTTCAATGTGGAGACGGCACCCACTGGATGAAAGACGCTCTATGGTAACCAATCTTCGATGTGTAGACGGCACCCACTGGATGAAAGACGCTCTATGGTAACCAATCTTCGATGTGGAGACGGCACCCACTGGATGAAAGACGCTCTATGGTAACCAATCTGCGATGTGGAGACGACACCCACTGGATGAAAGACGCTCTATGGTAACCAATCTTCAATGTGGAGACGGCACCCACTGGATGAAAGACGCTCTATGGTAACCAATCTTCAATGTGGAGACGGCACCCACTGGATGAAAGACACTCTATGGTAACCAATCTTCAATGTGGATACGGCACCCACTGGATGAAAGACACTCTATGGTAACCAATCTTCAATGTGGAGACGACACCCACTGGATGAAAGACACTCTATGGTAACCAATCTTCAATGTGGAGACGGCACCCACTGGATGAAAGACACTCTATGGTAACCAATCTTCGATGTGGAGACGGCACCCACTGGATGAAAGACACTCTATGGTAACCAATCTTCGATGTGGAGACGGCACCCACTGGATGAAAGACACTCTATGGTAACCAATCTTCAATGTGGAGACGGCACCCACTGGATGAAAGACACTCTATGGTAACCAATCTTCAATGTGGAGACGACACCCAATGAACGAGTAGGACACACTGGAGAACGTTACACTAAGGAGACATAATGGAGAACGTTACACTAAGGAGACATAATGGAGAACGTTACACTAAGGAGACATAATAAGTGGTAAGTGTGGCAGAACACAAATAGTGGATAAAAGATTGCTCACACAACACAGATAAAAGATAAAAAACTGAATCGTCAAGGATAATAGATAAAAACGACTCAAGAAGGAAAACAGATTAAAAAAATTCTCATACAACAAAGATAAAATGTAAAAAAGATGACTCTACAGGGATAACAGATTAAAATCAATGAAGAAGAACCGTTGATAAAAGAATAACTACACAACAAAGATAACAGGTATAATATGGCTCAGCAATACTCGTGGAAGCAAAATGAGCAGCTACCGAGGGCAGAAACATCGTTGAGTGTCATGAAAGATAATATTTCTGTTTACTGTAGATGAGGAAGAGAATTCCCTTAGTCTCAAGTAAGACACACCGAGAGCACTAAAACTGACAAACTCTCTTTGTTCGTGTTGCTACTCTAGCAAGACTAAACCTTTCTTTGTTCGTGTTGCTACTCTAACAAGACTAAACCTTTCTTTGTTCGTGTTACTACTCTAACAAGACTAAACCTTTCTTTGTTCGTGTTACTACTCTAACAAGACTAAACCTTTCTTTGTTCGTGTTGCTACTCTAACAAGACTAAACCTTTCTTTGTTCGTGTTGCTACTCTAACAAGACTAAACCTTTCTTTGTTCGTGTTACTACTCTAGCAAGACTAAACCTTTCTTTGTTCGTGTTGCTACTCTAGCAAGACTAAACCTTTCTTTGTTCGTGTTGCTACTCTAGCAAGACTAAACCTTTCTTTGTTCGTGTTACTACTCTAACAAGACTAAACCTTTCTTTGTTCGTGTTACTACTCTAGCAAGACTAAACCTTTCTTTGTTCGTGTTGCTACTCTAGCAAGACTAAACCTTTCTTTGTTCGTGTTACTACTCTAGCAAGAATAAACCTTTCTTTGTTCGTGTTGCTTCTCTAGCAAGACTAAACCTTTCTTTGTTCGTGTTGCAACTCTAACAAGACTAAACCTTTCTTTGTTCGTGTTGCTACTCTAACAAGACTAAACCTTTCTTTGTTCGTGTTACTACTCTAACAAGACTAAACCTTTCTTTGTTCGTGTTACTACTCTAGCAAGACTAAACCTTTCTTTGTTCGTGTTACTACTCTAGCAAGAATAAACCTTTCTTTGTTCGTGTTGCTACTCTAACAAGACTAAACCTTTCTTTGTTCGTGTTACTACTCTAGCAAGACTAAACCTTTCTTTGTTCGTGTTACTACTCTTGCAAGACTAAACCTTTCTTTGTTCGTGTTACTACTCTAGCAAGAATAAACCTTTCTTTGTTCGTGTTACTACTCTAGCAAGAATAAACCTTTCTTTGTTCGTGTTGCTACTCTAGCAAGACTAAACCTTTCTTTGTTCGTGTTGCTACTCTAACAAGACTAAACCTTTCTTTGTTCGTGTTACTATTCTAACAAGACTAAACTTTTATTTTTCAGACTCTACCAGGAACTTTTAACAGGGGCGTCCTACTTAACGTGGGTTTCCTAGAGGCGGAGAAGCTTGCCACATTCGACTGCTACATCTTTCATGACGTCGACATGATCCCGCTTAACGACAGCAACTTGTACAGGTGTGGTAACAACCCTAGGCACTTCGCTGTGGCCATGAATAAATTCGCATATAAGTAAGTGGGTCAAATAATAGTTCAGTAATAATTAGTAGGTCATAATAGTTCAGTTATAATTAGTAGGTCATAATATTTCAGTTATAATTAGTAGGTCAAAATAGTTCAGTTATAATTAGTAGGTCATAATAGTTCAGTTATAATTAGTAGGTCATAATAGTTCAGTTATAATTAGTAGGTCAAAATAGTTCAGTTATAATTAGTAGGTCAAAATAGTTCAGTTATAATTAGTAGGTCAAAATAGTTCAGTTATAATTAGTAGGTCATAATAGTTCAGTTATAATTTAGTAGGTCATAATAGTTCTGTTATAATTAGTAGGTCAAAATAGTTCAGTTATAATTAGTAGGTCATAATAGTTCAGTTATAATTAGTAGGTCAAAATAGTTCAGTTATAATTAGTAGGTCAAAATAGTTCAGTTATAATTAGTAGGCCAAAATAGTTCAGTTATAATTAGTAGGTCATAGTAGTTTAGTTATAATTAGTAGGTCATAATAGTTCAGTTATAATTATTAGGTCATAATAGTTCAGTTATAATTAGTAGGTCATAATAGTCCAGTTATAATTAGTAGGTTAAAATAGTTCAGTTATAATTAGTAGGTCATAATAGTTCAGTTATAATTAGTAGGTCATAATAGTTCAGTTATAATTAGTAGGTCAAAATAGTTCAGTTATAATTAGTAGGTCAAAATAGTTCAGTTATAATTAGTAGGTCATAGTAGTTCAGTTATAATTAGTAGGTCAAAATAGTTCAGTTATAATTAGTATGTCATAATAGTTCAGTTATAATTAGTAGGTCATAATAGTTCAGTTATAATTAGTAGGTCATAATAGTTCAGTTATAATTAGTAGGTCAAAATATTTCAGTTATAATTAGTAGGTCATAATAGTTCAGTTATAATTAGTAGGTCATAATAGTTCAGTTACAATTAGTAGGTCAAAATAGTTCAGTTATAATTAGTAGGTCATAATAGTTCAGTTATAATTAGTAGGTCAAAATAGTTCAGTTATAATTAGTAGCGGCCATAAGAACTGGAAACCAAGTGGGAATGTTTCAACAAATAAAACAGGGTGTTAGACAAGGTTGTATGCTGTCACCAGATTTGTTTATTATTTATAGTGAGATTATTTTAAGATCAATAAGGGGCATGTCTGGAATAGCAATTGGAGGTCATAATATAATTAATCTAAGGTATGATGATGATACAGTCTTAATCGCTAAGAGTGAAAATGAGTTACAAGAAATGTTGGACATTATAGTGAAAGAAAGCAAAAATAAAGGACTCAGCCTTAACCCCAAAAAGACAGAAGATATGGTAACAACAAAGAAAAAGACAACACCTCGGTGCAAAATAAAGACAAGTGGAACAATATTAAAACAGGTAAATGAATTTAAATATTTGGGAACTTTGTTAATCTCAGACGGAAGATGCACAACAGAGGTGAGATGCAGAATGGCTCAGGCAAACGCAGCTTTCCAAAAAAAAAATGAAGAAGATACTATGCAATCCATTTTTGACAATAGAAACAAGAATAAGAGTTCTTAAATGTTATGTAGAACCAGTCTTAACATATGGATGTGAATTATGGACAATAGAACAACAGACAAAAAAATCACTGGAGTCTGTAGAAATGTGGTTTTACAGAAGAATGTTGAGAATACCATGGACAGCTAAGAAGAGTAATGAAAATATTCTGAAAGAGGTCAAAGCAAAAAGATAAATAAGAAGGTTATACATTAGTTCGGATATAAGTAAGTAGGTTATACATTAGCTCGGATATAAGTAAGTAGGTTATACATTAGTTCGGATATAAATAAGAAGGTTATACATTAGTTCGGATATAAATAAGAAGGTTATACATTAGTTCGGATATAAGTAAGTAGGTTATACATTAGTTCGGATATAAGTAGGTAGGTTATACATTAGTTCGGATATAAGTAAGTAGGTTATACATACACTTGGATTTAAGTAAGTAGGTTATACATTAGTTCGGATATAAGTAAGTAGGTTATACATACACTTGGATTTAAGTAAGTAATGGATATGTTTAAATAAGTAATTTAGTCATTAATAAGTTTGAGTGTAAGGAAGTAGATCATGAATGTTTTCAGGTATAAGTAAGTAGGTCACATAAAAAGTAGATGATGGATATATTCATGAATAAGTAAGTAGGTCATATAAGAAAGTAGATCATGAATATGTTCAGTTGTAAGTAAGTAGCTCACATAAGAAATTAGGTCATGGAAATGTTCATGTGTAAGTAGGTCACATAAGAAAGTTGATCGTGATTATGTTCAGGCATTAAGTAAGTAGGTTCGAATAATTCCAGATATAGGTTTTTAGGTCATTAACAAGTTCTGTTGTATTTAGTAAATAGGTCATGTGAACGTTGTTACATGAGCAAGTATGTAACAACTAATTCATGATTTATGAGTTAATTTAGATACTTTGACACCCCCAAAATGATTAATGATGATGTTTGTTTCTGATAGGGCTGTGTACTAGCAGACCTCATATCCTGGTATTATCTATCTATCTATTGACCTTTCGAGCCGTAGCTGACCCATAAGGCGTAGACCAAGATACTCCTTCTCGTATCTGAATTCCCGTTCTAGCAGTTGTCAATTCTTTTAAAGATATTTTATAAAATCTCGCCATTTGTCTCTGTTCTGTTCTAACTAAAGTGGATGAGGGAACTAAGAGCTGTGGTGATGAGTCTAACTAAAGTGGATGAGGGAACTAAGAGCTGTGGTGATGAG
Source organism: Megaustenia siamemsis (assembly GCA_032433765.1). Taxonomy (NCBI): domain Eukaryota; kingdom Metazoa; phylum Mollusca; class Gastropoda; order Stylommatophora; family Ariophantidae; genus Megaustenia; species Megaustenia siamemsis. The sequence continues at coordinate 67,842,896 of JAVIAB010000108.1, forward strand.
TCTAACTAAAGTGGATGAGGGAACTAAGAGCTGTGGTGATGAGTCTAACTAAAGTGGATGAGGGAACTAAGAGCTGTGGTGATGAGTCTAACTAAAGTGGATGAGGGAACTAAGAGCTGTGGTGATGAGTCTAACTAAAGTGGATGAGGGAACTAAGAGCTGTGGTGATGAGTCTAACAAAAGTGGATGAGGGAACTAAGAGCAGTGGTGATGAGTCTAACTAAAGTGGATGAGGGAACTAAGAGCTGTGGTGGTGAGTCTAACTAAAGTGGATGAGGGAACTAAGAGCTGTGGTGGTGAGTCTAACTAAAGTGGATGAGGGAACTAAGAGCTGTGGTGATGAGTCTAACTAAAGTGGATGACGGAACTAAGAGCTGTGATGATGAGTCTAACTAAAGCACAAGAAGGATAACAAATATTGTGCTCATGTCAAATATACTGGGTCAGATAGCGCAAATGTCGCAGTTTATTGTAAACTACGACGCAACGTAACTACGACCACTTAAAACCAATTTAATATTGGAGAGTAATAAGCAGGTATCTCAGGCATGTTCTTGCAACAGAAGAAAATGTCTAATGTTGATATTGAGATGTTCGTACTTAATTGTTTCATCAAACTTCACAGAACTGTCTATGGAACTACAACAGAAAGGAAAGAACAGTTAAATCTATCTGTGTATGTAAAGGTAAAAGTAAAATACGAGACTCGAATTGGCGTATTGGCACGCGAGTTTTCACCCATATGTGCTCGGCTGCCTATCTAGAAGTGTTCGGAGACTTCTGGATAGCGTCGCTTCAAGCATTGAAACTCACGATGCGAAGCGGCGTTCCTCACCTTCCCAGAGTACTAGCCTGGTACCCATTTCTGCCAGCGGCTGGGTCGACTAAGTGGGTATTTTTTTCCAACCACGAGTACAACTCGCACTGCTTCCAGTGGGAATCGAACACGGGTTGTCCGACCGTCGTTAGTCCAGTCGGGTGGTTTTCTCAACTAGGCTACCGAGGCCCCCAACTAGGCTACAGAGGCCTCCAACTAGGCTACATAGGCCTCCAACTAGGCTATAGAGGCCTCCAACTAGGCTACCGAGGCCCCCAACTAGGCTATAGAGGCCTCCAACTAGGCTACCGAGGTCCCCAACTTGGCTACCGAGGCCCCCAACTAGGCTATAGAGGCCTCCAACTAGGCGATCGACGCCCCCAACTAGGCTACCGAGGCTCCCACGTTCCTATGTATGTACGAGCGCCAATGCGAGGGCTCAGTTCAATACAAGACAGATGTTAACCAAAATCTGTTCAGACTATACCAAAATATAGACTTTGCTGAAACGTCGCAGCTTATCCTGTCTGTGTTTAACTGTTTGATACAAAATATTGCTTGTTTTTCATGTTTTCTAAAGATTCTCTCCCGGCCGTGTAAGATGTTTTACATTTTAAACATTTCCTTATCTCTTTACAGACTAGTTCATACATAAAATAGAAAGGACATTTTGTAGCCCGCCAGGTTCAGCTATAAAGTCTGATTTATTTATTCATTTTGAAGGAAACTCGTGACATTTGGAAAATTTATTGATTGACTGACACGTTTCATCATCGATTGTGTCATTCCTGTGGGCGTTACTCCCTCGTGGGACCTCGACCATACTTTCGGTTATTATCTTGTTATATGGCGTTTGTCTGAGCTACACGTAACGCGCCTAGTGAAGTCAGGGGATATAATTCCAGTTTATTTTATTGACCGCCAAAAGGGTCACAGTGAAAATGACATTTATGGACGGATCAGAACTACGGTCGCTGCAGTTCATAAAATTGTTAAACTCTTCTTATCTCTTGTTTTGTCAGGTCATTTTGATTGAATTAAAGGATCGCGGGAATCCTGAACTCAAGTCTATAATTGTGGACTCTTGTTTCTGATTCGTTTTATTTGGTCTGTTGATATTTTCTCTTTATTTTATCTGTTGATGGATTCTCTTTATTTGGTCTGTTGATATTTTCTCTTTATTTGATCTGTTGATAGATTCACTTTATTTGGTCTGTTGATATTTTCTCTTTATTTGATCTGTTGATATATTCTCTTTATTTGATCTGTTGATAGATTCTCTTCATTTGGTCTGTTGATATTTTCTCTTTATTTGGTCTGTTGATAGATTCTCTTTATTTGGTCTGTTGATAGATTCTCTTTATTTGGTCTGTTGATAGATTCTCTTTATTTGGTCTGTTGATAGATTCTCTTTATTTGGTCTGTTGATATATTCTCTTTATTTGATCTGTTGATATTTTCTCTTTTTTTGATCTGTTTATAGATTCTCTTTATTTGGTCTGTTGATATTTTCTCTTTATTTGGTCTGTTGATAGATTCTCTCTATTTGGTCTGTTGATAGATTCTCTTTATTTCGTTTGTTGATAGATTCTCATTATTTGGTCTGTTGATAAATTCTCTTTATTTGGTCTGTTTATAGATTCTCTTTATTTGGTCTGTTGATAGATTCTCTTTTTTTTGGTCTGTTGATACATTCTCTCTATTTCGTCTGTTGATAGATTCTCTCTATTTGGTCTTTTGATAGATTCTCTCTATTTTGTCTGTTGATACATTCTATCTATTTGGTCTGTTGATACATTCTCTCTATTTCGTCTGTTGATAGATTTTCTCTATTTCGTCTGTTGATAGATTCTCTCTATTTGGTCTTTTGATAGATTCTCTCTATTTTGTCTGTTGATACATTCTCTCTATTTGGTCTGTTGATACATTCTCTCTATTTCGTCTGTTGATAGATTTTCTCTATTTCGTCTGTTGATACATTCTCTCTATTTGGTCTGTTGATAGATTCTCTCTATTTGGTCTGTTGATAGATTCTCTCTGTTTGGTCTGTTGATAGATTCTCTCTTTTTTTGGTCTGTTGATAGATTCTCTCTATTTTGTCTGTTGATACATTCTCTCTATTTGGTCTGTTGATAGATTCTCTCTATTTGGTCTGTTGATAGATTCTCTTTATTTGGTCTGTTGATAAATTCTCTCTATTTGGTCTGTTGATAGATTATCTTTATTTGGTCTGTTGATAAATTCTCTCTATTTCGTCTGTTGATAGATTATCTTTATTTCGTCTGTTGATACATTCTCTCTATTTCGTCTGTTGATACATTCTCTCTATTTCGTCTGTTGATACATTCTCTCTATTTCGTCTGTTGATACATTCTCTCTATTTCGTCTGTTGATAGATTCTCTCTATTTGGTCTGTTGATACATTCTCTCTATTTCGTCTGTTGATACATTCTCTCTATTTCGTCTGTTGATACATTCTCTCTATTTCGTCTGTTGATAGATTCTATCTATTTCGTCTGTTGATACATTCTCTCTATTTCGTCTGTTGATACATTCTCTCAATTTCGTCTGTTGATACATTCTCTCTATTTCGTCTGTTGATATATTCTCTCTATTTGGTCTGTTGATAGATTCTCTTTATTTGGTCTGTTGATATATTCTCTCTATTTGGTCTGTTGATAGATTCTCTCTATTTCGTCTGTTGATAGATTCTCTCCATTTGGTCTGTTGATAGATTCTCTCTATTTTGTCTGTTGATACATTCTCTCTATTTGGTCTGTTGATAGATTCTCTCTATTTGGTCTGTTGATAGATTCTCTTTATTTGGTCTGTTGATAAATTCTCTCTATTTGGTCTGTTGATAGATTATCTTTATTTGGTCTGTTGATAAATTCTCTCTATTTCGTCTGTTGATAGATTATCTTTATTTCGTCTGTTGATACATTCTCTCTATTTCGTCTGTTGATACATTCTCTCTATTTCGTCTGTTGATACATTCTCTCTATTTCGTCTGTTGATACATTCTCTCTATTTCGTCTGTTGATACATTCTCTCTATTTCGTCTGTTGATACATTCTCTCTATTTCGTCTGTTGATACATTCTCTCTATTTCGTCTGTTCATAGGTTCTTGAAATTTCTCACCGTGCTGGGTAGGTTTCTGATGCGAAAAAATAACATCCCTTGCCTTGCTAGCCGGGTGTGAACATGGCCACCGCAAATTTGTTATTTTGGTGTGGTCGATATCACGCCAGATCGCCTTTATTTCCAAGAAAAAATCTCTAGTATCTATTTTTATGAAGCCCAGAGCCTTGTCTGTCCGAAAGAAAAATCCCCCACTTCTGTAGACGGAACCAAGACCATTTTGGTGTGGTGGAAGAGCAATCGTGGTTCCTTTCATCAAAGTCTGACATGTCAGCCGATCCCTATGAAAAGTAAATTGGTACCTGACTCTGTGAGTCGCATACATCTGATTACAGACAGCAGAACAGAACAAATGCCTGCACTTTCCTTCTTTAATATATGTAAGAAAACCACACAGTCGTGACGGCTACAGCAGTGCCAGCTAAAGAAGGTTAACATCATTCTACCCAGAACCGCCCATGCTCCCAAAGCTGACAATGACACAAAATTTGGGTTATTCGTTTCTGCCCACTGACCTTACTACTATATATGGCTGTTGCAAAAGATGATGGAATATTGGGTACACTAGGAACAAGAGCAGCATAGGCCAACAGAAGGACTAAAGATGGATTTATGGAATATTAGGAACACTAGGAACAAGAACAGTATAGGCCAACAGAAGGACTAAAGATGGATTGATGGAATATTAGTAACATTAGGAACATGAGCAGTATAGGCCAACAGAAGGACTAAAGATCGATTGATGGAATATTAGTAACATTAGGAACAAGAACAGTATAGGCCAACAGAAGGACTAAAGATGGATTTATGGAATATTAGGAGCACTAGGAACAAGAACAGTATAGGCCAACAGAAGGACTAAAGATGGATTGATGGAATATTAGTAACATTAGGAACAAGAACAGTATAGGCCAACAGAAGGACTAAAGATGGATTGATGGAATATTAGGAACATTAGGAACATGAGTAGTATAGGCCAACAGAAGGACTAAAGATGGATTGATGGAATATTAGGAACACTAGGAACAAGAACAGTATAGGTCAACAGAAGGACTAAAGATGGATTGATGGAATATTAGGAGCACTAGGAACAAGAACAGTATAGGCCAACAGAAGGACTAAAGATGGATTGATGGAATATTAGGAACACTAGGAACAAGAACAGTATAGGTCAACAGAAGGACTAATGATGGATTGATGGAATATTAGGAACACTAGGAACAAGAACAGTATAGGCCAACAGAAGGACTAATGATGGATTGATGGAATATTAGTAACATTAGGAACATGAGCAGTATAGGCCAACAGAAGGACTAAAGATGGATTGATGGAATATTAGAAACATTAGGAACATGAGCAGTATAGGCCAACAGAAGGACTAAAGATGGATTGATGGAATATTAGGAACACTGGAAACAAGAGCAGTAGAGGACAATAGAAGGACAAAAGGCCGTACATTATATATCCCTTCAATTCTGAAAGGCAAATGAGGAAGGAAAGAAGAAAAAGCTAATCTAAGTTTGATATGTAATATGTAATGTAATATATGTAATATGTAATGTAATATATGTAATATGTATTGTAATATATGTAATATGTAATATGTAATGTAATATATGTAATATGTAATGTAATATATGTAATATGTATTGTAATATATGTAATGTGTAAAGCGTCAAAACAATATTGTAAACATTGTCCAATATCATGCTTGCTGGCTTAGGTGATTATGTCTCTCCACAACTTCCTCTCTCCGCAATTATTGAACATCTCAGCTGTTGACTTTCTCTGTACCATTCTCTTTAACGTTCTAGACAATTTTTCTCTCACTTTCCATCTACCACATTTTCATTTAATTTGCCCACTGAAACAATGCTTCACGGCCACAATTTAATTGTTCCTTCTGGGAACTGCTATGCGCTTCCCATTCGATTAGACTTCTGTAAGAACACTCGGACGGCCCTCGTTACCTGTCTCAACATATCTCAGCAAAGTCACACTTCTGTCTCGTTTAAATATTTGTCAATCTTTTTTTTTAGATTGTCATTTTCTTCTTATATTTCTGAAAAAAAAAAAATTAGAATCGAGACTTCATGGGGAAACCTATTTTCTCACTTTTATATAAGAAGATGGGTTTCATAATATTTGTTCATACATAATATGTTATGAGTGTGTCTATCCTACAATAACAATCTTCATGCAATATAAAAAAATAAACAGGACAAATGTGAAACAAGTGCAACGCTTCAAATACTTGGACTCAATAATAACATCAGAGGGAAGATGCACCACAGAAATAAAAAGCAGAATAGCTCATCCAAAAATAGCATTTCAGAAAATGAAAAACGTCTTTTGTGACAAATTTGTGTTATTAGGCGTGAGAAAGAGAGTTCATCGGTGCTATATAGAACTAATTCTGACCTGTGGAAGTGAATCATGGATATTAGACAAAACAATTAAAAGACTATTAGAGGCCATAGAGATGGGATTTCACAGAAGAATGTTGAAAGTAAGTTCCTTGGACAACAAAAAAGACCAACGAGGAAATTCTCAAAGAGGTCAACACAAAAATGTAACTCCTAAAAAACATCAGAAAGAAACAATCAACATTTTTTGGGGGCACAATGAGAAGAGGAATGCTGGAATACTTGGTTACAACTGGCAAAATAGAGGGAAAGAGAGACCATGGACGACAAAATATAAGATAATTTGGTGTCGTGGCATGGAAAACAGTATCAGAACTGTTATTATTTACTAAGGACAGAGAATTGTGCATGGACATGATCGCCTACGCCTACCGATATGACACACAATCATGATGATGCTGATGATGATGATGATGATGACAGTGTTCTACTCTCACTAACGTTATTAAAATAATGTCCCACAATGTCCTCTAACACACTTGATTAAATAATGTCCCACAATGTCCTCTAACACACTTTATTAAACAATATCCTACAATGTCCTCTAACGTACTTTATTAAACAATGTCCTACAATTTCCTCTAACACACTTTATTAAACAATATCCTACAATGTCCTCTAACGTACTTTATTAAACAATGTCCTACAATTTCCTCTAACACACTTTATTAAATAATGTCCCACAATGTCCTCTAACACACTTTATTAAACAATATTCTACAATGTCCTCTAACGTACTTTATTAAACAATATTCTACAATGTCCTCTAACGTACTTTATTAAACAATGTCCTACAATGTCCTCTAACACACTTTATTAAATAATGTCCCACAATGTCCTCTAACACACTTTATTAAATAATGTTCTACAATGTCCTCTAACACTCTTTATTAAACAATGTCCTACAATGTCCTCTAACACACTTTATTAAAATAATGTCCTACAATGTCATCTAACATACTTTATTAAACAATGTCCTACAATGTCCTCTAACACACTTTATTAAATAATGTCCCACAATGTCCTCTAACACACTTTATTAAATAATGTCCTACAATGTCCTCTAACACTCTTTATTAAACAATGTCCTACAATGTCCTCTAACACACTCTATTAAATAATGTCCTACAATGTCCTCTAACACACTTTATTAAATAATGACCTACAAATGTCATCACGCACACTCTGTTATAATAATGTCCTACAAATGTCATCTCACACACTTTATTATAATAATGTCCTACAAATGGCATCTCACACACTCTATTATAATAATGTTCTACAAATGTCATCTCACACACTTTATTATAATAATGTCCTACAAATACAACGATATCCTCTCATAAATTCTATTATAATAATGTCCTACAAATGTCCTCACACACACTCTATTATAATGATGTCTTACAAATGTCATCTCGCACACTTTATTATAATAATGCCCTGCAAATGTCGTCTCACACACTCTATTATAATAATGTCCTACAAATGTCATCTCACACACTCTATTATAACAATGTCCAACAAATGTAATCTCACATACTTTATTATAATAATGTCCTACAAATGTTCTCTCACACACTCTATTATAATAATGTCCTGCAAATGTCATCTCACACACTCTATTATAATAATGTCCTACAATTGTCATCTCACACACTTTATTATAATACTGTCCTGCAAATGTCATCTCACACACTCAAATATAACAATGTCTAACAAATTTAATCTCACATACTTTATTATAATAATATCCTACAAATGTCCTCTCACACACTCTATTATAATAATGTCCTGCAAATGTCGTCTCACACACTATTATAATAATGTCTTACAAATGTCATCTCACACACTCTACTATGATAATGTCCTGCAAATGTAATCTCACACTCTCTATTATATTAATGTCCTACAAATGTCATCTCACAAACTCTATTATAATAATGTCCTGCAAATATCATCTCACACTCTTTTATAATAATGTCCTGAATATGTCATCTCATACACACTATTATAATAATGTCATCTTACACACTCTATTATAATAATGTCCTGCAAATGTCATCTCTCATACTCTATTATAATAATGTCCTACAAATGTCCTCTCACACACTCTATTATAATAATGTCATACAAATGTCCTCACACACACTCTATTATATTAATGTCCTACAAATGTCCTCTCACACACTATATTATAATAATGTCATACAAATGTCCTCTCACACACTCTATTATAATATTGTCCTACAAATGTCCTCTCACACACTCTATTATATTAATGTCCCACAAATGTCCTATCACACACTATATTATAATAATGCTCAATAATGTTCTTCAAATGTCCTCCTTTAGGGTTTATTATAAAAACTACTTTGGAGCAGTGGTTGGCTTCTCCAGGGAGCAGTTCCTCACGGTCAATGGCTGCTCAAACATCTACTTTGGTTGGGGAGGCGAGGATGATGACCTACTTGTTCGGTAAGATGACATACTTGCTCGATAAGATGATCTATTCGCTCGGTAAGATGATCCATTCGCTCGATAAGATGATCTATTCGCTCGCGAAGATGATCTATTCGCTCGGTAATATGATCCATTCGCTCGATAAGATGATCTATTCGCTCGATAAGATGATCAATTCGCTCGATAAGATGATCCATTCGCTCGGTAAGATGATCTACTCGCTCGGTAAGATGATCCATTCGCTCGGTAAGATGATCTACTCGCTCGGTAAGATGATCCATTCGCTCGGTAAGATGATCTACTCGCTCGGTAAGATGATCCATTCGCTCGGTAAGATGATCTACTCGCTCGGTAAGATGATCCATTCGCTCGAGAGGCAGACCAAGTCAATGATTATGACAATGAATGTGAAGCGACAATCATGTGTAGACTAAGATCACGTGAAGTTTTGCCAGAGAGTTTCGATGAGCACTGAGGACAATATGCCGGTTAACCAACCAACCAACCAACCAACCAACCAACCAACCAACCGACCAACCGACCAACCGACCAACCGACCAACCGACCAACCAACCAACCAACCAACAGACCAACCGACCGACCAACCAACCAACCAACCAACCAACCAACCAACCAACCAACCCAACCAACCAACAGACCAACCGACCAACCAACCAACCAACCAACCAACCAACCAACCAACCAACAGACCAACCGACCAACCAACCAACCAACCAACCAACCAACCAACCAACCAACCAACCAACCAACCAACCAACCAACCAACCAACCAACCAACCAACCAACCAACCAACCAACCAACCAACCAACCAACCAACCAACAACCAACCAACAGACCAACCAACCAACCAACCAACCAACCAACCAACCAACCAACCAACCAACAGACCAACCAACCAACCAATCAACAGACCAACCAACCAACCAACCAACCAACCAACCAACCAACCAACCAACCAACCAACCAACGAACCAACCAACCAACCAACCAACCAACCAACGAACCAATCAACCAACCAACCAACCAACCAACCAACCAATCATCCAACCCACCCACCAACCAACCAACCAACCAACCAATCATCAAACCCACACACCCACCAACCAACCAATCATCCAACCAACCAACCAACCAATTAACTAACCAAAAAATAAATCAACAAACTAAACTAAACTAAACTAAACTAAACTAAACTAAACTGAACTAAACTAAACTAAACTAAACTAAACTAAACTAAACTAAACTAAACTAAACTAAAACTAAACTAAACTAAACTAAACTAAACTAAACTAAACTAAACTAAAACTAAACTAAACTAAACTAAACTAAACTAAACTAAACTAAACTAAACTAAAACTAAACTAAACTAAACTAAACTAAACTAAACTAAACACTTTATTTACTACTTAGTAATTAACCAACTGACTAAATAAACAGCTGTTACGTCTTCCGATTTTACTGCTTGCTTACATTGCTCTGTCGAACATCTACCACCAGATGATGTTCTTTCTCGTGGCTACATCCAATCATTTTAAGCTACAACGTCGTTGTAGAAACATGCCAGAAATATATTATTGATGTATAGGCCCAACTTCAATGTTAAGTCAGTCCTATTATGTAGCCGTGAAATATGGAGAACAGCAAAAATGACATCACAAAGATACAGACCTTTATTAGTAGATGTTTACGTAAAATAACAAGACAACAGTAGACAGAGCAACATGCTAGATGGACTAGACTACAGTAGACAGAGCAACATGTCAGATGGACTAGACTACAGTGGACAGAGCAACATGTCAGATGGACTAGACTACAGTGGACAGAGAAACATGTCAGATGGACTAGACTACAGTGACCAGAGCAACATGTCAGATGGACTAGACTACAGTGGACAGAGAAACATGTCAGATGGACTAGACTACAGTGGACAGAGCAACATGTCAGATGGACTAGACTACAATGGGCAGACTAACATGTCAGATGGGCCAGACTACAGTGGACAGAGCAACATGTCAGATGGACTAGACTACAGTGGACAGATCAACATGTCAGATGGACTAGACTACAGTGGACAGAGCAACATGTCAGATGGACTAGACTACAGTGGGCAGACCAACATGTCAGATGGGCCAGACTACAGTGGACAGACCAACATGTCAGATGGAGTAGACTACAGTGGGCAGACCAACATGTCAGATGGGCCAGACTACAGTGGACAGACCAACATGTCAGATGGAGTAGACTACAGTGGACAGAGCAACATGTCAGATGGACTAGACTACAGTGGACAGAGAAACATGTCAGATGGACTAGACTACAGTGACCAGAGCAACATGTCAGATTGACTAGACTACAGTGGACAGAGCAACATGTCAGATGGACTAGACTACAGTGGACAGAGCAACATGTCAGATGGACTAGACTACAGTGGACAGAGCAACATGTCAGATGGACTAGACTACAGTGGGCAGACCAACATGTCAGATGGGCCAGACTACAGTGGACAGACCAACATGTCAGATGGAGTAGACTACATGCCAGAGGTATATTATTGATGTATAGGCCAACTTCAATGTTAAGTCAGTCCTATTATGTAGCCGTGAAATATGGAGAACAACAAAAATGACATCACAAAGATACAGACCTTTATTAGTAGATGCTTACGTAAAATAACAAGACAACAGTAGACAGAGAACATGCTAGATGGACTAGACTACAGTAGACAGAGCAACATGTCAGATGGACTAGACTACAGTGGACAGAGCAACATGTCAGATGGACTAGACTACAGTGGACAGAGAAACATGTCAGATGGACTAGACTACAGTGACCAGAGCAACATGTCAGATGGACTAGACTACAGTGGACAGAGAAACATGTCAGATGGACTAGACTACAGTGGACAGAGCAACATGTCAGATGGACTAGACTACAGTGGACAGAGCAACATGTCAGATGGACTAGACTACAGTGGGCAGACCAACATGTCAGATGGGCCAGACTACAGTGGACAGACCAACATGTCAGATGGAGTAGACTACAGTGGGCAGACCAACATGTCAGATGGGCCAGACTACAGTGGACAGACCAACATGTCAGATGGAGTAGACTACAGTGGACAGAGCAACATGTCAGATGGAGTAGACTACAGTGGGCAGACCAACATGTCAGATGGGCCAGACTACAGTGGACAGAGCAACATGTCAGATGGACTAGACTACAGTGGGCATACCAACATGTCATATGGGCCAGACTAGAGTGGACAGAGCAACATGTCAGATGGACTAGACTACAGTGGGCAAACCAACATGTCAGATGGGCCAGACTACAGTGGACAGACCAACATGTCAGATGGGCCAGATTACAGTGGACAGAGCAACATGTCAGATGGACTAGACTACAGTGGACAGAGAAACATCTCAGATGGACTAGACTACAATGGGCACAGCAAAATGTCAGATGGACTAGTCTACGGTGGACAGAGCAACATGTCAGATGGACTAATGGACTAGACTACAGTGGGCAGAGCAACATGTCAGATGGAGTAATGGACTAGACTACAATGGGCAGAGCAACATGTCAGATGGACTAATGGACTAGACTATAGTGGGCAGAGCAACATTTCAGATGAACTAGACTGCAGTGGACAGAGCAACATGCCAGATGAACTAATGGACTGGACTACAATGGGCAGAGCAACATGTCAGATGGACAAATGGACTAGACTACAGTGGACACAGCAACATGTCAGATGGACTAATGGACTAGACTACAGTGGACAGAGCAACATGTCAGATGGACTAGCCTGCAGTTAATAGAGCAACATGTCAGATGGACTAATGGACTAGACTACAGTGGGCAGACCAACATGTCAGATGGGCCAGACTACAGTGGACAGACCAACATGTCAGATGGAGTAGACTACAGTGGGCAGACCAACATGTCAGATGGGCCAGACTACAGTGGACAGACCAACATGTCAGATGGAGTAGACTACAGTGGACAGAGCAACATGTCAGATGGACTAGACTACAGTGGACAGAGAAACATGTCAGATGGACTAGACTACAGTGACCAGAGCAACATGTCAGATTGACTAGACTACAGTGGACAGAGCAACATGTCAGATGGACTAGACTACAGTGGACAGAGCAACATGTCAGATGGACTAGACTACAGTGGACAGAGCAACATGTCAGATGGACTAGACTACAGTGGGCAGACCAACATGTCAGATGGGCCAGACTACAGTGGACAGACCAACATGTCAGATGGAGTAGACTACATGCCAGAGGTATATTATTGATGTATAGGCCAACTTCAATGTTAAGTCAGTCCTATTATGTAGCCGTGAAATATGGAGAACAACAAAAATGACATCACAAAGATACAGACCTTTATTAGTAGATGCTTACGTAAAATAACAAGACAACAGTAGACAGAGAACATGCTAGATGGACTAGACTACAGTAGACAGAGCAACATGTCAGATGGACTAGACTACAGTGGACAGAGCAACATGTCAGATGGACTAGACTACAGTGGACAGAGAAACATGTCAGATGGACTAGACTACAGTGACCAGAGCAACATGTCAGATGGACTAGACTACAGTGGACAGAGAAACATGTCAGATGGACTAGACTACAGTGGACAGAGCAACATGTCAGATGGACTAGACTACAGTGGACAGAGCAACATGTCAGATGGACTAGACTACAGTGGGCAGACCAACATGTCAGATGGGCCAGACTACAGTGGACAGACCAACATGTCAGATGGAGTAGACTACAGTGGGCAGACCAACATGTCAGATGGGCCAGACTACAGTGGACAGACCAACATGTCAGATGGAGTAGACTACAGTGGACAGAGCAACATGTCAGATGGAGTAGACTACAGTGGGCAGACCAACATGTCAGATGGGCCAGACTACAGTGGACAGAGCAACATGTCAGATGGACTAGACTACAGTGGGCATACCAACATGTCATATGGGCCAGACTAGAGTGGACAGAGCAACATGTCAGATGGACTAGACTACAGTGGGCAAACCAACATGTCAGATGGGCCAGACTACAGTGGACAGACCAACATGTCAGATGGGCCAGATTACAGTGGACAGAGCAACATGTCAGATGGACTAGACTACAGTGGACAGAGAAACATCTCAGATGGACTAGACTACAATGGGCACAGCAAAATGTCAGATGGACTAGTCTACGGTGGACAGAGCAACATGTCAGATGGACTAATGGACTAGACTACAGTGGGCAGAGCAACATGTCAGATGGAGTAATGGACTAGACTACAATGGGCAGAGCAACATGTCAGATGGACTAATGGACTAGACTATAGTGGGCAGAGCAACATTTCAGATGAACTAGACTGCAGTGGACAGAGCAACATGCCAGATGAACTAATGGACTGGACTACAATGGGCAGAGCAACATGTCAGATGGACAAATGGACTAGACTACAGTGGACACAGCAACATGTCAGATGGACTAATGGACTAGACTACAGTGGACAGAGCAACATGTCAGATGGACTAGCCTGCAGTTAATAGAGCAACATGTCAGATGGACTAATGGACTAGACTACAGTGGGCAGACCAACATGTCAGATGGGCCAGACTACAGTGGACAGACCAACATGTCAGATGGAGTAGACTACAGTGGGCAGACCAACATGTCAGATGGGCCAGACTACAGTGGACAGACCAACATGTCAGATGGAGTAGACTACAGTGGACAGAGCAACATGTCAGATGGACTAGACTACAGTGGACAGAGAAACATGTCAGATGGACTAGACTACAGTGACCAGAGCAACATGTCAGATTGACTAGACTACAGTGGACAGAGCAACATGTCAGATGGACTAGACTACAGTGGACAGAGCAACATGTCAGATGGACTAGACTACAGTGGACAGAGCAACATGTCAGATGGACTAGACTACAGTGGGCAGACCAACATGTCAGATGGGCCAGACTACAGTGGACAGACCAACATGTCAGATGGAGTAGACTACATGCCAGAGGTATATTATTGATGTATAGGCCAACTTCAATGTTAAGTCAGTCCTATTATGTAGCCGTGAAATATGGAGAACAACAAAAATGACATCACAAAGATACAGACCTTTATTAGTAGATGCTTACGTAAAATAACAAGACAACAGTAGACAGAGAACATGCTAGATGGACTAGACTACAGTAGACAGAGCAACATGTCAGATGGACTAGACTACAGTGGACAGAGCAACATGTCAGATGGACTAGACTACAGTGGACAGAGAAACATGTCAGATGGACTAGACTACAGTGACCAGAGCAACATGTCAGATGGACTAGACTACAGTGGACAGAGAAACATGTCAGATGGACTAGACTACAGTGGACAGAGCAACATGTCAGATGGACTAGACTACAGTGGACAGAGCAACATGTCAGATGGACTAGACTACAGTGGGCAGACCAACATGTCAGATGGGCCAGACTACAGTGGACAGACCAACATGTCAGATGGAGTAGACTACAGTGGGCAGACCAACATGTCAGATGGGCCAGACTACAGTGGACAGACCAACATGTCAGATGGAGTAGACTACAGTGGACAGAGCAACATGTCAGATGGAGTAGACTACAGTGGGCAGACCAACATGTCAGATGGGCCAGACTACAGTGGACAGAGCAACATGTCAGATGGACTAGACTACAGTGGGCATACCAACATGTCATATGGGCCAGACTAGAGTGGACAGAGCAACATGTCAGATGGACTAGACTACAGTGGGCAAACCAACATGTCAGATGGGCCAGACTACAGTGGACAGACCAACATGTCAGATGGGCCAGATTACAGTGGACAGAGCAACATGTCAGATGGACTAGACTACAGTGGACAGAGAAACATCTCAGATGGACTAGACTACAATGGGCACAGCAAAATGTCAGATGGACTAGTCTACGGTGGACAGAGCAACATGTCAGATGGACTAATGGACTAGACTACAGTGGGCAGAGCAACATGTCAGATGGAGTAATGGACTAGACTACAATGGGCAGAGCAACATGTCAGATGGACTAATGGACTAGACTATAGTGGGCAGAGCAACATTTCAGATGAACTAGACTGCAGTGGACAGAGCAACATGCCAGATGAACTAATGGACTGGACTACAATGGGCAGAGCAACATGTCAGATGGACAAATGGACTAGACTACAGTGGACACAGCAACATGTCAGATGGACTAATGGACTAGACTACAGTGGACAGAGCAACATGTCAGATGGACTAGCCTGCAGTTAATAGAGCAACATGTCAGATGGACTAATGGACTAGACTACAGTGGACAGAGCAACATGTCAGATGGACTAATGGACTAGACTACAGTGGATAGAGCAACATGTCAGATGGACTAACGCACTAGATTACAGTGGACAGAGCAACATGTCAGATGGATTAATGGACTAGACTACAGTGGACAGAGCAACATGTCAGATGGACTAATGGACTAGACTACAGTGGACAGAGCATCATGTCAGATGGACTAATGGACTAGACTACAATGGACAGAGCAACATGTCAGATGGACTAATGGAATAGACTATAGTGGATAGAGCAACATGTCAGATGGACTACTGGACTAGACTACAGTGGACAGAACAACATGTCAGATGGACTAATGGACTAGACTACAGTGGACAGAGCAAAATGTCAGATGGACCAATGGACTAGACTACAGTGGACAGAGCAACATGTCAGATGGACTAATGGACTAGACTACAGTGGACAGAGCAACATGTCAGATGGACTAATGGACTAGACTACAGCGGACAGAGCAACATGTCAGATGGACTAATGGACTAAACTACAGTGGACAGAGCAACATGTCAGATGGACTAATGGACTAGACTACAGTGGATAAAGCAACATGTCAGCGTCAGATGGACTAATGGACTAGTCTACAGTGGACAAAGCAATATATCAGATGGACTAATGGACTAGTCTACAGTGGACAGAGCAACATGTCAGATGGACTAGACTACAGTGGACAGAGCAACATGTCAGATGGACTAATGGACTAGACTACAGTGGATGGAGCAACATGTCAGATGGACTAATGGACTAGTCTACAGTGGACAAAGCAACATGTCAGATGGACTAGTCTATAGTGGACAGAGCAACATGTCAGATGCACTAATGGACTAGACTACAAAGGAATGCTGTCCTGCTCACATACGAGAGCATATTCAAAATCTCTCTTACAGATGGACGTATGCGGATTTGTCAGCGATGTGAAGTAAACACATATTTATATTTGACATATTTTATGAATATGAGACTTGAATTTGCGTCTTAGCATACGAGTTTTCGCCCACATATGCTCGGCGCCAATCTAAATGTGTTCGGAGACTTCTGTCTCGTGTCGCCTCAAGCATCGTTGCTCACGAGCAAAGCGCCATTCTTCGCCTTCCCAAAGTGCTACCCTGGTGCTCATTTCTGCCGGCGACTGGGTCGACAGCGGGGGTATTTTTCCCAACCACGAGTACAATTCACAAGCAGCTTCCTGAGGGAATCGAACACAGGTTGTCCACAGTAGCTAGTGGGTGGTATCCCAACTAGTCTACTGAGGCCCCCAATGCTCAAGGATCTGTAAAGTGTTGCATTAATAATGTGCATCGATATAGATCGCGAATCTTCATTCTTTCCTCCAGCAGTTGAAGCTAAAATATTTGTTTCCCCTACTACACACATTCTAGGTACAAAAAAAATGAGTTTTCTCAATGATTTGATAACGTTTTTCAATGGGCACATAACTCTTTTGGTATCTATCATCAGGCTGGAGAAAAAAAACTTCACGGCACAGCGCTACGACCTAATCACCGGCCGTTACGACATGATCAAGCACAAGCGAGATGATGACAACCAAGAAAACGTTATCAGGTAAGTCCCGAGAATATAGGTCAATACAGGTGAGACGCACTTCGGGAGAAAAATAAGAAGAAACAAATACTGAGATAGTTAGGGGGACCAGATATTGACAGGTTAGTAGGACTAGATATTGACAGGTTAGTAGGACTAGATATTGACAGGTTAGTGGGACCAGATATTGACAGGCTAGTAGGACTAGATATTGACAGGCTAGTAGGACTAGATATTGACAGGTTAGTGGGACCAGATATTGACAGGTTAGTAGGACCAGATATTGACAGGCTAGTAGGACCAGATATTGACAGGCTAGTAGGACTAGATATTGGCAGGTTAGTAGGACTAGATATTGACAGGCTAGTAGGACTAGATATTGACAGGCTAGTAGGACCAGATATTGACAGGCTAGTAGGACCAGATATTGACAGGCTAGTAGGACCAGATATTGACAGGCTAGTAGGACCAGATATTGACAGGCTAGTAGGACCAGATATTGACAGGTTAGTAGGACCAGATATTGACAGGCTAGTAGGACCAGATATTGACAGGCTAGTAGGACTAGATATTGGCAGACTAGTAGGACCAGATATTGACAGGCTAGTAGGACCAGATATTGACAGGCTAGTAGGACCAGATATTGACAGGCTGGTAGGACCAGATATTGACAGGCTAGTAGGACCAGATATTGACAGGCTAGTAGGACCAGATATTGACATGCTAGTAGGACTAGATATTGACAGGTTAGTGGGACCAGATATTGGCAGGTTTGTGGGACCAGATATTGACAGGCTAGTAGGACCAGATATTGGCAGGTTTGTGGGACTAGATATTGACAGGTTAGTGGGACCAGATATTGGCAGGTTTGTGGGACCAGATATTGACAGGCTAGTAGGACTAGATATTGACAGGTTAGTGGGACCAGATATTGGCAGGTTAGTGGGACCAGATATTGACAGGTTTGTGGGACCAGATATTGACAGGTTATTGGGACCAGATATTGACAAGTTAGTTGGACCAGATACTGAAAGGCATCAGACATTAATAGATTAGTGCACCAGAGCAAGAAACAGAGTGGAATGGCGCTCCATGGTAGCCAATCTTCGATGCGGAGAAGGCACCCAATGGTGATGAATGATGAGTGCACCAGATATTGACAAGCTAATGGGACCAGATATTGACAGATTAGTGTGACCAGATATTGACAAGCTAATGGGACCAGATATTGACAGATTAGTGTGACCAGATATTGACAGATTAGTGTGACCAGATATTGACAAGCTAATGGGACCAGATATTGACAGATTAGTGTGACCAGATATTGACAAGCTAATGGGACCAGATATTGACAGATTAGTGTGACCAGATATTGACAAGCTAATGGGACCAGATATTGACAGATTAGTGTGACCAGATATTGACAAGCTAATGGGACCAGATATTGACAGGTTTGTGGGACCAGATATTGACAAATTAGTGTGACCAGATATTGACAGATTAGTGTGACCAGATATTGACAAGCTAATGAGACCAGATATTGACAGATTAGTGCGACCAGATATTGACATGCTAATGGGGCCAGATATTGACAGATTAGTGTGACCAGATATTGACAGATTAGTGTGACCAGATATTGACAAGCTAATGGGGCCAGATATTGACAGATTAGTGTGACCAGATATTGACAAACTAATGGGACCAGGTATTGACATATTAGTGTAACCAGATATTGACAACCTAATGGGATCAGATATTGACAGGTTTGTGGGACCAGACATCGACAGATTAGTGTGACCAGATATTGACAGATTAGTGTGACCAGATATTGGCAAGCTAGTGGGACCTGCTATTGACATATTAGTGTGACCAGATATTGACATATTAGTGTGACCAGCTATTTACAGATTAGTGTGACCAGATATTGACATATTAGTGTGACCAGATATCGACAGATTAGTGTGACCAGATATTGACAGATTAGTGTGACCAGATATTGACATAGTAGTGTGACCAGATATTGACATATTAGTGTGACCAGATATTGACAGGCTAGTGGGACCAGATTTTAACATGTTAGTGGGACAAGATATTCACAGGTTGGTGGGACCAGATATTGACAGGAATGTGATATCAGATATTGACAGATTAGTGTGATCAGATATTGACAGATTAGTGTGACCAGCTATTGACAGATTAGTGTGACCAGATATTGACTGGTTAATGCGACCAGATATCGACAAACCTGTGGAATAACATATTGACAACCCAGTAGGACCATACATTCTAGTAAGACAGTCACAGAAAGGTCAATACAGGAAATGGTAAACCTGATTGATACACCTAATGGTAAAGACAGAGCGAGGTCAATACAGGAAATGGTAAACCTGATTGATACACCTAATGGTAAAGTCAGAGCGAGGTCAATGCAGGAAATGGTAAACCTGATTGATACACCTAATGGTAAAGTCAGAGCAAGGTCAATACAGGAAATGGTAAAGTTAGAGAAAGATTGATACACCTAATGGTAAAGTCAGAGAAGGTCAATACAGGAAATGGTAAAGTTAGAGAAAGATTGATACACCTAATGGTAAAGTCAGAGCAAGGTCAATACAGGAAATGGTAAAGTTAGAGAAAGATTGATACACCTAATGGTAAAATTAGAGAAAGATTGATACACCTAATGGTAAAGTTAGAGAAAAATTGATACACCTAATGGTAAGTCAGAGAAAGATTGATACACCTAATGGTAAAGTTAGAGAAAGATTGATACACCTAATGGTAAAGTTAGAGAAAGATTGATACACCTAATGGTAAAGTCAGAGAAGGTCAATACAGGAAATGGTAAACCTGATTGATACACCTAATGGTAAAGTCAGAGCAAGGTCAATACAGGAAATGGTAAAGTTAGAGAAAGATTGATACACCTAATGGTAAAGTTAGAGAAAGATTGATACACCTAATGGTAAAGTTAGAGAAAGATTGATACACCTAATGGTAAAGTTAGAGAAAGATTGATACATCTAATGGTAAAGTTAGAGAAAGATTGATACACCTAATGGTAAAGTCAGAGCAAGGTCAATACAGGAAATGGTAAAGTTAGAGAAAGATTGATACACCTAATGGTAAAGTTAGAGAAAGATTGATACACCTAATGGTAAAGTTAGAGAAAGATTGATACACCTAATGGTAAAGTTAGAGAAAGATTGATACACCTAATGGTAAAGTTAGAGAAAGATTGATACACCTAATGGTAAAGTTAGAGAAAGATTGATACACCTAATGGTAAAGTTAGAGAAAGATTGATAAACCTAATGGTAAAGTCAGAGAAAGATTGATACACCTAATGGTAAAGTTAGAGAAAGATTGATACACCTAATGGTAAAGTCAGAGAAAGATTGATACACCTAATGGTAAAGTTAGAGAAAGATTGATACACCTAATGGTAAAGTTAGAGAAAGATTGATACACCTAATGGTAAAGTTAGAGAAAGATTGATACACCTAATGGTAAAGTCAGAGAAAGATTAATACACCTAATGGTAAAGTTAGAGAAAGATTGATACACGTAATGGTAAAGTCAGAGAAAGATTGATACACCTAATGGTAAAGTTAGAGAAAGATTGATACACCTAATGGTAAAGTCAGAGAAAGATTGATACACCTAATGGTAAAGTTAGAGAAAGATTGATACACCTAATGGTAAAGTCAGAGAAAGATTGATACACCTAATGGTAAAGTTAGAGAAAGATTGATACACCTAATGGTAAAGTTAGAGAAAGATTGATACACCTAATGGTAAAGTTAGAGAAAGATTGATACACCTAATGGTAAAGTTAGAGAAAGATTGATACACCTAATGGTAAAGTTAGAGAAAGATTGATACACCTAATGGTAAAGTCAGAGAAAGATTGATACACCTAATGGTAAAGTTAGAGAAAGATTGATACACATAATGGTAAAGTCAGAGAAAGATTGATACACCTAATGGTTAAGTTAGAGAAAGATTGATACACCTAATGGTAAAGTTAGAGAAAGATTGATACACCTAATGGTAAAGTTAGAGAAAGATTGATACACCTAATGGTAAAGTTAGAGAAAGATTGATAAACCTAATGGTAAAGTCAGAGAAAGATTGATACACCTAATGGTAAAGTCAGAGAAAGATTGATACACCTAATGGTAAAGTTAGAGAAAGATTGATACACCTAATGGTAAAGTTAGAGAAAGATTGATACACCTAATGGTAAAGTCAGAGAAAGATTGATACACCTAATGGTAAAGTTAGAGAAAGATTGATACACCTAATGGTAAAGTCAGAGAAAGATTGATACACCTAATGGTAAAGTCAGAGAAAGACTGAGACACCTAATGGTAAAGTCAGAGAAGGATTGATACACCTAATGGTAAAGTCAGAGAAAGATTGATACACCTAATGGTAAAGTCAGAGAAAGATTGATAAACCTAATGGTAGAGTCAGAGAAAGATTGATACACCTAATGGTAAAGTTAGAGAAAGGTCGTTAGACAAAATGGTAAAGTCAGAGAATGGTCGATACAGGAAGTTGTAAATTTAGAGAAAGGTCGATACAGGAAGTGATACATGCGAGTAAGCGACTGATATAGAGAGTTAAAATCACAGAAACACATACAAATGAACACATAAATAAAACCATAGAATGGCTGATACATCAAGCAATAAAGCCAGAGAAGGGCTGAAATAGCCAGAAATAAAGCCTTGGAAAGACTAAAATAGCCAGAAGTAAATTCTTAGAAAGATTTAAACTAGCCGGAAATAAAGACTTAGAAAGACTAAAATAGCTGGAAAATAAAGACTTAGAAAAACTAAAACAGCTGGAAAATAAAGACTAAATAGACAGGAAATAAAGCCTTATAAAGACTAAAATAGCCGGAAATAAAGACTTAGAAAGACTAAAATAGCTGGAAAATAAAGACTAAAATAGACAGGAAATAAAGCCTTAGGAAGACTAAAATAGCCGGAAATAAAGACTTAGAAAGACTAAAATAGAAGGAAATAAAGACTAAAATAGACATTAAATAAAGACTTAGAAAGACTAAAATAACTGGAAAATAGAGCCTCAGAAAGACAAAAATAGCCAGAAATGAATCCTTAGAAAAATTAAAATAGCCAGAAATAAAACAGAAAAAAACTAAAATAGCAAGAAATGAAGTCAGATAAAGATTGGTAAGGTAAGAAATAAACGCAGAGAATGTATGATCTAGTGAGAAGAAATTTCGCCGGAGAAAGGCTGATTAAGTAATCAATCGGAGAAAGGCTGATTAAGTAATCAATCGGAGAAAGGCTGATTAAGTAATCAATCGGAGAAAGGCTGATTAAGTAATCAATCGGAGAAAGGTTAATTAAGTAATCAATCGGAGAAAGGCTGATTAAGTAATCAATCGGAGAAAGGTTGATTAAGTAATCAATCGGAGAAAGGTTGATTAAGTAATCAATAGGAGAAAGGCTGATTAAGTAATCAATCGGAGAAAGGCTGATTAAGTAATCAATCGGAGAAAGGCTGATTAAGTAATCAATCGGAGAAAGGCTGATTAAGTAATCAATCGGAGAAAGGCTGATTAAATAATCAATCGGAGAAAGGCTGATTAAGTAATCAATCTGAGGAAGGTTGATTAAGTAATCAATCGGAGAAAGGCTGATTAAGTTATCAATCTGAGGAAGGTTGATTAAGTAATCAATCGGAGAAAGGTTGATTAAGTAATCAATCGGAGAAAGGCTGCCAAAACAAAAAAAAGTAAAGTAATAGCAAGTTGATATACATCAAGAAATGTAGTCATAGAAAGACTGATATAAACAAGAAAAAGGTTGAAATATTAAGATTCAAGGTCACACCAAATCTGATGTAACAAGAAGTAAGGCCAAGACAGTTACAGCAAGAAATAAAGTCACAGAAAGAACAGTACAAACGAACAGAGCTTTCGAAAATAGACATAAAAAGGAATGAGAATGTAAGAGAAAGATGTATAATCTGACAGAATATAATTATAGGAAGAGTTGAACCACTTGTGTTTAACGGGGAGCTGTTGCGTTGAGATAGCGATGACGACGACAGAGATGTAAGAGGTAGTTGGTGATGATTCATGGAGGTGATGGTGTCAGTCAAATAAGAATATGTTCTATCTTTCGTTCGCCTGAAGTATTGTCTATATCTGTAATGTCGTTTCCTGGATAAATGTTACTGTCTTTTGTAATTCTTGCAGTAGCCCATATAGTTTTGTCTGTAGTGTTGTATCTATGGACCAATGGATTTTCCTCAGTCTACTATATTCAGTACAGTCTTGAAGTATACGTTCAGCAGTCTAGGGCGCCTGTCCAAATGTACATGTTGCTGACGTGTCAATATTGAATTTTGTGTACATGTGTCTGTGGAATCGATTGTGTCCTGCTCTGAGGCGTATAACGATAATTTGTTCCAATTTATTAATATTATGGTAAACGTCTTGATTTGGGGCTCTCTTCATATACAGAAGAGCTATGCGACTGAACGCTGGGGCACGCCAAGATGTTGAAGGGTTGAACACAGTCAGGTACAAGGTGAACAGCATCCGCATGGAGCAGTTGTATACTTGGATTACCGTCACACTGAACAAGACAGAGATTCTAGAAGTAAGTGGGGCGCATTCATGATTGTCTCTTTGATGTATGATTGTCATAATGAAGAAGACAAAGATTCTAGAAGTGGGGCTCATTCATGATTGAATGTTTTCTGATTGTCTCCTTGATGTATGATTGTCATAATGAAGAAGACAAAGATTCTAGAAGTGGGGCTCATTCATGATTGAATGTTTTCATCTATTGAGAGACGCGACAAATTACAACACTTGGACAAAAAGCTTTAATCAGGTACAAAACGACAAATTAACACAAAAGCAAACGCACCTACTTAATTACATACCTACCTATCTAACTAGCTATATACCGGCTTAATACTTATCTATAAACCTTGTACTTAATTAGACATCTATCTATCATTTCGGTACAAAAATACCAAGTTAACTACTTACCTATCCGTCGCCTGCATACGTACATATCTGTCTATCTATTTAATCTTATCATAGACAAGCCACTTCACATTTCACGTACATTACCACTTCACATTTCACGTACATTACCACTTCACATTTCACGTACATTACCACTTCACATTTCACGCACATTACTTACCACTTCACATTTCACGTACATTACCACTTCACATTTCACGTACATTACCACTTCACATTTCACGTACATTACCACTTCACATTTCACGTACATTACCACTTCACATTTCACGTACATTACCACTTCACATTTCACGCACATTACCACTCACGTACATTACCACTTCAGGTATATTAATTTAACGATCCTCTTTACATCACAGACTGCTCCAAAGCGGACCCTAGACATCATGAAAGTTGAGATGGCAAAGGTAGAAAAGAATAAAAAGTTAGCACAGATCAAAGCACAAAACAAGACAACCACGGCTTCAGTGGAAGCAACAAAATCAGAAACCTTAGTGCTTGTTGAGAAGCCAGTGTAAGAACAGTAATCCAGGCTATAATTGTATGTTGATTGCAAAACGCCTTTCGCATGCGGGGAAATCAACTGAGGTTTGCAAGAGTGGCTGGAGCATGTCGTTCTTTTTTCATTATTTTTTTTTTTTTTGCTTTTATGTTTGCACTAAAAAATATTTTTTTGTTCTGTGTTGGTATTTTTTCTTTTTTCTTTTGTGTTGGTATTTTTTTTTGTTTTTACTTTTTGTTCATGTTCGTATTTGCTGTGTTCTGGTTATGGAAGGCCCCGGTATCACTGCAAATGAATTAAAATCCATGATTGCTCAACCGCCCGTGCCAGTGGAATCATCCGAATTAATATCTCATCTCCCGAACAAAGAAAGGTTGTTGCAATCCCCATGATATCAGTCTCAGCACACGCCAAAAGACACAAGGCGAAACCGCACAGAAAGTGAACACAGCCAACTGTTCCCTGTCATACGATATCGTCATTCATCGCAAGCAATCGGAATATCGAAACACGATCAAAACGGATGAAACGCACAGCTCACGGTGTGCACAGAGCGCTTAACTCAGTAGCTCTTGCAGCAAGCCGGACTTTGAATATGAGGAAACATGAGGAAATATGAGGAAAATATGTTTTGTTTTATCTTTGTATTTTTTGCCCATTTTGATTGGTATGTTTGTATTTTTTATTTAATGTTTGTATATTTTGTTTTATGTTTATATTATTGCCCATGTCGGTTGGTATTTTTTGTTATATGTTTGTATCTTTAAGCATATTTATATCTTAGTTCGAGTGTACTGTCCCTAATGTTGTTAGTATATGAATCTGGGTGGTTTCTGTAACAAACAGATTTGTCCATGTCCTGATCACATAGCCAAGTCGTCGACTGTCGCACAAAGCTTGATGGCCAGTCTCTATCTTAAAAGAAGTTTTCAACCACAGAATTGATAAACATCTGGTGGGGCAGAACGTTACAGATATACATGATCGCCTACGCCAGAAAGAATGGAACATGGTACTGCAGCTCTATTCTCATGACAAGGCCAACAATTGTGTTTCAGCTCGGTGACTCCAGCAACGTTTCTTATCTCATTATTTCTCATTCCGCCTCTTCGTCTATAGTGACGTTAAAGGTTAGACTAAAGAACGAAACTTTACACTGTAATACTGTTATCTTGTAAAGTAAAAGTAAAGGTAAAGGTAACGGTAGGGTTATGGTAAAGGTAAAGGTAACGGTAGGGTTATTAGTAAAAGTAAAGTAAAGTACCCCCGTCACGCCAAGTGGCGTATAGTGAAATATGGTGTTAGTGACCCTATATTTTACAGACCTTCAGCACATGAGTTTTGGGGTAATGTGGTCGGTATTACGCCCGTGTTGCTTTACTTTCCCAGAAAAAAAATCCGGTACCCATTTAAGGCTGGGTGAACCCGGAAGCCGTCGGTTGGGATCGAACCATACCTCTTGTCCTTTGTAGTCCAGTTCACTAACCACTGAGCTATCGCGGCTCCCAAAGGTAAAGTACGAGGCTTAAATCGGCGTCTCAGCACGCGAGTTTTCACCAATATGTGCTCAGCTGCCTTTCCAGAAGTGTTCGTAGACTTCTTGACAATGTCGCTTCAAGCATCGAAACTCATGATGCGTGGCGGTATTCTTCACCCTCCCAGAGTACTACCCTGATACCCATTTCTGCCAGCGGCTAGGTCGACCGCGGTGGTATTTTTATTTCTAACAACGAGTACAACTCACACTGCTTCCAGCAGGAATCGAACACGGGCTGTCGAACGTTGGTAGCCCAGTCGGGTAATTTTCCCAACTAGGCTACTGAGGCTCCCAACTAGGCAACTGAGGCTCCCAACTAGGCTACTGTGGCTCCCAACTAGGCAACTGAGGCTCCCAACTAGGCTACTGGGGCTCCCAACTAGGCTACTGGGGCTCCCAACTAGGCTACTGGGGCTCCCAACTAGGCTACTGGGGCTCCCAACTAGGCTACTGGGGCTCCCAACTAGGCTACTGGGGCTCCCAACTAGGCAACTGAGGCTCCTAACTAGGCAACTGAGGCTCCCAACTAGGCTACTGGGGCTCCCAACTAGCCTACTGGGGCTCCCAACTAGGCTACTGGGGCTCCCAACTAGGCTACTGGGGCTCCCAACTAGGCTACTGGGGCTCCCAACTAGGCAACTGAGGCTCCCAACTAGGCTACTGGGGCTCCCAACTAGGCTACTGGGGCTCCCAACTAGGCTACTGGGGCTCCCAACTAGGCTACTGGGGCTCCCAACTAGGCAACTGAGGCTCCCAACTAGGCTACTGGGGCTCCCAACTAGCCTACTGGGGCTCCCAACTAGGCTACTGGGGCTCCCAACTAGGCTACTGGGGCTCCCAACTAGGCTACTGGGGCTCCCATCTAGGCTACTGGGGCTCCCAACTAGGCAACTGAGGCTCCCAACTAGGCTACTGGGGCTCCCAACTAGGCTACTGTGGCTCCCAACTAGGCAACTGAGGCTCCCAACTAGGCTACTGGGGCTCCCAACTAGGCTACTGGGGCTCCCAACTAGGCTACTGGGGCTCCCAACTAGGCTACTGGGGCTCCCAACTAGGCTACTGGGGCTCCCAACTAGGCTACTGGGGCTCCCAACTAGGCTACTGGGGCTCCCAACTAGGCAACTGAGGCTCCCAACTAGGCTACTGTGGCTCCCAACTAGGCAACTGAGGCTCCCAACTAGGCTACTGGGGCTCCCAACTAGGCTACTGGGGCTCCCAACTAGGCTACTGGGGCTCCCAACTAGGCTACTGGGGCTCCCAACTAGGCTACTGGGGCTCCCAACTAGGCTATTGGGGCTCCCAACTAGGCTACTGGGGCTCCCAACTAGGCTACTGGGGCTCCCAACTAGGCTACTGGGACCCCCAACTAGACAACTGAGGCTCCCAACTAGGCTACTGGGGCTCCCAACTAGGCAACTGAGGCTCCCAACTAGGCTACTGGGGCTCCCAACTTGCACTTATTTTGTGTTTTAGACAATGGCTATGTTATAGATTGTCCTCCATTGTTCTATTTTCATTGTTTCTGATTTGGGTGTCATTATTTTCATGCTGTACCCTGAACAGGTGCACCACTGTACATGTATATTGTGTTGATGCTTCTCGTCATTAAACTTTGAACATCTGTAAACAGGAAACATGAACATGAACACTTTGATGGTGTAAACTTTGAACATCTGTAAACAGGAAACATGAACATGGACACTTTGATGGTGTAAACTTTGAACATATGTAAACAGGAAACATGAACATAAACACTTCAATGGTGTAAACTTTGAACATATGTAAACAGGAAACATGAACATAAACACTTTAATGGTGTAAACTTTGAACATATGTAAACAGGAAACATGAACACTTTAATGGTGTAGACTTTGAACATCTGTGAACAGGAAACATGAACATGAACACTTTGATGGTGTAAACTAGTCGCTCAAGCTCGTCGAGGGAGATGATGCCAGCTGTTGTTGCCTCTCGCCTCAGTGTTGTTTTGAATGCTTCTTCATATCAACTTCTTTTTTCTTTTACCCTCAAGTTCCCATTTGAGATTCTTCTGTTGTCTCTTCTCATCACATGGCCAACATATGACTACTTCTCTTCTCTTAATTATAGATGATATTGAATGCTGTGCCATTTCTCTTATTTCTGCATTAGTCTTCAATTCATTCCTTCTTCTTCTTCTTCTTCTTCCTCTTCTTCTTCTTCTACCTTTTTAGCTCCCACTGGAGCATAGGTCTCCAACAAACACTTTCCAAGTCGTTCTGTTTTTTGCCATTCTTTTAAGATCATTCCATGTCTTCCCCATCATCTTCGTCTCTGCTTCTATCTGTCTTCTCCAAGAATTCCTTGGTCTTCCTCTTTGTCTTTTCCCCTGGGGATTCCAAAAAAGGGCCTGCTGTGTAATACTCTCAGTTGGCTTCCGTAGTGTGTGTAATACAAAAATACATACAAAAAAAATTCATTCCTTGCTGTACGAAATATTTTCCTGAGGCATTTGATGGCATTTCTTCTCTTTTATTTTGTACATTTCAACTCCCTGTAAAGTATGCATTTAACAAACACTTTCCAGGCCGTTCTATTTCTTGCCATTCTTCTAAGATCACTTCAAGTCTTCCACATAATCTTTATCTCTGCTTCCACCTGTTTTCTTCACGAGTAGTTTGATCTTTCTCTATGTCCCTTTCCTTGAGGATGTCCAAAAAAAGGTCCTGTTGTGTAATACTCTCAATTGGCTTCCCCAATGTTTATCTTATCCATCGCCATTATCTTTGCCGTATCTCTTTATTCGTTGGTATTTGGCTGGTATTTGACTGGTATTTGACTGGTAT
Organism: Megaustenia siamemsis; assembly: GCA_032433765.1. Taxonomy (NCBI): domain Eukaryota; kingdom Metazoa; phylum Mollusca; class Gastropoda; order Stylommatophora; family Ariophantidae; genus Megaustenia; species Megaustenia siamemsis. Next base: position 67,872,609 of record JAVIAB010000108.1, read on the forward strand.
TTGACTGGTATTTGACTGGTATTTTCCCATAATTCTATGTTAGTGATTTTGTCCTGCCATTTCCATCCTTTTATTCTGAGCAAGCATCCATTAATGAAGGTCTGAATCTTTCATGATTTTTATTTGTGTTGTTCTCCATGTTTCACAGCCATATAATAGGACTGATTTAACATTAATTGGACGGCATTTAGAACTTTGATAATTTACTGTTATAAAGTTGCATGAGAAGAATGTTGTTGTATCAGTGCAATGTTCTCATCACATCTCTCAACATGTTATTTCAGTTTCTACATTCATTATTTCAATTTATGTCTGAACTGTGAATCTCTCCATTGAAACGACTGCAAAGAACAGTTGATGTATTTATTTACATTTTGTTCTCTCTCGCTCTCTCTCTCTCTCTCTCTCTCACTCTCTCTCTCTCTCTCTCTCCAAGTTTTAAAACCCTCGATGGTTAAAATAAAATGTTTTCTGAACTTAAATTTTCATGAATCAGAAATTATTACGTAAGAGAGAGAGAGAGAGAGAGAGAGAGAGAGAGAGAGTGAGAGAGAGAGAGAGGGAAAGAGAGCGTAAAGAGAGATATTGTTCATTATATACAAGTCAAAACTACATATAGAGATAACAAATGAAATGATCTGATCATCGGGGTAGAGTAGCATGAGATTCTATAGCGCATAGAAGATATGTTAAAGGAGAAGGATTAAGTAGCATGAGATTCTATAGCCCATAGAATATATGCTAAAGGAGAAGGACTAAGGTGCATGAGATTCTATAGCACATAGAAGATATGCTAAAGTAGAAGGACTAAGTTGCATGAGATTCTATAGCACATAGAAGATATGCTAAAGTAGAAGGACTAAGTTGCATGAGATTCTATAGCATATAGAAGATATGCTAAAGGAGAAGGATTAAGTAGCATGAGATTCTATAGCACATAGAAGATATGCTAAAGTAGAAGGACTAAGTAGCATGAAATTCTATAGCACATAGAAGATATGCTAAATTAGAAGGACTAATTTGCATGAGATTCTATAGCACATAGAAGATATGCTAAAGGAGAAGGATTAATTAGCATGAGATTCTATAGCACATAGAAGATATGCTAAAGGAGAAGGACTAAGTAGCATGAGATTCTATAGCACATAGTAGATATGCTAAAGGAGAAGGACTAAGTAGCATGAGATTATATAGCACATAGAAGATATGCTAAAGGAGAAGGACTAAGTAGCATGAGATTCTATTGCACATAGAAGATATGTTATAGTAGAAGGACTAAGTAGCATGAGATTCTATAGCACATAGAAGATATGCTAAAGGAGAAGGACTAAAGTAGCATGAGATTCTATTGCACATAGAAGATATGCTAAAAGACAAGGACTAAGTAGCATGAGATTCTATAGAACTTAGAAGATATGCTAAAGGAGAAGGATTAAGAGTCCGTGGTAGACCCAGAGTAAGATGGGCTAACAACATCCGAGAAGTGCTACAACAACATCAAGTGGCAGTGGTTGAGATTGTAGGAGGCATGAGCTACAGCAGTAGATCTCCCTCAACACCTGAAGGAGTATAGGAGGACGTGAAGAGACAGAGATAGACAGAGAGAGACAGAGAGAGACAGAAAGAGACACAGAGAGAGAGACAGAGAGAGAGACAGAGAGAGAGACAGAGGGAGACAGAGAGAGACAGAGAAAGACAGTGAAAGACAGAGAGAGACAGAGAGAGACAGTGAGAGACAGAGAGACAGAGAGAGACAGAGAGAGACAGAGAGAGACAGAGAGAGACAGTGAGAGACAGAGAGAGACAGAGATAGACAGAGAGAGACAGAGAAAGACAGAGAGAGACAGTGAGAGACAGAGAGAGACAGTGAGAGATAGTGAGACACAGAGAAAAAACAGAGAGAGACACAGAGAGACAGAGATAGACAGTGAGAGACAGAGAGAGACAGAGAGAGACAGTGTGAAAGAGAGAGAGACAGTGTGACAGAGAGAGACAGTAAGAGAGTGAGAGACAGAGAGACAGAGAGAGACAGACAGAGACAGAGAGAGACAGAGAGAGACAGTGAGAGACAGAGAGAGACAGTGAGAGACAGAAAGAGACAGGGAGAGACAGAGAGAGACAGAGAGAGACAGAGAGATACAGAGAGAGACAGTGAGAGACAGAGAGAGATAGTGAGAAACAGAGAGAGACAGTGAGATACAGTGAGAGGCAGGGAGAGGCAGGGAGAGGCAGAGAGAGAGTGAGAGACAGAGAGAAAGAGGGAGACAGTGAGAGACAGAGAGAGACAGAGAGAGACAGTGAGAGACAGAGAGAGACAGAGAGAGACAGAGAGACAGAGAGATAACGTGAGAGAGTGAGAGAGACAGAGAGAGACAATGAGAGACAGTGAGAGACAGTGAGAGACAGTGATAGATAGTGAGACACAGAGAAAAACAGAGAGAGACACAGGGAGACAGAGATAGACAGAGATAGACAGTGAGAGACAGAGAGAGACAGAGATAGACAGTGAGAGACAGAGAGAGACAGAAATAGACAGTGACAGAGAGAGATAGTGAGAGACAGAGAGAGACAGTGAGAGACAGAGAGAGACAGAGATAGACAGTGAGAGACAGAGAGAGACAGAGAGAGACAGAGATAGACAGTGAGAGACAGAGAGAGACAGTGAGGGAAAGAGAGAGACAGAAAGAGACAGTGAGAGACAGAGAGAGACAGAGATTGACAGTGAGAGACAGAGAGAGACAGAGATTGACTGTGAGAAGCAGAGAGAGACAGTGAGAGACAGTGAGAGACAGAGAGAGACAGAGAGAGAGACATAGATAGAGAGTGAGAGACAGAGAGAGACAGAGAGTGACAGTGAGACATAGAGAGACAGTGAGAGAATTAGAGACAGAGAGAGAGATACAGAGACAGAGAGAGACAGTGAGAGAGTGAGAGTTAGAGAGAGACAGAGAGAGAAAGTGAGAGACAGAGACAGACAGAGAGAAAGACGGAGAGAAACAGTGAGAGACAGAGACAGACAGAGAGAGACAGTGAGAGACAGAGATAGATTGATAGAGACAGTGAGAGACAGAGAGAAACAGTGAGAGATAGAGAGAGACAGAGAAAGAGACAGAGAGAGAGACAGTGAGAGACAGAGAGAGAGACAGAGAGAGACAGTGAGAGACACAGAGAGAGACAGAGAGAGACAGAAAGAAATAGCGAGAGACAGTGAGAGACAGAGAGAGAGTGTGTGTGAGAGACAGAGAGAGACAAAGACAGACAAAGACAGACAGACAGAGAGACAGAGTGAGACAGTGAGAGACAGAGACAGACAGAGAGAGACAGAAAGACAGTGAGAGACAGAGAGAGACATTGAGAGACACACACGGGTAGTGAGAGACAGAGAGACAGAAAGAGACAGAGAGAGACAGTGAAAGACAAAGAGAGAGACAGTGAGAGATAGAGAAAAACACAGAAAGAGACAGAGAGAGACAATGAGAGACACAGAGACATAGAGAGACAGTGAGAGACAGAGAGAGAGACATTGAGAGACAGAGAGACAAAGAGAGTGAGAGACATAGAGACAGAGAGACAGATAGAGTGAGAGACAGAGAGAGAGTGAGAGACAGAGAGAAGCATAGAGAGAATGAGAGACAGACAGAGAGTGAGAGTTATAAAGACAGAGACAGACAGAGAGACAAATAGAGTGAGAGACAGAGAGAGAGGGAGAGACAGAGAGAGACCGTGAGAGACAGAGAGAGAGAGACAGTGAGTTACAGAGAGAGACAGAGGGAGGGACAGAGGGAGAGACAGAGAGAGATAGAGAGAAAAGAGAGAGACAGAGAAAGACAGTGAGAGAGAGAGTGCGAGACAGAGAGAGAGTGAGAGACAGAGAGAGTGAGAGACAGAGAGAGAGTGAGAGACAGAGAGAGACAGTGAGAGACACATAGACATAGAAACAGAGAGAGACAGAGAGACAGAGAAAGAGACAGAGACAGAGGGAGAGAGAGTGTGTAACAGAGAGACAGAGAGACAGAGAGAAAGACAGAGAAATAGAGAGAGACAGTGAGTGTCAGAGAGACAGAGAGACAGAGAGAGAGACAAAGAGAGACAAAGAGAGAGAGAGTGAGAGACAGAGAGAGAGTTAGAGAAATAAAGACAGAGACAGACATAGAAACAGATATAGTGAGAGACAGAGAGAGCCAGTGAGAGACAGGGAGAGAGAGACAGTGAGTGACAGAGAGAGACAGAGGGAGTGACAGAGGGAGAGACAGAGAGACAGAGAGAAAGTGAGAGACAGAGAAAGACAGTGAGAGAGAGTGCGAGACAGAGAGAGTGAGAGACAGAGAGAGTGAGATTCCAAGAGAGAGTGAGAGACAGAGAGAGACAGTTAGAAACACATAGTCATAGAAACAGAGAGAGACACAGAGAGACAGAGAAAGAGAAAGAGAGACAGATGGAGAGAGAGTGAGAGACAGAGAGACAGAGAGAAAGACAGACAGAGAAATAGAGAGACACAGAGAGAGAGAGAGTGAGAGACAGAGAGACAGACGGAGAGACAGAGAGAGACAGGAAGAAAGTGAGAGACAGAGAAAGACAGTGAGAGAGTGAGAGACAGAGATAGAGTGAGAGACACAGAGAGAGAGAGAGAGAGAGAGAGAGAGAGAGAGAGAATGTGTTTTAGTGAAGTGAGGAGAATAAGAGAAAAAAATGTTTGACAAGCAAAATGTCCTGTATTAGAACTTTGTGTTTTGTACTTCGGATGAAGAAAGTGTTTTAGATCATGACCTTGTTCTAGATGAAGAAAGTGTTTTAGATCATGACCTTGTTCTAGATGAAGAAAGTTTTTTAGATCATGACCTTGTTCTAGATGAAGAAAGTGTTTTAGATCATGACCTTTTTCTATATGAAGAAAGTGTTTTAGATCATGACCTTGTTCTATATGAAGAAAGTGTTTTAGATCATGACCTTATTCTAGATGAAGAACTTGTTCTAGATGGATAACTTGTTCTAGATGAAGAACTTGTTCTAGATGAAGAACGTGTTCTAGATGAAGAACTTGCTCTGTATAAGTAATGTGTATAATGTGTGTTTAGTGTGTGTTTAGTTTGTGTTTAATGTATTTTTAGTGTGTATTCCATATGTGTTTAGTGTGTGTTTAGTTTGTGTTTAATGTGTGTTTAGCGTGTGTTTAGTGTGTATTCCATATGTGTTTAGTGTTTGTTTAGTTTGTGTTTAATGTGTGTTAGCGTGTGTTTAGTGTGTGTTTAATGAATGTTTAGTGTGTGTTTAATGAGTGTTTAATGTGTATTTAGTTTTTGCTTATAGTGTGTTTAATGTGTGTTTAGTGTGTTTTTAGTGTGCGTTTAATGAGTGTTTAATGTGTGTTTAGTGTGTGTTTAGTTTGTGTTTAATGTGTGTTTAGTGTGTATTCCATATGTGTTTAGTGTGTATTTAATGAGTGTTAAATGTGTATTTAGTTTGTGTTTAGTGTGTGTTTAATGTGTGTTTATTGTGTTATTTCGTTTGTTTACTATATCTACCCGACTTTTCACCGAAACGTTGTATTTCGTCTCGTCTTTCTGTTAGCTTAGCTACTCCATATAATTCCATTTTTATTTGACAAGTTGTTTGCAGTTGTACTCGCAACCCCGTGCAGTATCTCATTATATTTCTATATTTTATATCTATGCTATCTATCCTGTATAAGAAATGTGTTCTAATTGTGGACATGTTTTATATTACAGGCATGTTACTTACGAAAATATCAACACAACAAATACACATGTATCACTATGTGTCACTCTCTAAATAGAACGTAACAACAGCATTAATAATAACATGAATTGCATGTACAAGAAATATGCAACCTGCGTCATAACTTCAGCCTTTGAGACTAGTGTCCCTTCCATCCTGTCATATCTTGGCAGTCCAGGCAGATCAGTGTTCCAAATAAATAGGTCTTTATTATTCGCTACATGTTAGACATTATAGTGAAGGAAAGCAAAAATAAAGGACTCAGCCTCAATAGCAAAAAAAGTCAGAGGTAATGGTAGTAACAAAGAAAAAGACATCACTACAATGCACAATACAGACAGGTGGAACAATATTAAAACAGGTAAGTGAATTTAAATATCTGGGAACAATGTTAACTTCAGATGGTAGATGTAAACCCTCTCGAAACACGGTGGAAAATAGGAGGTCCCGTGTGCATTCGCGCACGTTAAAGAACTCTTGGTAGTTTACAATTGATAAGAGCCGGCTAAAAATGGAATCCATCAAGGGCAACAACTGTTCACTAGATCTAGCCATGCAAGCCGAAGATGAATGCCTCAGGCCGAAAGGTGCAGATATTGCGGCTATGCCGTAAACTAACGACACATCATCATCATCATGTACCATGCCGGTTGGCGTAGGCGATCATGTCCCTCCACAATCTTCTATCTTCAGTGCATCGTATCAGTTCTGTTGTTGACTGTTTTCCATGCCATGACACCAAGTTATCCAGTATTTTCTCTCTTTGTCGTCCGCGATCTCTCTTTCCTTTTATTTTGCCAGTTGTAACCAAGTATTCCAACTTTCCTCTTCTCATGATGTGCCCGAAAAAATGTTGATTTCTGATTTCTTCTTTCTGATGTTTTTTTAAGAGCTCCCTTTTTGTGTTGGCCTCTTTGAGAACTTCCTCATTGGGTAGCACATGACGCTCCCTACCGGACGAGGTGGCTGTGAAGCCCCCATTAACGTCGTTAGCTGTAAATAGAAGGTTGTGATTTGTCATGATTATTCCAGGAAATTTAAGAAGGTAGTTTGCCATTCCTTCCTTCTTGGCAGTGACTGTACTAGTCGGAGATCGCAGCCATTGTCTCCATACATGAGATCCTCTGCCTGCCATCGCGGTGTGGGGACCATAACCGGCACTACTTGTCGGCTGCTCCCACAACACCATCCACCACCTGCTCCAATGGCTTCACATAACCCTGATTGGGGGGGGCTAAACGGGAGCTCCACCTTGCCCAGGGGTGTCCCGAAGACTAGCGGAGGAAAGGAGACGTCTTACTCCTCACGACACAACGCCCACTTAAAAGGTGGACGCCTAGAAGAAGAGAAGAGTCTTGACGTTCGTGTGGCTGCCCCGGGGGCCTGGCCACGTTTAGGGAAGTGTAGGCTCGCTGTCACCTGCAACCATGTCGTATGATGCGACTAAGGAGTTTAGTGTCAAATTCTTCGTCAGTGCTACAGAGTTCTGAGCCGAAGTCATCTTTAGTGCTTTCGCTAGGTTCTTGTCGGGCGTGCTTTATACTTGAGATCGAGCTGCGGAGCGGATATGATCACTATGGAGATGCCAGTTGTACAATGAAGGCTATCTCTCATCCCCTATCCGGGAGATACTTGTCTTAACAGGAAAAGATACAGATACATACAGGTTCGATCCTGCTTTGGTCCATATTTTTTTTCTGTTGTTGATTATTTGTCAATTTTTCCGAGTGCTGTAAACATACCTCTTCCTCTGAATTGATTCGCTATCTCTCATCTAGACTAGACTATCTAATATCACATACATACCATTTGCTCTATTAATCTTCTTCTTATTCTTCTGCGATCATGACTGTCAGAGTAGGATTCCAGACTCTCTTATGATGGCAGCTGTCTGTTTCAGTGATTCGGTTGCCCCATATAGTTTCTCTTCCAGGGAGGTGGGTGTGGACCACATTGTACTTCTCAGGTCTGTGTACTGGGGGCAATCCTGTAGAACATGTTTTGTTGTCATATTGTCCAGTGTGCAGTGACATTGGTTGGTAGTACCAATTTTGAATTTGGTGAACATGTGATTTATCATTCTATTGTGGCTAGTGCGGAGGCAAAGTATGACTTGATCCCTTCTTGATAGTTGATGGTGGTATCCGTTACTCTCGTTATACTTTGGGTGTTCTCGTTTCCATTTTTCATGAAACTGGCCTTTGATGATGGATTTTGCTATTGATCTTCTAGTGGAGTATCTCCGGCCTGTATTTTGGAGTATAGGAAAGCGATCACAGAACAGATAACAAGGATACAACAGTAGAACATAGGAACCTAATGATATAATTTGTCAAAATAAAACAGAACATAGACTAAAATTAACAACAGCGGAAATAAAACATGTATTCCAAAGAAGTCAATAATCTATATTTAGAACACTACAGACACTACCAACTATAATTTTACTAAGACCTGTGAGCCAAAAACACTTCAATAAGTGTGACGTTTTCATGTACAGAAGCTGTACACGGCTGACGTAATTCTGCTCACAACCACCCCTGCTCGCAAAACTGAAAACGTCACACTTGTGGTGTGGGTTTTTTAGGAATATTTTCTCAGTCCGCTGGCCTTAGTAACCCACTAGTTGGTTGTGCTTCAGCTGATGATCGCTGACTTTGTGACGTCAGATATGTGGACAATTCCAGCTTTGTTCTAGATGAAGAACTTGCTCTGTATAAGAAATACCGGATTATTTTCTGGGAAAGTAAAGCGGCACGGGCGTAATACCGACCACATTACCCCAAAAATCATGTGCTGAAGGTCTGTAAAATTTATGGTCACTAACACCATTTTCCCTATACGCCACTTGGCGTGACGGGGTCTCTTTTGGGAGCCGCGATAGCTCAGTGGATAGTGAACTGGACAACAAAGGACAAGAGATAGGGTACGATCCCAACCGACGGCTTCCAGTTCACCCAGTCTTTAATGGGTACCGGATTTTTTTCTGGGAAAGTAAAGCAGCACGGGCGTAATACCGACCACATTACCCCAAAAATCATGTGCCGAAGGTCTGTAAAATTTATGGTCACTAACACCATATTCCCTATACGTCACTTGGAGTGATGGTGGTACTTTACTTTTGTTTTATTGGCTGAGTAGACAACTGCTAGCCACTCAGCAGATAATTGATGCTAACGAGACACGAGTAGTTAACTGAATATCTTAGCTAAAAAGACACAGAGAAAAACCCACTTTGAACTATGACATCTCTTTGATCCAGTACGTGTATTGATCTCTTACAGGAAGATCAGAAAAGAAAGAAAGAACCATCGGCAACGCTTCGAGTGGTATATTGCGTTAGTGCCCACACATTTTTCACAGTGTTGTCAGCAGTACGCCAGGTCGCTCTTATTATCCTAAAAGGAATATCTGAAACTATTCTGGGGCTGTATGAGTCTTACCACGACGTGCACGAACATACAACCTCTTGGATTATTAGCTTATTAATGTAAGCTGTCTAGACGTGTCTCAATCACGGGCTGAGTTCTTAGGAACTTCAATCCAGAGTCGTTAACAACTGACATAATGAACCTTGTGAGAACAGGTCATATAAGAGCTGAGGCAGGGCAGGTGTTCCTAAGCGTTCGGCTTTTCGTGGCAAGGCGCAGTGCCATGGAGTACGGGTTAGATCCTGCTTCGGACCATATATTGTTCTTTGTTTTTTTCTGTTGTTTATTTGTCATTTTTTTCTGAGTGCTGTAGTACATACCTCTTCCTCCTATGATTCCCAGGAATTATACCAAGGCTGCAGCTTAAGGCCTCACAATCAGAGGAGGCATCAAATTTGTTTCTTTTGTGATTTATGATAGAGATTTTCGGATGTTAGTTTTTTAATTGGGAGCCACACAGTTTCACTTAGTATAGCAAGCTTAAAGAATCAACAAGTCTAAATCTGGAGCAAGTGGTGAGCTGTGACGTACACACCTACAAGGTGACAGTTGCACATGAGCATGTGTGGGCTGTGACGTACACACCTACAAGGTGACAGTTGCACATGAGCATGTGTGGGCTGTGACGTACACACCTACAAGGTGACAGCTTCACATGAGCATGTGGTGGGCTGTGACGTACACACCTACAAGGTGACAGCTTCACATGAGCATGTGGTGGAGTGTGACGTACACACCTACAAGGTGACAGTTGCACATGAGCAAGTGGTGGGCTGTGACGTACACACCTACAAGGTGACAGTTGCACATGAGCAAGTGATGGGCTGTGAAATACACTCCTACATGGTGACAGCTCCACATGAGCAAGTGACGAGCTGTGACATACACTCCTACATGGTGACAGCTCCACATGAGCAAGTGATGGGCTGTGACATACACTCCTACATGGTGACAGCTCCACATGAGCAAGTGGTGGGCTGTGACGTACACTTCTACAAGGTGACAGCTCCACATGAGCAAGTGATGGGCTGTGACGTGCTCTATGGTGACAGCTTTACAAACAAATAAAACAAAAGAAACACAACAAATTACTGAAGTTTCGGTCTTCCTGCGGCCTTCTTCCGAAAACAAGAACACAAACATACAACGAAAGAAAGATAAACTCAACTACATCTTGAATGAGCGGAACAGGTAAATCGAGGAGAAATAAAAAGAGGGATAATTTATGAAATGTTAAACAAAAGGAAGAAGTACTGCATATGGATAATAAAAATGAAGACATGAAAATTAGAACATAAAAATGAGTGCACAAAAAATATTTTAACTCAATACGAGACCTAATAATCATGAAAAGTCTAAATCTAGCCTTATTTTATTGACTCCATCTCCATTCTAACGGCAGTTGTTAATAAGCTCCGCTATGACGTGATTTATGCACCTACAAATCACTCGCACACACATGACCCTCTACATCGCCTCGTCTATCGCAACTGCCATCACGAGCCACGTACTATTTTGTAACTAAATATTCGCGAGGTCCTAACGATCATTGATGCATAATTTGGTTAATACCTGGGTGAATTCACAAGCTGACGAGTAGGGTCATTAGGAAGGTATGTAATACAATTATTATTAAAATTAGCAAACATTAAGTCTGGTCAACACTGTTAGGAATAGTTGAGATAGTTTTTTTTTTTTTTTTTTTTTTTTTTTTTTTTTTTTTTTTGCTGAGTACAGTAACTTGTTCTCCGCATAATAACTATTCTTTGTTTTGAGTACATCAACCATGATATTTTAACTATTCTTTGTTTTGAGTACATTAACCATGGTATTTTAACTATTCTTTGTTTAGAGTACTTTAACCATGGTATTTTAACTATTCTTTGTTTTGAGTACATTAACCATGGTATTTTAACTATTCTTTGTTTTGAGTACTTTAACCATGGTATTTTAACTATTCTTTGTTTTGAGTACTTTAACCATGGTATTTTAACTATTCTTTGTTTTGAGTACATTAACCATGATATTTTAACTATTCGTTGTTTTGAGTACATTAACCATGATATTTTAACTATTCTTTGTTTTGAGTAATTTAACCATGATATTTTAACTATTCTTTGTTTTGAGTACTTTAAACATATTTTAACTATTCTTTGTTTTGAGTACTTTAACCATGATATTTTAACTATTCTTTGTTTTGAGTACTTTAACCATGATATTTTAACTATTCTTTGTTTTGAGTACTTTAACCATGATATTTTAACTATTCTTTGTTTTGAGTACTTTAACCATGATATTTTAACTATTCTTTGTTTTGAGTACTTTAACCATGATATTTTAACTATTCTTTGTTTTGAGTACTTTAACCATGATATTTTAACTATTTTATTTGAGTACTTTAAATATGATATTTTAACAATTCTTTGTTTTGAGTACTTTAACCATGATATTTTAACTACTTATTGTTTTGACTACTTTAATTGTCTTCAGTATTTTAATCTACCTCGTTTTGTTTGCTTTAATTTTGTTATGAGTACTTTAATAAAAGGAGCTGCGATAGCTCAGTGGTTAGTGAACTGGACTACAAAGGACAAGGGATAGGGTTCGATCCCCACCGACGGCTTCCAGGTTCTATCTATCTATCTATTGACCTTTCGAGCCGTAACCGGCCCATAGGGCGTAGACCAAGATACACCTTCTCCTATATGAATTTTTGTTCTAGCAGTTTTCTTTTAAAGATATTTTATCAAATCTCGCCATCTGTCTCTGTTCTGTGCAAGCAGTTCTATCTCATTGAGGGAGCCGATTCCTGCTGCTCTTGCCTCTCTCATCAATGTTTTCCAGGTTCACCCAGGCTTAAATGGGTACCGGACTTTTTTCTGGGAAAAGTAAAGCGGCACATGGGCGTAATACCGACCACATTACCCCAAAAAATAATGTGCTGAAGGTCTGTAAAATTTATGGTCACTAACACCATATTCCCTATATGCCACTTGGCGTGACGGTGGCTCCTTACTTTTTTTTTTTTACTTTAATAAAGCATTGTTTGAGTACTTTAATAAAAATCCTACAAACTACAAACATGGAGTAAAGACATCAAGATGCACCAGGATGCATAGAGATGCGAAGCTGCTGTTATCTGAGTTATTTGCGGGTCATCATCATTGCACTCCGAACATGTCCATATGTGCTCAGGTCCCCACCTCAGCAAGTCCCGCAGTGTCCAGCGACTGACGACTCCAGGTCTGTGTTGGTTGATAGGTCTTCTTATACATCCACTAAGTTTCTTGTTTCTGGCTGTGCCATCTGAATATTTCTTGTTTCTGGTTGTGCCATCTGAATATTTCTTGTTTCTGGCTGTGCCATCTGAATATTTCTTGTTTCTGGCTGTGCCATCTGAATATTTCTTGTTTCTAGCTGTGCCATCTGAATATTTCTTGTTTCTGGCTCTGCCATCTGAATATTTCTTGTTTCTGGCTGTGCCATCTGAATATTTCTTGTTTCTGGCTGTGCCATCTGAATATTTCTTGTTTCTGGCTCTGCCATCTGAATATTTGTTGTTTCTGGCTGTGCCATCTGAATATTTCTTGTTTCTAGCTGTGCCATCTGAATATTTCTTTTTTCTGGCTGTGCCATCTGAATATTTCTTGTTTCTAGCTGTGCCATCTGAATATTTCTTGTTTCTGGCCGTGCCATAAAAATATTTCTTGTTTCTGGCTGTGCCATCTGAATATTTCTTGTTCCTAGCTGTGCCATCAAAATATTTCTTGTTTCTGACTGTGCCATCAAAATATTTCTTGTTCTTGGCTGTGCCATAAAAATATTTCTTGTTTCTAGCTGTGCCATCAAAATATTTCTTGATTCTGGCCGTGCCATCAAAATATTCCTTGTTTCTGGCCGTGCCATAAAAATATTTCTTGTTTCTGGCCGTGCCATCAAAATATTTCTTGTTTCTGACTGTGCCATCAAAATATTTCTTGTTTCTGACTGTGCCATCAAAATATTTCTTGTTTCTGACTGTGCCATCAAAATATTTCTTGATTCTAGCTGTGCCATCTGAATATTTCTTGTTTCTAGCTGTGCCATCAAAATATTTCTTGTTTCTGGCCGTGCCATCAAAATATTTCTTGTTTCTGGCCGTGCCATCAAAATATTTCTTGTCTGGCTGTGCCACCTGAAAATTTCTTGTTTCTAGCTGTGCCATCTGAATATTTCTTGTTTCGGCCGTGCCATCGAAATATTTCTTGTTTCTGGCTGTGCCATCAAAATATTTTTTTGTTTCTAGCTGTGCCATCAAAATATTTCTTGTTTCTGGCCGTGCTATCAAAATATTTCTTGTTTCTGGCCGTGCCATCAAAATATTTCTTGTTTCTAGCTGTGCCATCAAAATATTTCTTGATTCTGGCTGTGCCATCAAAATATTTCTTGTTTCTAGCTGTGCCATCAAAATATTTCTTGTTTCTGGCCGTGCCATCAAAATATTTCTTGTTTCTGGCTGTGCCATCAAAATATTTCTTGTTTCTAGCTGTCTTCTTCTTCTTTCTTCTTTTCTCTTTCACTGATACCTAAAAGGTGTCGTGATTTATATCATTTGTCGTTCTTGTGCTGCTCGAATTGTCTGAATTAGTGATTTTCCTTTGTTGTTACATGTCTCTGTCACTGCATCTATCCATCTTCTTCTGGGTCTTCCTCTTGGTCTTTTCCCATACATTCTCGAGAAGAACGCCCTTGATGGTGATTGGTGAGGATTCATTCTGACCAGGTGGCCAAACCATTTAAGTTGTTCTATATATTCTTGGCAGGGTTTTGTTCCTACCATTTTTCTTATGGTTTCATTTGGTATTCTATCTCTTCTTGTGTTGTTTGTTACTTTTCTCAAGCATCGCATCTCACATGTATTGATCTTTCTTAAATGGGATTTAGAAAGGGTCCATGTTTGACTTTCATAGCACAAAGTTGGTATGAAGATGCTATTTATCATTTGTTGTTTAGCTGGCATAGAAATGTTTGGATGTCTTAACAATGGTGAAAGCTGGTATGTGACAGCATTTGCTTTTTGTATTCTCATGTCAATTTCTCTGTCTAGTTTTCCATCTTCTGTGAACATTGCGCCTAAATACTTGAATTCCTCTACTTGTTTTATTTCTTTGTCTTTGATCTTGATGTTTAATGGGTGTCTCAATTTGCTTATTCTTATAGCCTCTGTTTTTGCTGTGTTAATTTTCATACTGTAGTTTGTGCAGCTTTTATCTAGAGATGTTAAATGCTGTTGTAGCAGGTTTTCATCCTCATATATTAGGCATTGGTCATCTGCGAAGAGTAGCTCGTTGATGTTGGAGTTTTCTACCTCTATATTATTATTTGATTTGTCCTTATTGTTGGTTGTTTCCTTGTTTATTTTGTCCATATATATGATGAAGAGGAGTGGTGAGAGGACACATCCTTGTCTTACTCCTGTTGTAACCTGAAACCATTCTGACAGACCTTCCGATGTTCTGACGGCACTTTGACTGTTTTTATATAGTGCTATTATATTTTCTAGTAGTTGTCCTGCTACCCCGTATGTTTCTAAAGTTTGCCAAAGTTTGTTCTTGTCCACACGGTCAAACGCTTTTTCCTGATCTATAAACACTATATTTAGGTTTCTGTCATATTCTATTGTTTTTTCACATAGTTGTCTCAATGTAAATATAGCATCAGTGCAGCTTTTGCCTTTTCTGAATCCGAATTGATTATTACTTAATTGAGGTTCTATTATGTATCTTACTCTCCTCTCTAATATTTTAGCAAACATTTTACCAACTTGACTCAATAGGGATATTCCTCTGTACATTTCACACTCCCTTTTACTTCCCTTATTCTTCCAAAATGGGACAATGATAGCTTTTTGCCAATCGTCTGGGACTTTTCTTTCTTCCCAAGCCATATTGAATATGATAGTAAGCCAATCTATAGCTGTTTCCTTACAAGCTAGTAGCATTTCTGTTGTTATTCCATCTATACCAGCTGCTTTGTTCTTTTTATTCTGTTTCAATGCCCATTCTACTTCTGCTTTAAGTATATTCGATTCCTGTTCATCATAGTGCCTATGTTTAAACTCTGTATTTCCGTTTGTATTTCCCTGGTTTAATAATTCCTTAAAGTATTCTCTCCATCTGATTATTATGTTTTTCCTGCTGCTGATTGGTCTACCTTTCTTGTCGTTTATTATAGTGGTTGGGTTATAATCATTATTTCTTACTCTCATTGCTTTTACACTTTTGAAAAATTCTCTGGGTTCTTCTCTACATGTTTTTGCTAATTCTTCACCAAATGCTTTCCATGAGTCTGCTTTTGTTTGTTCTAAGATCTTTTTGCTATCGTTTCTGGCTTGTCTATAGTGATTGTAGTCTTCTGTTGTTTTTGTCTTCTGCCACGTTTTATACTTGTCTTTCTTGTTTCACTGCTGATTTTACTACTTCATTCCACCATCTTGTAAGTTTCTTTCTGCTCTTTCCTATATTTTTCAGACCGCATTTCTCTTGTGTTGACTCTATTAAACCTTCTTTAAACTGTTTCCATGCTTCTTCTATGTTTGTAGGTTGTATTCGGGTTAGGTATTTGTTGGTTACGGATTCTTCTATTTCTTTCTGTATGTTTACATTCTTTATTGCTTTTAGATCGATTCTTTGTGCTTGAGGTCTTGTCATCTGTAGTTTCCTAATCCATTTTTTCTGCCATAGTAAAACAGGCTTATGGTCTGTATCTAATATTGCATTTGGTATAGATCTTGAGTCTGTTATGTCCCTCCTTTGATGTCTTCTAGTCAAAATAAAATCGATTTGGGAGGCCTTGCCCGTGTCATTCCATTTATACCAAGTGAGTATTTGGTTATGATTGTGCTGATTAAACGTGTTTGTTATATAAAGATCATGTTCTGCACAAATATTTAGTAGGTGTTCACCATTACTGTTACACTCTGTTCTAATGTCACTAAATGGTCCTAGGTATAATTCCCATGGTGTTCTCCTTTGTCCTACTCTACCTTTGAAATCTCCTAGTACAAACAATTTCTCTGTGTCTTTGACTTTATTTATTGTGGCTGATAGTTCATCAAAATATTCTTGTTTGCTGTCCTCACTATATGTGTCGTTGCATGGAGCATATGTTTGAATATAAGTGGTATTTCCTCCTTTTTCTGCTAATTTGATACTTATAATTCTTTCCGAGATGTAATCTATTTCTAGTATATTTTTGGCAGTATTACTTTCGATAATGAAACCGACCCCGTGTTTGTTTACTTCCGCCATGTTGTTAATTCCGCTCGTGACGAGTGTGTAGCTTTGGTGTATTTCTTTAATGATTTTACCTCTCTTTCTTGTGTCAGCTAATCCTAAGATTTTTATATTCCTTTTCTTCATAAATTCAACTATTTCTGTACTTTTATCCCCTAATCCGCAGATGTTCCAAGTGCCTATTAAACGTTCTGATTGTTTTCTTTGTGTTGTAGATTTCCCGCTTTTTGACATTTTCGTTCGTGATCGTAATATCGTAATAGCACAATGATGTAAGGTACTATTCGCACAAACTATATAAATCACATATAAAATCCATTAGAAATAGCACAAGAACGCTTGAATTTCTGTTTCTACGGGCATTGAAATTCACTTATAACTTAAATTTGACTCCCATCGAAAATTGTGTCGTGTTGCCAGCACAATCACACACCGGAAGTCTTTCTAGCTGTGCCATCAAAATATTTCTTGATTCTGGCTGTGCCATCAAAATATTTCTTGTTTCTGGCCGTGCCATCAAAATATTTCTTGTTTCTGGCTGTGCCTTCAAAATATTTCTTGTCGTCATTGCTGATTTTGTCGCTGAAATTCGATGCTGTGGATGGTCTAGAAGCTGCTGTAAAGCTGATGATAATGACGTCGACGTCAAACTACAAACATCCTGCCATCATCAATTGCCGTATCGTGTGGCCGTAGCGACCACCCTTCGACCGTTTCAGGCTGTTCGATGTTCTTTAATTCTATCTAACATCTTTCGATTACCTTGTCAGCTGTCACATCTTTCGTCTACCTTGTCGGCTGTTACATCTTTCGTCTACCTTGTCAGCTGTCACATCTTTCGTCTACCTTGTCAGCTGTCACATCTTTCGTCTACCTCGTCAGTTGTCACATCTTTCGTCTACCTTGTCAGCTGTCACATCTTTCGTCTACCTTGTCAGCTGTCACATCTTTCGTCTACCTTGTCAGCTGTCACATCTTTCGTCTACCTTGTCAGCTGTAAAATCTTTCGTCTACCTTGTCACCTGTCACATCCTTCGTCTACCTCGTCAGCTGTCACATCTTTCGTCTACCTTGTCAGCTGTCACATCTTTCGTCTACCTTGTCAGCTGTCACATCTTTCGTCTACCTTGTCAGCTGTCACATCTTTCGTCTACCTTGTCAGCTGTCACATCCTTCGTCTACCTCGTCAGCTGTCACATCTTTCGTCTACTTCGTCAGCTGTCACATCTTTCGTCAACCTTGTCAGCTGTCACATCTTTCGTCTACCTTGTCAGCTGTCACATCCTTCGTCTACCTCGTCAGCTGTCACATCTTTCGTCTACCTTGTCAGCTGTCACATCCTTCGTCTACCTCGTCAGCTGTCACATCTTTCGTCTACCTTGTCAGCTGTAACATCTTTCGTCTACCTTGTCAGCTGTCACATCTTTCGTCTACCTTGTCAGCTGTCACATCTTTCGTCTACCTTGTCAGCTGTAACATCTTTCGTCTACCTTGTCAGCTGTCACACATTTCGTCTCTCGGTCTCCCTTTTCTCCGTCTGACTTCCATTTTCCCCTAGTAACAAAATGTTTCAAATTCTCGCTTCTCACACCATAATGAAAAAGGTGTGGCTATATTTTCATTGCGACACTTCCTAGATTGCGCCGCACTGTCACTTCTTCGAAGACTTCATCCTTTATCCCGTCTGTCCAGCGAATCCTGACCAACTTTCCTTTCAATCCCACCCATGTAATGTTCCTTTCTCATTTCTCACCTGATCGTCCAATTGTGAAGACAGTTGCAGTGATACAACTCAGAGATTGGTTCAAATTGTCTTTTTCTGATTGATTGATAACAAGAATGTTTCTTGCATAAACATTATGTTCTTGTTGTTTTTAAACTCCATCTGCGTGTGTTCTAACTTTAACACCTGCGGAAAGGAGAGGAAGAACTACGTCATTACAAAAAATATGCAGAATTCGTACTATATCTATACCATACAACACTATGCCATACCATACCATACCAAACCATACCATACCATACCATATCATACCATACCATACCATACCATACCATACCATACCATACCATACCATACCATACCATACCATATCATACCATATCATACCATACCATAATAAACCATATCATAATAAACCATACCATATCTTTCTATATCATAATATACCATACCATACAATACTATAATATACCATGCCATACCATATCATTCCATACCATAATATACCATATCATATAATACTATACCATAATATACCATACCATATTATACAATACTATATCATACTACACCATAATATACCATACCATACCATAATATACCATACCATACTATACCATAATATACCATACCATATCATACTATACCATAATATACCATGCCATATCATAAAATACCATAATATACCATACCCTAATATACCATACATTGCCATATCATACCTAACCATAATATACCATACCATACCATAATATACCATACTATGCCATATCATACTATACCATACCATACCATACTATACCATACCATAATATACCATACTATGCCATATCATACTGTACCATACCATACCATAATATACCATACCATATCATAATATACCATAACATAACATAATATACCATACCATACCATAATATACCATACCATAATATACCATACCATACCATGCCATAATCATCATCATCATCATCAAGTGCCGGCCTACTAGCCAAGGTGATCATGTCTCTCCACAACTTTCGATCTCGACAGCTATTTATCATTTCTGTTGTTGACCTTCTGCCAAGCCATTCTCTTAAACTTGTCTGTTATTTTTTCTGTTTGCTTCCCTCTATCTCTTCGTCCCTCATTTTTTCCAATTGTTACAATATATTCCAGTTGTTCTCTTCTCATTACATGGCCAAAAAATGATGATTGTTTCTTCCTAATATTGGAAATTAGCTCTCTTTTTGCTTTGACCTCTCTCAGAACATCTTCATTACTTTTCTTAGCTGTCCATGGTACTCTCAATATTCTTCTGCAAAACCACATTTCTACAGACATCAGTGATTTTCTTGTCTGTTGTCCTATTGTCCATGATTCGCATCCATATGTTAAGACTGGCTCTACATAACATTTAAGAACTCTTTTTCTTGTTTCTATTGTCAAAAATGGATGCCATAATATCTTCCTCATTTTTTGGAAAGCTGCTTTTGCCTGAGCCATTCTGCATCTCACCTCTTTTGTACATCTTCCGTCTGAGGCCAACAAAGTTCCCAAATATTTAAATTCATCTACCTGTTTTAATATTGTTCCACTTGTCTTTATTTTGCACCGAGGTGATGCCTTTTTCTTTATTGTTGCCATTACCTCTGTCTTTTTGCTATTAAGGCTGAGTCCTTTATTTTTGCTTTCTTTCACTATAATGTCCAACATTTCTTGTAACTCATTTTCACTCTTAGCGATTAGGACTGTATCATCAACATACTTTATATTATTTATATTATGACCTCTAATTGTTATTCCAGGCATGTCCCTTATGGATCTTAAAATAATCTCACTATAAATATTAAACAAATCTGGTGACAGCACACAACCTTGTCCAACACCCTGTTTTATTTGTTGAAACATTCCCAATTGGTTTCCAGTTCTTATGGCCGTTGTTTGTTGCCAGTATATATTCTTTATTATTCTTAGATCTTTGCTGTCTACGTTTATGCTTTCTAAAATTTTGATTATTTCTTGGTGCTTTACTTTGTCAAATACCTTGGTGTAATCTATGAAACATAGGTATAGATCTGTTTTCACCTCTATGGCTCTTTCTTCTAAGGATCTTATGATATAAATGGCATTGCTTGTTCCTTTATCTGTAACAAAACTACACTGTTCATCGCTAATTTCTGGACTGATTTTGTTTCGCACTCTTCGCATGATGATTCTTAGTAATATCTTAGTCATATGTCTCATAAGGCTTATTGTACGATGATCATCGCATTCAATCGCACTCGATTTCTGTGACCATATCATACTAAACCATAATATACTATACCATACCATACCATACCATAATATACCGTACCATACCATAATATACCATACTATACCATAACATACCATAATATACCATACCATACCATAATATACCATACTGTACCATACCAAACTAAGCCATAATATACCATAAAATACCATAATATACCATACCATACCATACCATACCGTACTATACCATACCATAATATACCATACCATACTATAATATACCATACCATACCATAATATACCATACTGTACTATACCAATCTAAACCATAATATACCATACCATACGCTGATATATACCATAATATGCCATACCATATCATAATATACCATACTGTACCATACCAAAATAAATCATAATATACTATAATATACCATACCATACGATGATATACCATAATATATACCATACCATACGCTGATATACCATAATATGCCATACCATACCATAATATACCATACTGTACCATACCAAACTAAACCATAATATACCATACCATACGCTGATATACCATAATATGCAATACCATACAATAATATGCCATAACATACCATACCATACTACACTATTCGGTACCACACCACACTATATACCATTCATTCAATTAGTTTTTCTCTCGGCCGAAGACGACACTTAGGAAGCCATAGTTATCCACGATTGACGATCTGCTGCTAGTTCTTGCAGTTCTTTGTTGTTTCTTAGTTCCATGGTTGAGCCTTTGCTAGTAATTTTTCTTTACCCTACCATAGCTTACTATACCTAATTACCCTATACCCTACCATAGTTTACTATACCTAACTACACTATACCCTACCATAGTTTACTATACCTAACTACACTATACCCTACCATAACTTACTATACCTAACTACACCATACCCTACCATAACTTACTATACCTAACTACACTATACCCTACCGTAGCTTACTATACCTAACTACACAATACTCTACCATAGCTTACTATACCTAACTACCCTATACCCTACCATAGTTTTCTATACCTAACTACACTATACCCTACCATAGCTTACAATACCTAACTACACTATACCCTACCATAGCTTACTATACCTAACTACACTATACCCTACCATAGTTTACTATACCTAACTACACTATACCCTACCATAGCTTACTATACCTAACTACACTATACCCTACCATAGATTACTATACCTAACTACCCCATACCCTACCATAGCTTACTATACCTAACTACACTATACCCTACCATAGCTTACTTTACCTAACTACACTATACCCAAATGTGTTTCTCGTTGACACTTACATTGATTTCCTCATTTCTACTTTCCAATGAAGATCAAACACACTCACACACTTCTATTATAAATGCAATGTGATGATACGAAGCTGCATCAGATGTCACCAAATTTGTGTTTGACTATTGAATGTTGCATCCTCTGAAAGCTCACATTTGCTAATCTCTGATCCCTTTGTCGTGTTCACGACTGAAACATAATTCCTACATAAATATTGAGGTTAGCTCGAAAGATTTACGTTTTATGTGTAATGTCACAAAGTGAAACCACCCCTATGAAATGGCATGTTTTAAAATGAATGGAAATGTTCTCGGCTCAGGATATCTTCGTCTATAAACACAACAATCTTGAAGATTGTAATGATAAAGAATCTTTGAGATGGTAAGAAAGAGATATGTCCAACTTATATGAATACAGACAGCATGAGCTTAACCCGTTTAGGGAATCATTGCTTGTGTTGTTTATCATGATCACAATGACGGAGATGTTGCAGCTATACACTTTGAAGTTCGCTTCTTTGTCTTCCTCTCATCCTAACCCAATTCGAGAGTCGAGGGAGATGCAATTTTCTAATCCCCAAAACCAGTCATTGAGTAGGTACACGGCACAAAAGGACTTCCATTTTCTGAAACAGAAATATCAAATTTTAACATTTTTGTTCATTTTCTGTTACATGTAAACTTTAGTTTTTAGTTTAGCTTAGTTTGTGGTTTAGTTTTGTTTTGTTTAGTTTAATTCAGTTTAGTTATGTTTTATTGTGTGTAGTTTAGTGTAGTTTTTAGTTTAGTTTAGTTTTATTTTGTGTAATTTAGTGTAGTTTTTAGTTTAAATTAGTTTTATTTTGTGTAATTTAGTGTAGTTTTTAGTTTAGTTTAGTTTTATTTTGTGTAATTTAGTGTAGTTTGTAGTTTAATTTAGTTTAGTTTAGTTTTCTTTTGTGTAGTGTAGTTTGGTTTAATGCCGTTTTTAGTTTAGTATAGTTTAGTTTTGTTTAGTTCAATTTAGTTAAGTTTATTTCAGTTTAGTTTACTTTTGTTCAATTTAGTTTAGATTAGTTTAGTTTAGTTTTGTTTACTTTAGTTTCGTTTAGTCTTTAGTTTAATTGTATTTATTATAGTTTAGTTTAATTTAGTTTAGTTTAATTTAATGTAGTCTAGTCTAGTTTAGTTTAGTTTAATTTTGTTTAGTTTATTTTAGTCCAGTTTAGAATAGTTTAGTTTAGTCGCCAGCGTCAGGGTCTAGGGACATAACTCTGGCGTTACAAATATTAGTAATTGTGGAGTTGGGGGTGTGGTAATTAACCATTTTAGTTAGCAGGCCCGCAGCAGTCATCCAGGGAGATGGTGAGTCGAGTAAGTGAACCGTCTACATGAAGTTAACATCTAGAGCAGAGTAGGATTAGTGAGTAGTGTAGGATAGTGAGATGAGTAGGATTAGTGAGTAGAGATTTTAGTTAGCAGGCCCGCAGCAGTCATCCAGGGAGGTGGTGAGTCGAGTAAGTGAACCGTCTACATGAAGTTAACATCTAGAGCAGAGTAGGATTAGTGAGTAGTGTAGGATAGTGAGAAGAGTAGGATTAGTGAGTAGAATAGGATTAGTGAGTAGTGCAGGATAGTGAGAAGAGTAGGACAGTGAGAAGAGTAGGATTAGTGACTAGAGTAGGGTAGAGATAAGAGTAGGATTAGTGAGTAGTGTAGGATAGTGAGAAGAGTAGGATTAGTGAGTAGAGTATGGCAGTGATAAGAGTAGGATTAGTGAGCAGTGTAGGATAGTGAGAAGAGTAGGATTAGTGAGTAGAGTATGGTAGTGATAAGAGTAGGATTAGAGAGAAATGTATGATTTGTGAGTAGAATAGGATTAGTGAGTAGAGTAGGATTTGTGAGCAGTGTAGGATTTGTGAGTAAAGTAGGATCTGTGAGTAGAGTAGGATTAGTAAGTAATGTAGGATTCATGAGTAGAGTAGGAATTGTAGGTAGAGTAAGATTTGTGAGTAGAGTAGGATTAGTGAGTTGAGCAGGATAAGTGTGTAGAGTAGCATTAGCGATTAGAGCAGAATTAGTGATTAGAGTAGGGTTAGTGACTAGAGTAAGACTAGTGAGTAATGCAGGATTAGTGAGTAATGTAGGATCAGTGAGTAGAGTAAGATTAGTGAGTAATGAAGGATTAGTGAATAGAGTAGAGTAGAAATAGTGAGTAGAGTAGGATTAATGTATTATGTAGCATTAGTGAGTAATGTCGGATTTGTGAGTAACGTATGATTAATGTGGAAAAGTGATGGCACGAGAGAAACACTAAAAACTCCAAAAGTGATGTCACGAGAGAAACACTCAAAACTCCAAAAGTGATGTCACGAGAGAAACATCCAAAACTCCAAAAGTGATGTCACGAGAGAAACACCCAAAACTCCAGAAGGGATGTCACGAGAGAAGCACCCAAAACTCCAGAAGGGATGTCACGAGAGAAACACTGAAAACTCCAAAAGTAATGTCACGAGAGAAACACTCAATACTCCAAAAGTGTTGTCACGAGAGAAACACTCAAAACTCCAAAAGTGATGTCACGAGAGAAACACCCACAACTCCAAAAGTGATGTCACGAGAGAAACACCCACAACTCCAAAAGTGATGTCACGAGAGAAACACCCACAACTCCAAAAGTGATGTCACGAGAGAAACACTCAAAACTCCAAAAGTGATGTCACGAGAGAAACACCCACAACTCCAAAAGTGATGTCACGAGAGAAACACCCACAGCTCCAAAAGTGATGTCACGAGAGAAACACCCACAACTCCAAAAGTGATGTCACGAGAGAAACACTCAAAACTCCCCAAGTGGTAGATCTTTAGCTGTGGACTTGTGCGTGACCATGTCCAGTTGTGGTAGATCTTTAGCTGTGGACTTGTGCGTGACCATGTCCAGTTGTGGTAGATCTTTAGCTGTGGACTTGTGCGTGACCATGTCCAGTTGTGGTAGATCTTTAGCTGTGGACTTGTACGTGACCATGTCCAGTTGTGGTAGATCTTTAGCTGTGGACTTGTACGTGACCATGTCCAGTTGTGGTAGATCTTTAGCTGTGGACTTGTACGTGACCATGTCCAGTTGTGGTAGATCTTTAGCTGTGGACTTGTACGTGACCATGTCCAGTTGTGGTAGATCTTTAGCTGTGGACTTGTACGTGACCATGTCCAGTTGTGGTAGCACCAAGTGAAGATAACTCGTTTTATAAAAGAAAGTTGTGTACCTGATGAATGCATTTGCCGATACGTCGTATTGTGCCTCGTCTCTCTGTAGGTTTAACCGTATAATACAATTTTGTGTTTATTTTCACATTAGTCCAGCAAATATTCAGTATAACACACACACAGCATGCCAACACACACACAGCACCGCAACACACACAACAACCAAACACACATACAACAACCCAATGCACACACACATAGCAACACAACCCAAAACACACACATTAACCAAACCCAACAAACAAATTCAACAACCCGGCACATAAATAACAACCCGATACAAACACATACTCACACACTTAGAAACCCAACACAAACACGACAACCCGACGCACACTTATACACATAGCAACCCAAAACACACACAGCAAATAAAAAAAAACACACAGCAACCCAACACACATAATCAGCAATACACACATAATCAGTAACCCAACACACACAGCAACCCAACAAACGTAATCACAAACCCAACATACACAGCAACCCAACACACATAATAAGCAACCCAACACACACAGCAACTCATCACACACAGCAACCCAACACACATAATCAGCAATACACACAGCAGACATACACACATAATCAGTAACCCAACACACACACACACATACACAGTAACTCAACACGCATAATCAGCAATCCAACACACAGCAACCCAACACACAGCAACCCAACACACAGCAACCCAACACACAGCAACCCAACACATACAGCAACCCAACACACACAGCGACCCAACACACATAATGAGCAACCTAAAACACACAGCAACCCAACACACATAATGAGCAACCTAACACACACAGCAACCCAACACACACAGCAACCCAACACACATAATGAGCAACCTAACACACACAGCAACCCAACACACATAATCAGCAACTCAACACACACAGCAACCAGCATACGTAATCAGCAACACAAAACACAGCAACCCAACTCACACAGCAACCCAACACATATACTCAGCAACCCAACATACACACAGCAACACAACACACAACAGTCACACAAACCCACCTCTATAACATCTGTTACTACCTACACTTTGATCACAAACAGCTCAAACACTACAGGTAAAAACACATAAAATCGGCTATTTTCTCCATCAATTACTTTCCAATAATGAGTCTGGATTCTTAAGTACGTACCGACCAAAGTCATCAATTATGCGGTAACATTTGTTTTCTTTTGGCTATTATTTCATTACACACTATTTTATTGAAATAATTGCATATTACTGGCTGATTCTACGAGCTTATATGCAATTATAAATTACAATATTTCTTGTAAAATTATAATATTAAGTTAGTCCAATAATCCATAAACGTGATTATAATCTATAGCATATAAACATGACAGGTTTTGTTTTGTTTGATAACATAGATTCAGCAACATCGAAAAACAGCTACTTTTTATAATGTTTGTGTCTGTTTGTTTAATGAAGAAATTATTCGATGTTTGGGTGAGTGCTATTATGTACACCATCATCATCATCATCATCGAGTGCCTTCTCCGCAATGAAGGTTGGCTACCATGGATCGCCATTCTACTCTGTTTCTTGCTTTGATGGTGCAGGCTGTCATAGATTGACTTGTCCATCTTTTGATGTTACTCGTCCATGTTAGACTTGGTCTGCCTCTGCCTCTTTTACCTTGTATTTTCCCTTCCAATATTACTTTTAGTAGGTTGTTGTGTCTTTTAACATGCCCCAAAATGTTCTTATGTACACCATCACACCAATATTTTTAATTTTTTGCAAAACATGGAGGTGTAAATGTTGGTGTAGAAATGAAAGTACAAGCTACGGAATTGTTGTGGTACAGTAACATCATAGACTTGCGAGAGTACCACATCACAAACAAGAAAGGTTACATCCAAACAAATATAGGCTAACAGAAATGCTTCTTACAAGTAAATCCGCCATCCAGGAAAGATAAAGGCTCTCTGTCTAAGAGACGTATGACGCAAGCCGGAGAAAGGGTTACGGACTCACCTTTTGTCTACCAGGAAATCCTCCAGAATTGGCACCTGGAATGTACTGACCCTACAGAAACAAGGAAAAGCTGCACAGGTAGCAACAGAAATGAGAAATTACAAGATAGATATTCTGGGAATGTGTGAAACAAGATGGCTAGGAACGGAAAGAATAAAACTAAATACAGGAGAGATGATTTTGTCATCAGGACACCAGGAACCAGGAGCACAACATAGTGAAGGGGTAGCTATAATATTATCAAGGAATGCTCAGAAGACACTAATAGAATGGGAAGCAGTATGGCCAAGACTAATGAGAGCAACATCTAAAACAACAAAAAACAAAATAAAATTACACATTATCCAATGCTATGCACCAACCAATGATAAGGATGCTTTAGTTAAAGATGAATTCTATAAACAGTTACAATGTAAAATTGATGAAAGACGAGCCAAGGATATTCTAATCTTGATGGGAGATCTAAATGCTAAAGTAGGATCAGACAACAGAAGCTTCGAAGAGATTATGGGAAAACATGGACTTGGAGATATAAACGAGAATGGAGAGATATATGTGAAATTCTGTGTCCTTAATCAAATGAGCCTAGGAGGAACAATATTCCAACATAAAATAATACACATAGCTACATGGGTGTCACCAGATCATAGAACGGAAAATCAAATTGATCACATATGTATTATTAATAATTTTAAGTCATCCTTACAGGATGTAAAAGTATATATATAGAGGCCGATGTAGCTTCGGATCATCATCTTCTGTTAGCCAAACGTAAACTTAAACTAAAAAGGTATACTACAACGAATAAGGGTAGAAAGTATTTCAACGTAGGGTTCCTTAAAGAACCATCATCATCATCGAGTGCCGTCTCCGCAACGAAGGTTGGCTACCGTGGAGCGCCATTCTGCTCTGTCTCTTGCTTTGATGGTGCAGGTTGTCATAGGCTGATTTGTCCATCTTTTGATGTTGCTCGTCTATGTTAGCCTTTGTCTGCCTTAACGAATACGGAGTTAAAGATAAATTTGCAGCCACAATATCAAACAAATACCAAGTCCTCCAACAACTAGAAAATACAATAAATATAGAAGATCATTGGAAGCAGGTAAAGAATATATGGAAAGAGACATGCGAAGAAAAGCTGGGGAAAAGAGAACGCCAGAATAAGGCATGGATGACAGCTGAGACCCTGGATAAAATTAAAGAAAGAAAGAACAAGAAAGCAGACATAAATAAAAGCAAAACGAGAAATAATAAAGCCAAGGCACAGAAAGCTTACACAGAGGTGAACAAAGAAGTGAGAAGATGCATTAAAAGGGATAAGAGGAAATATATAGATGAACTAGCTAAAGAGGCAGAAGAAGCAGCAAATAAAGGGAATATGAAAGAACTGTACAACAGCACAAAGAAATTAAGTGGAAAATACAAACAGATCAATGCCTTTATTACAGATAAGAAAAGAAATCTGCTTAGCAAAAAAAGAAGAAAACAAATGGAGAGATGGAAAGAGCACTTTGAAGAACTTTTGTACAGACCCAGTCCAAATAATCCTCCAGATATACTACCAGCAGAAGAAGAGTTACACGTTAACTGTGGAAAACCAAGCAAAGAAGAAATAATGGAAGCCATCAAACTATTAAAAGATGGTAAAGCCACAGGACCAGATGAAATTCCTTCAGAAGCCATCAAAGCAGATATTAACACCTCTACCAAGATGCTACATAATCTATTAGATAAAATTTGGGAGAGGGAAGAAATACCTAAAGACTGGAAAGAAGGTTATATGATCAAACTACCAAAGAAAGGAAGTTTACAGGAGTGCACAAATTATAGGGGAAATGTGCTGCTATCAGTGCCAGGAAAAATATTAAGCAGAATCATTCTGGAGAGACTAAAAGAAGCCATAGAGAAACATTTGAGAGATGAACAAGCAGGTTTTAAGAAGAACAGATCATGTGCTGATCAAATAACTACTCTACGTATAATAGTTGAACAAAGTTTAGAACTAAAATCCCCACTTTATATTGGATTCATAGATTACGAAACGGCATTTGATAGTTTAGACAGAAGAATGCTTTGGAAGTTACTGAGTCATTACGGAATCCCCATAAAGTTTATTAACCTGATAAAAACAATGTATGAAGGAATGGAATGTAGTGTTGTGCATGAAGGGCAGCTTACAGAAGCATTTGAAATAAGAACAGGAATAAGGCAGGGATGCCTTCTATCTCCATTTCTCTTTCTACAGGCCGTAGATTGGATAATGAAAATAACTCAAAACAACAGAAATGAAATCCAGTGGTCACTGACCAAACAACTTGATGATTTAGACTTTGCTGATGACATAGCTCTCCTATCACATCAACAGATGCAGGATAAAATGAATATACTTATTGAAAGATCCCAACTGCTAGGACTGAAAATTATTAGAGATAAGACCAACATTATGAGAATTAATGCAGATGGCAGTAACCAAATAAAATTAGGAGATATACCTCTACTAGACGTTCACTCTAACAAATATCTTTGTAGTAATATAGATAAAGAGGGAGGAACAGAAAATGATACCAAAATAAGGATATCAAAAACAAGAGGAGCTTTTGTTGCACTGGGAAACATATGAAGTCCAAAGAAATTAGGTTAAATACAAAAATAAAAATTTTCAACTCAAATGTTAAGTCAGTCCCATGATATGGCTGTGAAACATTCAAGAACAACAAAATTGATAATCATGAAGATACAGGCTTTCATTAATGGATGCTTACGCAGAATAAGAGGATGGAAGTGTCAGGACAAAATCACTAACACAGAATTATGGAAATGTACCAGTCAAATTCCAGTGGATAAAGAGATACAGCGAAGACGATGGCGATGGATAGGACACACACTACGGAAGCCAACTGAGAGTTTTACACAACAGGCCTTTTTTTGGAATCCCCAGGGGAAAAGACAAAGAGGAAGACCAAGGAATTCTTGGAGAAGACAGACAGAAGCAGAGATGAAGATGATGGGGAATACATGAAATGATCTTAAATGAATGGCAAGAAACAGAATGACATGGAAAGTGTTTTTTGACGACCTGTGCTCCACTGGGAGCTAAAAAGGTAGAAGAAGAAGTAGAAAAAGCTTCTCTTTCTACAAAGAAAAATTATCTTTCACTTCATTCAAACCCAATTTATATACATATTTCTATTAATAGAAAGCACCATTTATATTTTTCTTTCTGCTTATAAAATCACAATTTATGTACATATTTCTATTAATAGAAAGCACCATTTATATTTTTCTTTCTGCTTATAAAATCACAATTTATATACATATTTCTATTAATAGAAAGCACCATTTATATTTTTCTTTCTGCTTATAAAATCACAATTTATATACATATTTCTATTAATAGAAAGCACCATTTATATTTTTCTTTCTGCTTATAAAATCACAATTTATATACATATTTCTATTAATAGAAAGCACCATTTATATTTTTCTTTCTGCTTATAAAATCACAATTTATATACATATTTCTATTAATAGAAAGCACCATTTATATTTTTCTTTCTGCTTATAAAATCACAATTTATATACATATTTCTATTAATAGAAAGCACCATTTATATTTTTCTTTCTGCTTATAAAATCACAATTTATATACATATTTCTATTAATAGAAAGCACCATTTATATTTTTCTTTCTGCTTATAAAATCACAATTTATATACATATTTCTATTAATAGAAAGCACCATTTATATTTTTCTTTCTGCTTATAAAATCACAATTTATATACATATTTCTATTAATAGAAAGCACCATTTATATTTTTCTTTCTGCTTATAAAATCACAATTTATATACATATTTCTATTAATAGAAAGCACCATTTATATTTTTCTTTCTGCTTATAAAATCACAATTTATATACATATTTCTATTAATAGAAAGCACCATTTATATTTTTCTTTCTGCTTATAAAATCACAATTTATATACATATTTCTATTAATAGAAAGCACCATTTATATTTTTCTTTCTGCTTATAAAATCACAATTTATATACATATTTCTATTAATAGAAAGCACCATTTATATTTTTCTTTCTGCTTATAAAATCACAATTTATATACATATTTCTATTAATAGAAAGCACCATTTATATTTTTCTTTCTGCTTATAAAATCACAATTTATATACATATTTCTATTAATAGAAAGCACCATTTATATTTTTCTTTCTGCTTATAAAATCACAATTTATATACATATTTCTATTAATAGAAAGCACCATTTATATTTTTCTTTCTGCTTATAAAATCACAATTTATATACATATTTCTATTAATAGAAAGCACCATTTATATTTTTCTTTCTGCTTATAAAATCACAATTTATATACATATTTCTATTAATAGAAAGCACCATTTATATTTTTCTTTCTGCTTATAAAATCACAATTTATATATTTCTTTCTGTTTATCATCATCATGTGCCATACCGGATGATGTAGGCGATCATGTCCTTCCACAACCTCCTATCCACAGTGCGTCGCATCAATTCTGTTGTTGACTTGTTTCCATGCAATGACACCAAAGTATCTAGTATTTTTTCTCTTTGTCATCCGCGATCTCTTTTTCCCTGAATTTTGCCAGTTATAACCAAATATTTCAACTTTGCTCTTCTCAAATGTTCCTAAAATGCTGATTGTTTCTTTCAGATGTTTAGGAGTCCCTTTTTCGTGGTGGCCTGTTTTAGAATTTCTCCGTTGGTCTTTTTAGCTGTCCAGGGAACTTTCAACATTCTTCTGAGAAATCCCATCTCTGTGGCCTCTAATAGTTTTTTTTTTCATTTGGTTGACTACTGTCCATGATTGGCTTCCATAGGTCAGAATTGGCTCTATATAGCACCGATGAACTCTCTTTCTCACTTCCATTGACTTAGATTTGTTGCATAAGATATTTTCCATTTTCTGAAATGCTATCTTGGCCTGAGCAATTCTTTTTATTTCTGTGGTGCATCTTCCATCTGATTTTTATTGTGCCCAAGTATTTAATGAGTTGCACTTGTTTCAGTTTTGTCTCGTTTATTTTTATGCTGCATGCTGGCGATGATTGTTTCTTCGATATGACCATTACTTCTGTTTTCTTACTATTCAGACTGAGACCTTCCTTGTTGCTTTCTTTTACTTTTATGTCTATCATTTCTTATAGTTCATTCTCTGTCTCTGCTATTAAGACTGTGTCATCCGCATATCGCAAATAGTTTATGTTGTGGCCGTTGACTTCAATTCCTTTTATATCTACTATTGATTTCATAATACTTTCCCTGTAAAGTGAAAAAACCGGAGACAGAATACAGTTTCTGTTTATACAAAACACAATGTATATATTTCTTTCTATTAATAGGGAGCACCATTTATACGTTTCTTTTTTGTCTATATAAATGCAACTTTTATATTTCTTTCTGTTTATCATCATCATCATCATCATCATCATCATCATCATCATCATCATCATCATCATCATCATCATCAAGTGTCATACTTGAAGGCACAGGTGATCATGTTTCTCCACAGCTATCAATCTAGACATCTTTTTATCATTTCTGTTGTTGACCTTCTGCAAGCCATTTTCTTAAGCTGTCTGTTATCTTTACTCTTCACTTCCCTCTATATCTTCGTCCATCAATTTTCCCAGTTGTTCCTTTCTTATTACAAGACCGTAAATTTGTGATTGTTTCTTCCTAATATTGGAAATTAGCTCTATTTTTGCTTTGACCTCTTTCATAACGTTTTCATTACACTTCTTAGCTGTCCATGGTGTTCTCAACATTCTTCTGTAAAACCACATTTCTACAGACTCCAGTGATTTCCTTGTCTGTTGTCCTCTTGTCCATGATTCACATCCATATGTTAAGACTGGCTCTACATAACATTTAAGAACTCTTTTTCTTGTTTCTATTGTCAACAATGGATAGCACAGTATCTTCCTAATTTTTTGGAAAGCTGCTTTTGCCTGAGCCATTCTGCATCTCACCTCTGTTGTACACCTACCATCTGAGGTTAACATTGTTTTCAGATATTTAAATTCATTTACCTGTTTTAATATTGTTCCACTTGTCTTTATTGTACATTGCAATAATGTCTTTTTTCTATGTTGTTATAATTACTTCTGTCTTTTTTTGCCATTAAGGCTGAGTCCCTTGTTTTTGCTTTCCTTCACAATAATGTCCAACATTTCTTGTAACTCATTTTCCCTCTTAGCGATTAAAACTGTATCATCAGCATACCTGAAGCTATTTATATTATGACCTCCAATTGTTATTACAGACATGTCACTTATGGATCTTAAAGTAATCTCACTATACGTATTAAATAAATCTGGCGACAGCACACAAGCTTGCCTAACACCCTATTTTTTTGTTTAAACATTCCCAACTAATTTCTACTTTTTATGACTGCTGTTTGTTGCCAGTACATGGTCTTTATTATTCTTAAATCTTTGCAGTCAATATTAATTTTTTTAAATCTATGAAAAATAGTTATTGCTCTGTTTTCACCTCTATGGCTCTTTCTACTAAAGATCTTATGATGTATATGGCATTGTTCGCTCCTTTACCTCTAACAAAGCTACACTGTTCACCACTAATCTCTGGACTGAATTTGTTTCGCATTCTTCGCATAATGATTCTTAGTAATATTCAAGTCATGTGACTCTAAAGGCTTATTATTCGCTGAACAAGGCATTCAATCGCACCAGCTTTCTTTGGCAGGGCTATAATCGGTCGTCTGGTATATATCCGCTGTTGTAGATATCATATCATCATTTATGTTTATACAAAAAAAAACATGTTATATGTTTCTTTCTGTTAATTAAAAGAACATTTATATATCTATTTCTGTTTATACAAAACACGGTTTCTATTTTTATTTTGGTTGATACAAAGCAGAATTTATACATTTTTTTTTCTGTTTATATGCAAAAATCGACGAAGGTATTCTCTACTTTCAGATTTGTTTCAGAATTAACACTGATTCTGTTTTGCACTGTCTTTCTATTTTCCTTTCCTCCATTCTACACCCCCACCCCCGCCCCTTCTTTCTCTGTCTCATGATTCTCTACATGAATCTCTGCCAGCTGTAATTCTCCGACAAGATGTCTCATTGTAACTCTGACAACTGGGAAGTAGTCCAGCCATAGATTACTACCTGACACCTTTACCTGTGCACCTTCCTTACAAACTACCTGACACCTTTACCTGTGCACCTTCCTTACAAACTACCTGACACCTTTACCTGTGCACCTTCCTTACAAACTACCTGACACCTTTACATGTGCACCTCCCTTACAAACTACCTGACACCTTTACCTGTACAGCTCCCTTACAAACTACCTGACACCTTTACCTGTGCACCTCCCTTACAAACTACCTGACACCTTTACCTGTGCACCTCCCTTACAGACTACCTGACACCTTTACCTGTGCACCTTCCTTACAGACTACCTGACACATTTACCTGTGCACCTCCCTTACAAACTACCTGACACCTTTACCTGTGCACCTCCCTTACAGACTACCTGACACCTTTACCTGTGCACCTTCCTTACAGACTACCTGACACCTTTACCTGTGCACCTTCCTTACAGACTACCTGACACCTTTACCTGTGCATCTTCCTTACAGACTACCTGACACCTTTACCTGTGCACCTTCCTTACAGACTACCTGACACCTTTACCTGTGCACCTCCCTTACAGACTACCTGACACCTTTACCTGTGCACCTCCCTTACAAACTACCTGACACTTTTACCTGTGCACCTTCCTTACAGACTACCTGACACCTTTACCTGTGCACCTTCCTTACAGACTACCTGACACATTTACCTGTGCACCTCCCTTACAAACTACCTGACACCTTTACCTGTGCACCTCCCTTACAGACTACCTGACACCTTTACCTGTGCACCTTCCTTACAGACTACCTGACACATTTACCTGTGCACCTTCCTTACAAACTACCTGACACCTTTACCTGTGCAGCTCCCTTACAAACTACCTGACACCTTTACCTGTGCACCTTCCTTACAAACTACCTGACACCTTTACCTGTGCACCTCCCTTACAAACTACCTGACACCTTTACCTGTGCACCTTCCTTACAAACTACCTGACACCTTTACTTGTGCAGCTCCCTTACAGACTACCTGACACCTTTACTTGTGCAGCTCCCTTACAGACTACCTGACACCTTTACTTGTGCAGCTCCCTTACAGACTACCTGACACCTTTACTTGTGCAGCTCCCTTACAGACTACCTGACACCTTTACTTGTGCAGCTCCCTTACAGACTACCTTACACCTTTACCTGTACAGCTCCCTTACAGACTACCTGACACATTTACCTGTGCAGCTCCCTTACAGACTACCTGACACATTTACCTGTACAGCTCTCTTACAGACTACCTGACACTTTTACCTGTACACCTCCCTTACAGACTACTTGACATCTTTACCTATGCACCTCCCTTACAGACTACCTGACACCTTTACCTGTGCACCTCCCTTACAGACTACCTGACAACTTTACCTGTGCACCTCCTTTACAAACTACCTGACACCTTTACCTGTGCACCTTCCTTACAAACTACCTGACACATTTACCTGTGCACCTCCCTTACAAACTAATTGACACCTTTACCTGTGCACCTTCCTTACAAACTACCTGACACCTTTACTTGTGCAGCTCCCTTACAAACTACTTGACACCTTTACCTGTGCACCTTCCTTACAGACTACCTGACACCTTTACCTGTGCAGCTCCCTTACAGACTACCTGACACCTTTACCTGTGCAGCTCCCTTACAGACTACTTGACACCTTTACTTGTGCAGCTCCCTTACAAACTACTTGACACCTTTACCTGTGCACCTTCCTTACAGACTACCTGACACCTTTACCTGTGCAGCTCCCTTACAGACTACTTGACACCTTTACCTGTGCACCTCCCTTACAGACTACCTGACACCTTTACCTGTGCAGCTCCCTTACAGACTACTTGACACCTTTACTTGTGCACCTCCCTTACAGACTACCTGACACCTTTACCTGTGCACCTTCCTTACAGACTACCTGACACCTTTACCTGTGCAGCTCCCTTACAGACTACTTGACACCTTTACCTGTGCACCTCCCTTACAGACTACTTGACACCTTTACCTGTGCACCTTCCTTACAGACTACCTGACACCTTTACCTGTGCAGCTCCCTTACAGACTACTTGACACCTTTACCTGTGCACCTTCCTTACAGACTACCTGACACCTTTACCTGTGCACCTTCCTTACAGACTACCTGACACCTTTACCTGTGCAGCTCCCTTACAGACTACCTGACACCTTTACCTGTGCACCTTCCTTACAGACTACCTGACACCTTTACCTGTGCACCTCCCTTACAGACTACCTGACACCTTTACCTGTGCAGCTCCCTTACAGACTACCTGACACCTTTACCTGTGCACCTCCCTTACAAACTACCTGATACCTTTACCTGTGCAGCTCCCTTACAGACTACCTGATACCTTTACTTGTGCAGCTCCCTTACAGACTACCTGACACCTTTACCTGTGCAGCTCCCTTACAAACTACTTGACACCTTTACCTGTGCACCTTCCTTACAGACTACCTGACACCTTTACCTGTGCAGCTCCTTTACAGACTACTTGACACCTTTACCTGTGCACCTCCCTTACAGACTACCTGACACCTTTACCTGTGCAGCTCCCTTACAGACTACTTGACACCTTTACTTGTGCACCTCCCTTGCAGACTACCTGACACCTTTACCTGTGCACCTTCCTTACAGACTACCTGACACCTTTACCTGTGCAGCTCCCTTACAGAATACTTGACACCTTTACCTGTGCACCTCCCTTACAGACTACTTGACACCTTTACCTGTGCACCTTCCTTACAGACTACCTGACACCTTTACCTGTGCAGCTCCCTTACAGACTAATTGACACCTTTACCTGTGCACCTTCCTTACAGACTACCTGACACCTTTACCTGTGCACCTTCCTTACAGACTACCTGACACCTTTACCTGTGCAGCTCCCTTACAGACTACCTGACACCTTTACCTGTGCACCTTCCTTACAGACTACCTGACACCTTTACCTGTGCACCTCCCTTACAGACTACCTGACACCTTTACCTGTGCAGCTCCCTTACAGACTACCTGACACCTTTACCTGTGCACCTCCCTTACAAACTACCTGATACCTTTACCTGTGCAGCTCCCTTACAGACTACCTGATACCTTTACTTGTGCAGCTCCCTTACAGACTACCTGACACCTTTACCTGTGCACCTCCCTTACAGACTACTTGACACCTTTACCTGTGCACCTCCCTTACAAACTATCTGATACCTTTACCTGTGCACCTCCCTTACAAACTATCTGATACCTTTACCTGTGCACCTCCCTTACAAACTACCTGAT
The DNA here is from genome assembly GCA_032433765.1 of Megaustenia siamemsis. Lineage (NCBI taxonomy): Eukaryota > Metazoa > Mollusca > Gastropoda > Stylommatophora > Ariophantidae > Megaustenia > Megaustenia siamemsis. The sequence continues at coordinate 67,910,096 of JAVIAB010000108.1, forward strand.
ACCTTTACCTGTGCACCTCCCTTACAAACTATCTGATACCTTTACCTGTGCACCTCCCTTACAAACTATCTGATACCTTTACCTGTGCACCTCCCTTACAAACTACCTGATACCTTTACCTGTGCACCTCCCTTACAAACTACCTGACACCTTTACCTGTGCAGCTCCCTTACAAACTACCTGACACCTTTACCTGTGCACCTTCCTTACAAACTACCTGACACCTTTACTTGTGCACCTCCCTTACAAACTACCTGACACCTTTACTTGTGCACCTCCCTTACAAACTACCTGACACCTTTACTTGTGCACCTCCCTTACAGACTACCTGACACCTTTACCTGTGCAGCTCCCTTACAAACTACCTGATACCTTTACCTGTGCACCTCCCTTACAAACTACCTGACACCTTTACCTGTGCACCTCCCTTACAAACTACCTGATTCATCTTCTCTAGTTTCTCATGCCAATTAACCCCCATCCTGCAACTCTTGAATAATCGCTTTCATGTCTGCAGTTGTTAATTCCCTTATGGGTAACATATTCTACAACATACACACTATTTCGTGCAATGTTTGCGGACGTGTTTGCCCTTGCTTAAACAGCTTACATTTGTAAGTCAGGTTCTGTCCCTTTAACAGCTCCAAATTGCTCAACAATACGGTGTTTTGCTAGAAATAAGACCTGGTGTTACCTCACACACACAAACTGAAGCAAAATAAATATCTGGCTGCTGCTCATTATGCTAACCTTATGGTGAAAGATAACACTGGAAAGAGGGGGGGGGGGGGTGGTTTGTAGTCGTGTAAGTAGTGCTGTTTTTAATGTTGTTAATTGTGTGAAGTAATTGTGTAAATAATTTGTTAGTTGTATGGAAGACCTGACACCTACGGTCCAGTTAAATATGTGATGTTGCGGATGTTTTCAGTTCAGTTATAGTTTGTACATTGATTTCTAAGACCAACTTTGTTCGCGACACTCACCATGAACCGCGTCTAACTTCTGCTTAAGCAATATCTCAATTTTTTTATTTTCTAAAAATTTATTTCCGACATAGTTACACCGCCAGATATGTTGAAGATTGACAAGCACAGATCCATCCTTCTCATGTTCGTGGTGTGCATCATCACCATGACCGCCAACATCTTCTACCTGTCTCCCAGCATGGTGGTGATCCAGTCAATGAACAGGCCAGCTCAAGTTGGAGGTGAGATGTGTGTTAACGAGGAGGTCTCGAGGGGTTTTGAGCACTCGCTGGGGGTCGCATTTACTGAACACCCATGGTAGATCTAGAGGGGTTTTGAGCACTCGCTGGGGGCGCATTTACTGAACACCCATGGTAGATCTAGAGTACGTAGTAGGGAAGTTTATTGCAATGACGATCGAGTAGTTCTATGAATTGGACAGCTGAGTAGCTCTAATGACTGGACCACCGAGGTAGCTCTAATGTACTGGACACCGAGGTAGCTCTAATGTACTGGACCACCGGGTACTCTAATGTACTGGAACCACCGAGGTAGCTCTAATTTCTTTCTTTTATGATGGAGGTATCGATAATATAATTGCTACTGGAGGTAGCTCTAATGTCAGTGATGATGGGGGGTAGCTCTAAAGTATGTGAGGTTGGAGGTAGCTCTAACGTATGTGACGATGGAACTAGCTCTAATGTATAGACGATGTATGTAGGTCTAAACTTTGCGTGTGCTGTATGTATTGTTTGTATGTAGGCCTTATGTTTGTTCTCACCCCACTTATATGGTTTGTGACAGGATCTAGCGATGTCGGCTCTTTAATACTTTTTGATGTAATTATCAGGAATATTTGGTTTATTGTTTCGTCATAATAAATTTAAAAAAAACTGTTTATTGATGTTAGTCTTTATTTTGAAGTGTTAGCACTCCCCCTAATGAGAACCTGGAACTATCTTGAGTTGGTCGTTATCCAAATAAAGGTGTCCCGCAATTTCTCATCTATCTCTTTATTTCTGCAACTTCTCATCCCATTCACTTTTCTTTATTAAAAGTTGAACGTAAATGTTCCACGAATTAATACTGTGAGAGCCAGTGTTCGCTGACGATCTAACACAGTTCATCTGCGATTCTCTCTCTTCTCTCTCTCCTCTCTCTCTCTCTCTCTCTCTCTCTTCTTAGCCGACGAATCATCCATGTTGTACACCGGACACGCCCATAATTGCTGAGATCTACTCCCCTTGTCCATCCGTGGTTCGGAGCTTGACGACTCCATTTCTGTGTTCTTGTTTTCGGTCAATTTCTTCGTGCTGGGCTGCTTTCTGGCATTCCAGGTGTTCGTGAAGTCTGAAATGGTTATAGATTCATGATCATTGATTGAGTCATCAGCACGCCCTGCCTCCATGAGGACATTCAGAATGTCCTCCTCCGTCCATCGCGCATCCGCTGTTCCTGCCAGGCTGTAAGCTCGTTCGTTTCCTCTCACGACCTATGTCAAAAAAGTTGGAACAGATCCATTTAGTCCTGAGTTCTTTAGTGACATCAACCACTATTGTCGAACCCTCGATCTCCCTGAACATGCTCACTAAATCACTCATAAAACACACAATAGTCGACACACAAAAGTCGACACACAAGAGTCGACACACAATAGTTAACACACAGTGTCGACACACAAGAGTTAGCACACAAGAGTCGACACACAAGAGTCGACACACAAGAGTCGACACACAAGAGTCGACACACAAGAGTCGACACACAAGAGTTGACACACAAGAGTCGATACACAAGAGTCGACACACAAGAGTTAGCACACAAGAGTCGACACACAGAGTCGACACACAAGAGTCGACACACAAGAGTCGACATACAGAGTCGACACACAAGAGTTAACACACAAGAGTCGATACACGAGAGTTGACACACAAGACTCGACACACAAGAGTCGACACACAATAGTCGACACACAAGATCAAATGCTGTGGTCCGAGCCAGGTCATCACTTTTGTTACTGCCATGACCTCTATGGTCCAACTACTGGTAGTTACTGCCATGACCTCTATGGTCTAACTACTGGTAGTTACTGCCATGACCTCTATGGTCTAACTACTGGTAGTTTACTGCCATGACCTCTATGGTCCAACTACTGGTAGTTACTGCCATGACCTCTATGGTCCAACTACTGTAGTTACTCACTGCCATGACCTCTATGGTCCAACTACTGGTAGTTACTGCTATGACCTTCTGGTCCAACTACTGGTAGTTACTGCCATGACCTCTATGGTCCAACTACTGGTAGTTACCGTGAAAACCCGCTCCCCTCCTGTTCTTCCCTTGAACTGGACCGTAAGAGCCCATGAGCCCCAATTGTGCTGATCAACAGGCCCATCAGTGTCAATGAGTGCTGCATGCTAAGGTGAGTGTCCATACATCAAGGCCTGCACTCAGCCTCCACGACCACAGTGGTTTGTTGTCTACATTCTCTGTTCAAAGTGATGCAATCCATCAAGCAAGTAGAGCACTCTGCTGGCACCTGTCACCACTCTTCCCGTCGATCAACGTCCTCAAGTGCATAAACTTGTTGAACAATGTCCTCAAGTGGACAAATCTGTTGAACAATGTCCCAAGTAGACAAATCTGTTGAACAATGTCCTCAAGTGGACAAATCTGTTGAACAATGTCCTCAAATGGATAAACTGTTGAACAATGTCCTCAAGTGGACAAATCTGTTGAACAATGTCCTCAAGTGGATAAACTTGTTGAACAATGTCCTCAAGTGGACAAATCTGTTGAACAATGTCCTCAAGTGGATAAACTTGTTGAACAATGTCCTGAAGTGGACAAATCTGTAGAACAATGTCCTCAAGTGGACAAATCTGTTGAACAATGTCCTCAAGAGGACAAATCTGTTGAACAATGTCCTCAAGTGGACAAACCTGTTTAACAATGTCCTCAAGTAGACACGTCTGTTGAACAATGTCTTAGTGGACAAATCTATTGAACAATGTCCCCAAGTGGACAAATCTGTTGAACAATGTCCTCAGCCCGCGCCATCCATAATCTTCCTCTATTGAGACTGATATTCTTTCTCCCGTTAATCTCACCGTGCAGTCTATGTTGTACATCAGCACTGACTCGGAAATACCCGCCTGTTCCTGACATATTTATTCTGCCATGATGGTCGGAAAATCTAAAAATATACCGCAAGACCTCATTTTTGGGACTTCCGGTTACAAGATGGCGCGGTCACGTTTGCACCAACGTTCACTGTTACACTTAAAGGCAGAAAAATATGGCTAATTCCATCTTTTACAAGACCCACATGTTGTCAGGTCGGGGGTTCCATTGTTGGAATATTCGCCGGTGCAACGGAACACCTGTCGCCGAGATGAACACTTTTTTAGTGTGTACTGTGGTTTAAACTGGGTGTCCGGTTAGCGCAATCGATAGGCGGTTGGCTTACCACGGCAACAGCCGGGGTTCGTACCCTGGCGAGGACACCTGGGTTTTACTAATTCCCTAAAAATTAGTGGGAGCCGCGATAGCTCAGTGGTTAGTGAACTGGACTACTACGGACAAGGGGTAGGGTTCGATCCCAACCGACGGCTCCGGGTTCACCCAGCCTTAAATGGGTGATTGAAAATGGTACCGGATTTTTTCTGGGTAAGTAAAGCAGCACGGGCGTAATACCGACCACATTACCCCAAAAATCATGTGCTGAAGGTCTGTAAAATATAGGGTCACTAACACCATATTTCCCTATACGCCACTTGGCGTGACGGGGGGTACTTAAAAAACTTAAAATGGTTTAAACTTTGTTCATTTCAATATACAGAACTGGAGTCGTCAGTCGCTGGACACTTCGAGACTTGCTGAATAGGGGATCTGAGCACCTATGGACATGTTCGGAGTGCAATGATGATGACCTGCTAATTACTCAATAACTCAATAACTCATTTCAATATGCATTATATACTTCATCATTGCCGACCAGTATAATTCTATCTTCCTGTTATCTGGACTAAAAAAAAAATAATCCCTTCTTTCCCATTAACACGCCCAATGCCTGATTTGCCTATCAGCGGACACATTTATCAGTTTGATCCAATGCCTACAGTGCAGACATTAACAGAGATGAAAAACATAACCACAGGTGTCGAATGTGTAGATTTCTACCACATATGTTACTAATTATTTATTTGTAATGATTTGTCTACGTACGTGTGTTGTGTTTGCTGTGTATGTTGCGAATGTTCTGTGTATGTGTTATATACTGGATACAAATAATAATAAATAAATATTATTATATAGGGAACTTCCGAGGCGATAATAGGGAATAATAGAACAAAGAAGTATGTGTTGGCACTCGGAAAAATTGACAGACAAACAACAACAGAAAAAAACGAAGAACAATATATGGTCCGAAGCGGGATCGAACCCGTACTCAGTGGCACCGCGCCTTGCCACGAGAAGCCGAACGCTTGGCACACTGCCACGCAGCTAACTAAAAAATATGTTTGATACAGCCTTTTATTTTCATAACAAACAATTTTTGCATCAGTTGTGGATGAAGATGTTAGAGCCTTTAACATTCCACCCATTCTTACAATTGATATTTAATGGGAGTGGTTTCATTTTGTTTCCTCAGACACAACAATATAATTTTTAAAAAATAAGATTGTGTAGCTGAAGTCAATATTTATGCTTACTTGATATTTTAGCATGTGACGCTCGTAACAAAAAGATCAAAGTTTGGCAAATCTGAGAGGCTCCGGGATGAAATATGAATTGTTTAACCAGCAAGTTTTAACGTTTTAAGATGCAACTTCTTCTAATCACACTCAATGTATAAACAGAAGAAGATTGTGCATCTTTTCTTCCTGGAAAGACACAACTGCGGAAATTAACTAAAGTATCACTGACATACATCTGTGAATAATATGTCCTGTTCAGTTGAAACTGTTAACACCATTGGTTGCTGAAAAGGAGGTCATCCGTGTACCGTTCAGCTCTTCGAGTTTCTCCGTCGTTAGGGAACTGTCAAGAATATCAGAGTCCACTTGTCTATACAACACACAGGGCTTTTAAAGCTAAGGCCTATCGAAGAATGCGGTTTTGCGCTACTGTATATAAAGCACGGTCAGAAAAAAACAATTCGAAGTTTTACAGTCCATTCATCTCTTCTGTTCAATTAATGCACTCCGCCTTCAATGTATAGCTTAAATCGCGTGGAGGAAAGCTCTAGGACTGCAAGCAAAATTTCACTGTAATTCATCAAACAGTTTACGAAAAAATTGACGGACAATGGAGATCTCTAAAATATGAACGAACTATAGAGGTTATCAAACTGACAAAGATTTGAACGTTTCTGTTTTTGTAAGTAATTTTTTAAAAAGTGAATAATTTCTTCTTCACACTTTAGACTTTAAAACGCAATGACGTCATTGCAGGCAGGGTATTCCCAAATCTGCTGAGTCCCCGTTCCTGCAACCAACAAAGTGTTCATCCTGATCGTTCATACCGCTCTTTTGAGCGTGTTGCGTTCTTTATAAATGGCACGCAGCTCATAATGCACACTTCTGTAACTGCCGACGCGGACTGCACGATCTCTATTCGCCTGGCGCCAAATTCGTATCATCATCAAGTACCGGACCTGCTGGCGTAGGTGATCATGTCTCTCCACAACTTTCGATCTCGGCGGTTATTTATTATTTCGGTTGTTGACCTTCTGCCAAGCCATTCTCTTAAGCTGTTTGGCATCTTTTCTCTTTGCTTCCCTCTGTCTCTCGTCTCTCAATTTTTCCAGTTGTTACAATATATTCCAGTTGTTCTCTTCTCATTACATGACAAAAAATGATTACAATCAAATTCGTATAAACTTCATGAAATTCTTCCGCTGAAAGTGGATGCCTATTAATAAAAAGTGGGACATGTTGTTAAGGAAAATACATTGCGCAAGAAAAAAAAAACCAACATAATTTTCCTCTTAATGGACTCATATCTTGGTATATACCTCGTCAGTTTGTGACCAACTTTGATGTCACGTGAACAATATCATTATCTGCACGTTAAAAGGTTTGGTTACAATGCTGGTTCTTTGGGGCAGCGAACCTCATTCGGGTTATCAAGTACGGGACAGTCCTCTAGCATGTGTTTCTCTCATAGTTGATCAAGTACAGGACAGTCCTCTAGCATGTGTTTCTCTCATAGTTGATCAAGTACAGGACAGTCATCTAGCATGTGTTTCTCTCATAGTTGGTCAAGTACGGGACATTCCTCTAGCATGTGGTTCTCTCATAGTTGATCAAGTACAGGACAGTCCTCTAGCATGTGTTTCTAGTTCGTCAAGCACGAGACATTCCTTTAGCATGTGTTTTTCTCTTAGTTGGTCAAGTAAGAGACATTCCTCTAGCATGTGTTTCTCTCATAGTTGGTCAAGTACGGGACATTCCTCTAGCATGTGTTTCTCTCATAGTTGGTCAAGTTAGAGACATTCCTCTAGCATGTGTTTCTCTCATAGTTGATCAAGTACGGGACATTCCTCTAGCATGTGTTTCTCTAATAGTTGGTCAAGTTAGAGACATTCCTCTAGCATGTGTTTCTCTCATAGTTGATCAAGTACGGGATATTCCTCTAGCATGTGTTTCTCTCATAGTTGGTCAAGTTAGAGACATTCCTCTAGCATGTGTTTCTCTAATAGTTGGTCAGATAAGAGACATTCCTCTAGCATGTGTTTCTCTCATAGTTGGTCAGATAAGAGACATTCCTCTAGCATGTGTTTCTCTCATAGTTGGTCAGATAAGAGACATTCCTCTAGCATGTGTTTCTCTCATAGTTGGTCAGGTAAGAGACATTCCTCTAGCATGTGTTTCTCTCATAGTTGGTCAAGTACGGGACATTCCTCTAGCATGTGTTTCTCTCATAGTTGGTCAAGTACGGGACATTCCTCTAGCATGTGTTTCTCTCATAGTTGATCAAGTACGGGACAGTCCAATAGCCTATGTTCTGAATAGTTTTTGTTTAGCACGTATGATGACATAATGTTTATTTGCCGACCTTTAAGCATCAACTAATTTAATTGATTTTTGTAAGCTTGTTGATAATAATTGATCTTTACTGACCAGCACAATTAAGATATGTACGTACATTGACTAATACATTCATCCAAAGATACAGTAATACAGCATGAAGCACTAAGAGTGATTCTTGTTATTCTCTCTCTCTCTCTCTCTTCTCTCTCTCTCTCTCTCTCTCTGTATCATTATCAGTTAGAGGGAATACATCCAAGACAGAAGCATACGATGACATATCGAAGACAAACAGCAGCAGCAATGTCAGCACACTGGATCAGCCTATCAAGCTAGGAGATAACAACATCACATGGATGAAAAGTACACGGGAGGCCGTTGCTGCTGTCACTAATGATGAACATACATCAGCTGCAACAAAGACAGACCGCACGTTCGCCAAGCTGCGGAATGTCACTTCTGCTGAGGGCGTAAACACTACAGCGCTCGTGAAGTCAAAGGTCATTAGATGCTGTCCTGACACACCACCAATTTTAGGTAAGGTCAGTTTCTAATTGCAAAATATCAGCATCACTGATACTATAATTATTGCAACAGTAAAGGTGGATGAAAGTATGTAACAGGTAACTCAGCCGGTACCCAATCCTTAATAGACTATGACAGTAACATAGAATAGCGGTCATCAGTGTTAGTGACAGAATAACAAGTTGTGGGAATGGAAAGTTCATAGTGGTTAGTAGACAACACACGGAGGATGGAGGTAAAGGAAAGGTAGAATAGCACAAGACATAATAAGTTTAGAGAATGGAGGTTTTTCAAGCAGGCTGTGGAAGTGGAGATAACGCATGGCTCTTGACCGTCCGATAAATAGGTTGACAATTAACTACCAGGACATGTCAAAGTCGTGAAGCTAGCATTATTTTGAAACTCAGAGAGGTTCAAACTGACCAGAGGTTATAGGGAAGCCACAAAAACAATTTGTTATTGTCGAGTCTTGGACATAGGTTAACTTTTGGTCAGAATTGGCGGTGGAATCATGGTTGTGAGATTTGATTGGCTCAAAGGGTTGCAAGTTGTCACTTCGCGACAATTGCGACAAATCCATTGGCTGAAGATATTCCACGCGCAGAAGTGTGGTTGAGTGTATCAATTTCGATACAATAGGTTTCTAGTTAAGTCAGGCTCGAAATTTAGTCAGAAAATATATTAGGAAAGGTTAGGACCAAGAGTCAGAAAGTTTAGTTAGGAAAAGTAGTTATGAAGAAGTAGAACCAGGATGAAGTGTTTAGTCAGGAAATTTTAACCTGAAGTTAGGAATTGAAAGTCAGAAAGTAGTTTTTAGTTCTAAGTTAGCTGAGGAGTTATGAAGAAACAGACTAGAGAGTAGTAAAGATATCAGTGACTTAAGATATTAGCTGAGAGATAGATAGTAGACAGAATAAGTTAAGTAGAACATATGAAAATTTAGTTGCTGTGAAAGTGTTTTGAGAAAATATCCAAGTTGTGCTTCATATTTCTTATAATCGTAAGTAAGTTGATGGAGAGATTGAATGTTACATGTTGCACAAAGATATGCACTTATGGACAGTTCAATAGTCATCGATGATAAACCTCTGAACGTCCAGATTAAAAAAAAAACATTAATTCAAGAGAAGTACATTCACTTTATAGTATAAAGTGTCAAGAATTAGAAATCAATAAACTTGATAATGATTATATAATATAAATGAGAAGTCTGATTATTGGTGTTGTCATAATAATATGCTGTCAATGAAAACAAAAAAACATCAAGGTAATAATAAGGTAAAATAAATCAAAATCTATTACAGTCATCATCACTGGTGCAATAGTCTACTATCATCATTATCGCTGACGCAATCTTCTACTGTCATCATCATCATCACCACTAATGCAATCTTCTACTGTCATCATCATCATCATCGTCACAACTAGTGCAATCTTCTACTGTCATCATCATCAGCATCAACACTAATACAATCTTCTACTGTCATCATCATCATCATCGTCACCACTAGTGCAATCTTCTACTGTCATCATCATCATCATCATCATCACTACTAATACAATCTTCTACTGCAATCATCATCATCGTCACCACTAGTGCAATCTTCTACTGTCATCATCATCGTCATCATCACCACTAATGCAATCTTCTACTGCCATCATCATCGTCATCATCACCACTAATACAATCTTCTACTGTCATCATCATCATCATCATCATCATCATCATCATCATCATCATCATCATCACTAATGCAATCTTCTACTGTCATCATCATCATCATCGTCACCACTAATGCAATCATCTACTGTCATCATCATCATCATCGTCACCACTAATGCAATCTTCTACTGCCATCATCATCATCGTCACCACTAGTGCAAACTTCTACTGTCATCCTCCTCATCATCATCACCACTAATGCAATCTTCTACTGTCATCATCATCATCACCATTAATGCAATCATCTACTGTCATCATCATCATCATCGACACCAGTAATGCAATCTTCTAATGTCATCATCATCATCATAACCACTAATGCAATCTTCTACTGCCATCATCATCATCGTCACTACTAATACAATCTTCTACTGCCATCATCATCATCATCATCGTCACCACTAATGCAATCTTCTACTGCCATCATCATCATTATCATCACCACTAATGCAAACTTCTACTGCCATCATCATCACCACTAATGCAATCTTCTACTGCCATCATCATCATCGTCACTACTAATACAATCTTCTACTGTCATCATCATCATCATCACCATTAATGCAATCTCCTACTGCCATCATCATCATCATCATCATCGTCACCACTAATGCAATCTTCTACTGTCATCATCATCATCATCACTAATGCAATCTTCTACTGCCATCATCATCATCATCACTAATACAATCTTCTACTGCCATCATCATCATCATCATCACTAATGCAATCTTCTACTGCCATCATCATCATCATCATCATCATCACCACTAATGCAATCTTCTACTACCATCATCATCATCATCATCATCATCACTAATGCAATCTTCTACTGTCATCATCATCGTCACTACTAATGCAATCTTCTACTGTCATCATCACCACTAATGCAATCTTCTACTGCCATCATTATCATCATCATCACCACTAATGCAATCTTCTACTGCCATCATCATCATCATCATCATCATCACTAATGCAATCTTCTACTGTCATCATCATCGTCACTACTAATGCAATCTTCTACTGTCATCATCATCATCATCATCATCACCACAAATGCAATCTTCTACTGCCATCATCATCATCATCATCACTAATGCAATCTTCTACTGTCATCATCATCATCATCATCATCATCGCCACTAATGCAATCTTCTACTGTCATCATCATCATCGTCACTACTAATGCAATCTTCTACTGTCATCATCATCATCATCATCACCACTAATGCAGTCTTCTACTGCCATCATCATCATCGTCACTACTAATGCAATCTGCTACTGTCATCATCATCATCATCGTCACTGCTAATGTAATCTTCTACTGCCATCATCATCATCATCATCACTATTAATGCAATCTTCTACTGCCATCATCATCATCATCGTCACTACTAATGCAATCTTCTACTGTCATCATCATCATCATCATCATCATCATCACCACAAATGCAATCTTCTACTGCCATCATCATCATCATCATCACTAATGCAATCTTCTACTGTCATCATCATCATCATCATCATCATCGCCACTAATGCAATCTTCTACTGTCATCATCATCATCGTCACTACTAATGCAATCTTCTACTGTCATCATCATCATCATCATCACCACTAATGCAGTCTTCTACTGCCATCATCATCATCGTAACCACTAATGCAATCTGCTACTGTCATCATCATCATCATCGTCACTGCTAATGTAATCTTCTACTGCCATCATCATCATCATCATCACTATTAATGCAATCTTCTACTGCCATCATCATCATCATCGTCACTACTAATGCAATCTTCTACTGCCATCATCATCATCATCGTTACTACTAATACAATCTTCTACTGTCATCATCATCATCATCGTCACTACTAATGCAATCTTCTACTGTCATCATCATCATCATCGTCACTACTAATGCAATCTTCTACTGCCATCATCATCATCATCATCGTCACTACTAATGCAATCTTCTACTGTCATCATCATCATCATCGTCGTCATGGTCACTACTAATACAATCTTCAACTGCCATCATCATCATCGTCACTACTAATACAATCTTCTACTGCCATCATCATCATCATCATCGTCACTACTAATACAATCTTCTACTGCCATCATAATCATCATCATCGTCACCACTAATACAATCTTCTACTGCCATCATCATCATCGTCACTACTAATACAATCTTCTACTGCCATCATCATCATCGTCACTACTAATACAATCTTCTACTATCATCATCATCATCATCATCATCATCATCGTCACTACTAATACAATCTTCTACTGCCATCATCATCATCATCGTCACTACTAATACAATCTTCTACTGTCATCATCATCATCATCGTCATCACCGTCACTACTAATACAACCTTCTACTGTCATCATCATCATCATCGTCAACCTTCTACTGTCATCATCATCATCATCGTCATCATCGTCAATACTAATACAACCTTCTACTGTCATCATCATCATCATCGTCACTACTAATGCAATCTTCTACTGCCACCATCGTCATCATCATCATCGTCATCATCGTCACTACTAATGCAATCTTCTACTGCCATCATCATCATCATCATCGTCATCATCGTCACCACTAATACAACCTTCTACTGTCATCATCATCATCATCATCATCGTCACTTCTAATGCAATCTTCTACTGCCATCATCATCATCATCGTCACTACTAATACAACCTTCTACTGTCATCATCATCATCATCATCATCGTCACTACTAATACAATCTTCTACTGTCATCATCATCATCATCATCGTCACTACTAATACAAGCTTCTACTCCCATCATCATCATCGCCACCACTAATACACTCTTCTACTGTCATCATCATCATCGTCACTACTAATACAATCTTCTACTGTCATCATTATCATCATCGTCACTACTAATACAATCTTCTACTGTCATCATCATCATCATCGTCACTACTAATACAATCTTCTACTGTCATCATCATCATCGTCACCACTAATACACTCTTCTACTGTCATCATCATCATCGTCACTACTAATACACTCTTCTACTGTCATCATCATCATCATCGTCACTACTAATACAATCTTCTACTGTCATCATCATCATCATCGTCACTACTAATACACTCTTCTACTGTCATCATCATCATCGTCACTACTAATACAATCTTCTACTGTCATCATTATCATCATCGTCACTACTAATACAATCTTCTACTGTCATCATCATCATCGTCACTACTAATACAATCTTCTACTGTCATCATTATCATAATCAACATCATCGGGACCACTGATGCAGTCCTCTACTGTCGTCTTCATCTTCGTCACCATTGATGGAATCTTATAGTGTTATCACCATCATCGTCACCACTACAGTCATCATCGTCACCAATAACGCAGTTTTCTACTATCATCATCATCATCTTTGTCATCGCCGTAATCAACACTTCGTCGTCCTACAGGCAAGACAAGTCACACAGGCTGGGTAACAGAAACTAGGATCGCCGTCTAGTGATGACACTTCCTGATATAAAAGGCCTAGTTTTGCAGTACCACTTTTTAGCGTTAATCCTCCACGTAGACGATACGATGTGTCGCGTTTACGACAAAGCTGCAATAGTTGCTTCATATTTACGGGCAGATCCATCCTCTGCATAAGTTCATGAGTTAAGCATGTTTGACATATTTTGCCTTGGCGGCGACCATATTTGCCATACTTTTTTCAACTGTCATCTGTCAAGTGTTGTTTAACGTGCGCAAATGTACACGGATCCTCCTGCATTCGCCCTTTTTCGAGAGGACTAGACATTTGATATTACCACTAGGGGGGAGGGGGGTTAACCCACGATAAAACCACGGATTGAATTTTGAAAAATTACCACCGCCTGTGGTTAGATTTGAGCACAGGATCTTCGTATACAATAGCCAACGTCCTACCTCCAGGCCACCCAGCACCCAAAAATGAACGCTAAAACAGCTGCTACAGTTGCCATCAGTCTGAATGAGAATCGCACGATGGCACCAGCTCAGGGTTAGCTCTTGTAGTTTATCGTGAGGTCAGCATTTAAAGAGGATTGTGTTGAGGCAGTAAGTAAAATGTGACGGATTCTTTCAAAGATGGACCGAAGAGAAACAGATTTAGCCCTTAGCTCCACTTTCATGATGCATCACATTAAAGTTAGCTCTTAGCTCCACTTTCATGATGCATCACATTAAAGTTAGCTCTTTTCTCCACGTCCGTGATGTATCACACTAGAATTCGCTCTTTTCTTCACTTTCATGATACATCACATTAAAGTTAGCGCTTAGCTCCACGTTCGTGATGTATCACACTAGAATTCGCTCTTATCTCCACTTTCATGATACATCACATTAAAGTTAGCTCTTATCTCCACGTTCGTGATGTATCACACTAGAATTCGCTCTTATCTCCACTTTCATGATACATCACATTAAAGTTAGCTCTTAGCTCCACGTTCGTGATGTATCACACTAGAATTCGCTCTTATCTCCACTTTCATGATACATCACATTAAAGTTAGCTCTTAGCGCCACGTTCGTGATGTATCGCACTAGAATTCGCTCTTATCTCCACTTTCATGATACATCACATTAAAGTTAGCTCTTATCTCCACGTTCGTGATGTATCACACTAGAATTCGCTCTTATCTCCACTTTAATGATACATCACATTAAAGTTAGCTCTTATCTCCACGTTCGTGATGTATCACACTAGAATTCGCTCTTATCTCCACTTTAATGATACATCACATTAAAGTTAGCTCTTAGCTCCACGTTCGTGATGTATCACACTAGAATTCGCTCTTATCTCCACTTTCATGATACATCACATTAAAGTTAGCTCTTATCTCCACGTTCGTGATGTATCACACTAGAATTCGCTCTTATCTCCACTTTCATGATACATCACATTAAAGTTAGCTCTTAGCTCCACGTTCGTGATGTATCACACTAGAATTCGCTCTTATCTCCACTTTCATGATACATCACATTAAAGTTAGCTCTTAGCGCCACGTTCGTGATGTATCGCACTAGAATTCGCTCTTATCTCCACTTTCATGATACATCACATTAAAGTTAGCTCTTATCTCCACGTTCGTGATGTATCACACTAGAATTCGCTCTTATCTCCACTTTAATGATACATCACATTAAAGTTAGCTCTTATCTCCACGTTCGTGATGTATCACACTAGAATTCGCTCTTATCTCCACTTTAATGATACATCACATTAAAGTTAGCTCTTAGCTCCACGTTCGTGATGTATCACACTAGAATTCGCTCTTATCTCCACTTTCATGATACATCACATTAAAGTTAGCTCTTATCTCCACGTTCGTGATGTATCACACTAGAATTCGCTCTTATCTCCACTTTAATGATACATCACATTAAAGTTAGCTCTTATCTCCACGTTCGTGATGTATCACACTAGAATTCGCTCTTATCTCCACTTTCATGATACATCACATTAAAGTTAGCTCTTAGCTCCACGTTCGTGATGTATCACACTAGAATTCGCTCTTATCACCACTTTCATGATACATCACATTAAAGTTAGCTCTTAGCTCCATGTTCGTGATGCATCACACTAGAATTCGCTCTTATCTCCACTTTCATGATACATCACATTAAAGTTAGCTCTTACCTCCACGTTCGTGATGTATCACATTAAAGTTAGATATTAGATCTACGTCACGTGCCAAGGTAAAAGGTCTTCATCAGGAAACAAAATATATAATGAGGTAGAGAGAACAAACTAACGTATCAGTTTATAGGATCTTCATCAGGGATCAAAACGAAAATAGTCTAAACTAATGACAGCAGACTGAAAATGATAGGTCAGCTATGTAGTAGCCGACACGCCACGCGATAATTTAAAAAGAAAATAGTTGTTTATCCATGTTGTTTGTTGTTGCTAGCCTTTAAGCGCATCATTCACAGAACAGTTAAGGCTGAGATGTTAAGTTGCACATAACCAGGTAGTGAATCTAATCTTCAAACATGTTTCAGAAGGCCCCCTAGCTGTCCTGCAGGATGAAGTCACCAGCCTGGAACTGATGACGTGGTTCCCAGGTTTTGAGCCAGGCGGTCGGCTACGACCTGAAGATTGCGTCGCACGTCAGAGACTGGCCATCATCATCCCGTATCGGAACAGGTACCCCCATCTACATATCTTGATGAACAACCTGATACCATTTCTACAGCGTCAACAAGCTGACGTCACTTTCTTTGTTATTGAACAGGTGAGTGTCTATGCATGTCGTATACGGTGGTTGTGTAGAAGTATCCGTCTCCTTCATATTGCATGATGACACGACCTCAGACAGAAGACCTTCCAAATCTTTAATAATATCATACGCCCCTTTTAGCTTGCTTTTCGTTCATACAGTAGAATCACCGCTAACAAGACACATTCGCATCTACTCCGCTCCTCTATCCAAAAAGCCAGCTACAAGTGTGAAAATTGATCGTTCCTTTTAGATGCTGATTGCAAGTTGCTCAAGTAGAGGAATGGTTGAGCAACTGAAGGTTGGCCGACGGCCGGGTTATAACAAAGGCTAATACCAGTGGGCCAAACTCAGCGTGTCGACAATAAATACATCAACTGATTTAGTCATAAATATTAATACTTGCACTGTGATGACACATTTTATCATTTGTAACAAGATAATTAATTATGTTTTTCAAAATTACCTTTATATTACATTTTTAACTGACTGGAGCTTTGGTTTTTATTTATATATATTTAATATCTAATTAGAAAGCAGAAAAAATAAAAAAGCAGAATAGCTCAGGCCAAAATAGCATTTCAGAAAATGAAAAATATCTTATGCAACAAATCTATGTCAATAAAAATGAGAAAGATAGTTCATCGGTGCTATATAGAACCAATTCTGACCTATGGAAGCGAACCATGGACAGTAGACAAACAAATGAAAATACGATTAGAGGCCACAGAGATGGGATTTCTCAGAAGAATGTTCAGCTAAAAAGACCAATGAGGAAGTTCTCAAAGAGACCAACACAAAAAGGGAGCTCTTAAAAACATCAGAAAGAAGCAATCAACATTTTTCTGGCACATCATGAGAAGAGGAAAGTTGGAATACTTGGTTACAACTGGCAAAAAAAAGGAAAGAGAGATCACGGACGACAAAGAGATAAATACTGGATAGCTTGGTGTCATGGCATGGAAAACAGTCAACAACAGAACTGATACGATGCACTGTAGATAGAAGATTGTGGAAGGACATGATCACCTACGCCAACCGGTATGGCACATTGATGGATGTCTAATGTTTTCACTTTGCAGCGAAAATATTAAATCAATAGCAGACAAAAAAGAAATTGAAGTCAACGGTCACAACATAATTAATTTGCTATATGCGGATGACACAGTCTTAATAGCAGAGACAGAGAACGAACTACAAGAAATGATAGACATTATAGTAAAATAAAGCAACAAGAAAGGTCTCAGTCTGAATAGTAAGTAAATAGAAATAATGGTCGTATCGAAGAAACAATCATCACCAGCATGCGGTATAAAAATAAACAGGACAAATCCGAAACACGCGCAACGCTTAAAATACTTGGGTACAATAATAACATCAGATGGAAGATGCATTACAGAAATAAAAAGCAGAATAGCTCAGGCCAAAATACCATTTCAGAAAATGAAAAATATCTTATGCAACAAATATATGTCAATAGAAATAAGAAAGAGAGTTCATCGGTGCAATGTAGAACCGATTCCGACCTGTGGAAGCGAATAATGGACAGTAGACAAACAAATGAAAAGACGATTAGAGGCCACAGAGATGTGATTTCTCAGAAAAATGTTGAAAGTTCCCTGGACAGGTAAAAAGACCAATGAGGAAGTTCTCAAAGAGGCCAATACAAAAAGGCAGCTCCTAATAAACATCAGAAAGAAACAATCAACATTTTTCGTAACATTTGAGAAGAGGAAAGTTGGAATACTTGGTTACAACTGGCAAAATACAAGGAAATAGAGATCGCGGACGACAAAGAGAGAAAATACTACATAGCTTGGTGTCATGGTATGGCAAACAGTCAACAACAGAACTGATACGATGCACTGTAGATAGAAGATTCTGGAAGGACATGATCACCTACGCCAACCTATATGGCACATAATGATGAATAAGGTAGTTTATGTGGAGACGAGAAGGGCCAAGAAAAATAGACTGATGGGCCGCCATTTATGTGGAGACGAGAAGGGCCAAGAAAAATAGACTGATGGGCCGCCATTTATGTGGAGACGAGAAGGGCCAAGAAAAATAGACTGATGGGCCGCCATTTGGCCATCAGATATCTAGAACACCCAAGGTGACAGTTTTAAGAGAATACGATGCATTTTAAGGTAATGAAACGGTTACTGTTGTGCTTTCATTACTGACCTGTGGTTACGTAACCTATTGGAGAAACAGCCTTTGGCGAAGAAAACAAAGGAAAACCTCTTGTACGCTACAAATACATCTGTAGCGTGACTTTTGAGAGAAGTGGACATGCTTATAACTGATAACGAAGACCTTGTTAATCACGGATATAGTTAGAGGCGGATAGAAAATGTTTGCCTGAAGACCCGCGAATTCAAATAGTGAAAAAATTTGCTGATGGGAGACGCCCAGAAAGGAGGAAAGAGCTGCGTGGCTCTATGTCCTTGAACTTTTTCCGTACGGAAACTTTTTATCAATGCCACGCAAGAGATTTCAGAGACAAAATTATTCATTGTTTTAAGAATAAATCTATATATGTATATTCAACTAACATATAAAATACTAGATATTCTTTTATAGACAATTAAAAAAGGAATGAGATTTCATCAATACCAAGATGATACAAGAATTGGAAAAAGAATATGGTTTGATGATGGTTCACACTAATCAAACTGAGAGTGACGCACTATGCGGCGAAATGTACGTGGTTGAAATCTGAATGGCGCACAGTGCGGCGAAGCGTATGGAAAGAGTTAACGGAAAATAGGAAGCAGATTATGGAACATTGTTAATACTTAAAGAAAACAAGTGTTGCAGAGTGTCAATGTTTCCTGGCCTATATCTGTGGATTTGTTACAGATGAATATAAAAGTCAGGACCCTGTGTTTACTTTCTGTCTACAGGCTCCCCCGGATGCGTTCAACAGAGGGGCCTTGCTAAACGTCGGCTTCCTTGAAGCCAGCAAACTAGGAGACTTTGATTGTTTCATCTTTCATGACGTCGATCTCATCCCCTTGAACGACCACAACCTCTACAGATGTGGCAACAACCCGCGCCATTTTGCCGTGACCATGAACAAGTACGACTACAAGTAGGTACCGCCTCTTGATGATAGTAGGTGTAGTATTTGCCTTCCTCTATCTCTTTCAGCCGCGACATTTTTCACAGACGTCGTATTTTCTTATGTCTCTTTGAACGTGAAAGAAATCTCTTTATTTTAACAGCAAGGAAATTTCCTCTCCTTCATACTCTTCCCCTCCTTCCTCCTCTTCGTTTTCATCTACTTCATAATGTGATCATCATAGCGCAAGCTTTAAATCATTGCTACAATTATCATTATTGTCTCTTCTATTATATCATGATGTTAGCCATTATTACCACCACCAACGTAACTCATGAATCACTATTACCATTCTCTTGTTCTATATCAAATATGACGTCCATATTCAAATCCACATTGTTCCTCACTTATTTCTGGTTTTATTCTGTTCCTTATGCGTCTCATGATGATTCTTAGTAATATTTTAGTTATATGGCTCATGAGACTAATAGTGCGATGGTCTTCATAATCTGTGGCTCCTGACTTCTTCGGTATGGCTGCAAAGATAGATTTTAGTAGATCTTCGGGTATGTGTCCAGTGTTATATATGTCATTGAGCAGTTTAGTTATGACTTGTACTCCCAGATCTCCTAATGCATTCATCTCTTCGATTGTTATGTTGTCTGGACCTGGAGCTTTGCCTCTTTTCATGTGTTGAATTGCGTCCTCCATTTCACTCTGTGCATTATTGGTGATCCTGTGTCTTTGTTTGAGTAATGGAAAGATTAATATAGGAATATCCAATGGCTCTTGGCCAACCGGATTCTTTAGGGAAAGAGGAAGACAAAGAAACAAAAAGATGAAGTCATAAAATATTCATTACTGCCTCCACTCCTCATGTTACTATATTCATTTCTCTACCACTTTTCTTGTATCAATTTCCCTACCACTTTTCCTGTATTAATTTCTCTACCACTTTTTTTGTATTCATTTCCCTACCACTTTTCCTGTATTAATTTCCCTACCACTTTTCCTGTATTAATTTCCCTACCACTTTTCCTGTATTAATTTCCCTACCACTTTTCCTGTATTAATTTCCCTACCACTTTTCCTGTATTAATTTCTCTACCACTTTTCCTGTATTAATTTCCCTACCACTTTTCCTGTATTAATTTCCCTACCACTTTTCCTGTATTAATTTCTCTACCACTTTTCCTGTATTAATTTCCCTACCACTTTTCTTGTATTAATTTCTCTACCACTTTTCCTGTATTAATTTCCCTACCACTTTTCCTGTATTAATTTCTCTACCACTTTTCCTGTATTAATTTCCCTACTACTTTTCTTATATTAATTTCTCTACCACTTTTCCTGTATTAATTTCCCTACCACTTTTCCTGTATTAATTTCTCTACCACTTTTCCTCTATTAATTTCCCTACCACTTTTCCTGTATTAATTTCCCTACCACTTTTCCTGTATTAATTTCTCTACCACTTTTCCTGTATTAATTTCCCTACCACTTTTCCTGTATTAATTTCCCTACCACTTTTCCTGTATTAATTTCCCTACCACTTTTCCTGTATTAATTTCCCTACCACTTTTCTTGTATTAATTTCTCTACCACTTTTCATATATTAATTTCTCTACCACTTTTCTTGTATTAATTTCTCTACCACTTTTCAAATATTAATTTCCCTACCACTTTTCTTGTATTAATTTCTCTACCACTTTTCTTATATTAATTTCTCTACCACTTTTCTTGTATTCATTTCTCTACCACTTTTCTTATATTAATTTCTCTACCACTTTTCTTATATTAATTTCTCTACCACTTTTCTTGTATTCATTTCTCTACCACTTTTCTTATATTAATTTCTCTACCACTTTTCTTATATTAATTTCTCTACCACTTTTCTTGTATTCATTTCTCTACCACTTTTCTTATATTAATTTCTCTACCACGTTTCTTGTATTCATTTCTCTACCACTTTTCTTGTATTCATTTCTCTACCACGTTTCTGGTATTAATTTCTCTACCACTTTTCTTGTATTCATTTCTCTACCACTTTTCTTGCATTAATTTCTCTACCACTTTTCTTGTATTCATTTCTCTACCACTTTTCTTGTATTCATTTCTCTACCACTTTTCTTATATTAATTTCTCTACCACTTTTCTTGTATTAATTTCTCTACCACTTTTCTTATATTAATTTCTCTACCACTTTTCTTGTATTAATTTCTCTACCACTTTTCTTGTATTAATTTCTCTACCACGTTTCTGGTATTAATTTCTCTACCACTTTTCTTGTATTCATTTCTCTACCACTTTTCTTGTATTAATTTCTCTACCACTTTTCTTGTATTCATTTCTCTACCACTTTTCTTATATTAATTTCTCTACCACTTTTCTTATATTAATTTCTCTACCACTTTTCTTATATTAATTTCTCTACCACTTTTCTTGTATTAATTTCTCTACCACTTTTCCTGTATTAATTTCTCTACCACTTTTCTTGTATTCATTTCTCTACCACTTTTCTTGTATTCATTTCTCTACCACTTTTCCTGTATTAATTTCTCTACCACTTTTCTTGTATTCATTTCTCTACCACTTTTCCTGTATTAATTTCTCTACCACTTTTCTGTATTCATTTCTCTACCACTTTTCCTGTATTCATTTCTCTACAACTTTTCTTATATTCATTTCTCTACCACGTTTCTGGTATTAATTTCTCTACCACTTTTTTGTATTCATTTCTCTACCACGTTTCTGGTATTCATTTCTCTACCACGTTTCTGGTATTCATTTCTCTAGCACTTTTCTTGTATTAATTTCTCTACCACGTTTCTGGTATTCATTTCTCTACCACTTTTCTTGTATTAATTTCTCTACCACGTTTCTGGTATTCATTTCTCTACCACTTTTCTTGTATTCATTTCTCTACCACTTTTCTTGTATTCATTTCTCTACCACTTTTCTTGTATTAATTTCTCTACCACGTTTCTGGTATTCATTTCTCTACCATGTTTCTGGTATTCATTTCGCTACCACGTTTCTGGTATTCATTTCTCTACCACTTTTCTTGTATTCATTTCTCTACCACGTCTCTGGTATTAATTTCCCTACCACTTTTCCTGTATTCATTTCTCTACCTGTTATAGTGTGACTCAGTCATGGGCGATAATGGAAGAATAGAAGAATATGACGATAGACAGAAGAATAAAAGAATGAGGCGATGACGATGTGAAGTAGGATAGTTTTAGGCGGCGTAGAAAAGACACTCTTCAGAGGATTAGGAAGGAGACGTTAAGTCTACCCAACTCAGTCGCTGAGTCGTAATCAACTTGAAGATTACCATTGAAATGCGTACAGGTGGTCTGCCTAAAGC
The DNA here is from genome assembly GCA_032433765.1 of Megaustenia siamemsis. Classification (NCBI taxonomy): domain Eukaryota; kingdom Metazoa; phylum Mollusca; class Gastropoda; order Stylommatophora; family Ariophantidae; genus Megaustenia; species Megaustenia siamemsis. The sequence goes on from JAVIAB010000108.1 coordinate 67,933,052, forward strand.
CAGACAGATGTTTGCTCTGGTCGACAAAGTTGCGTAACGCAACGACACGGCCGCTGGTTCCTAGGAAACTCTTATATCGGCAGACGCCTTGAAGTCCAGTGAAGACCTGAGATGAAAGCGGACAACTAAACTGCCCCGCGTAATCAAAAGACCAGGTTATCTTTACGTTCAGCAGTGATTACTCTTTGAGTCTCTGAATTGGAAATCGCCTCGAGTTTTAGTTGTTAGGGGACGGACTTAGGAAGATGGACAGGTTCGACAGGACTCCTAAAGTAATAAGACTTTAGAGATAATTAAAAAAGGCGGAGCTAGAGAGATAGTGACGGTCAGGAGACGTAGGTTAGGCCGTATCAGTGGTCGGGGGGGTGTGGTCACCTGGGACTTAAACCCCGAGACCCTGGGAACTAAGGAGATTAGGAGAGGAGAGGCGCAGAATGCTTTTGGGGGCGAGGAGCAGTAGCTAGAGAGACATTTAGCTACACTCGGGCAGACTCAGCTACACTCAGCCAGACTCGAGACAATTCGGCCACACTCGGCCAGACTGAGCACATTCAGATACTAGTTCCTCAGCACTATCAGAAAGAGACAGGCAGATGTACTTAAGAATACTATACGGAGTATACGGTCAACAAGATAGATAGATAACCACAGATAGAACTTTATGAATACGAAACGGCCACACACAAACGTTATTTGACAATTCATCATCGCCGATAGGCTATGTCAAGTAACACCAATAAAGACCTTGTTATACTTGTACTAAAAAGATTGATGAGTTATATATGTGTGTCAAATGAAAGTACAAGTAGTAAGGTCAGAAAGAAGTTTGAAAGAAACCCTGCAACATCCCATTCCTTTCTGGTGCCGTGACCAGGATTTTATTCTTTTAAAGAAGGACCTGGAAGAAAAAAAAAAGAGTAAGAATTTTCTCTTAATTAACCAAGACGTCCACCTACGTACTTCCAGTATAACCAAGAAGTACTTCCAGCAACGAGTGCAGTCCTCATAATTTGCAAGTACCCATGAAGTTGAGCCTAGTAATGTGTTTGTGTACAACACACCAGCGAACCTTGTCTACAGAAGTTAATCAAGCCTAGCCATCTGTGTCCAAAATAGTACATCGAAGTCCAGCGTAAGAATGGCTGCCTGTTTGTGAGACTACACCCTGTTTATCTTAAAATCCCGAAGAAGCGACTAGAAGTGCCAACCCGCAGTGATCTTTCCCGAGCTATATCAAAGTAGAAGTGAACATTCATATTCATAAAGTAGAACTTCCTGTAAGGAAAGAAGTAAAAGTGAAATAGACAGAGAGAACAAAATGTGAAAATGATGTCCACATTGAGAACCTGAAAGAAGACTAAGTAGTTAATTATTGTTTTAAATTAGTATATTATTGTGTAGTTGTTAGGATGTTATAAAGGTGTGTTAGGTATTCCATGGACTTCAGAAGCATGTAAGTTGGATTTTTCTTATATATTTTAGAGATGCATATGATATGTTGTAACAAGGTTGTGTGAAGTAAATAAGTTTTTTCCTTGAGTGTTAGTGGAAGAAAGTAGAAATTCTTTGACTGATCTAAACGTGTGTGCGTGTGTGAGTTGCTACCGAATAAGTTCATTGTTAATTAATTAATTATCAAGATGAAGAGAGGCATGACTCCCACTTTGCAGACCCTGCAAGAAATTAGTAGAGTCATCACCGGTTTAGAAAATAGTTTTAGACAGCAAGAAATGAGTGCCAGTATCTCAAATTACTCTGGCGATCCATCCAAGTTCAGACAATGGATGGCAGAAATTGAAAAGTATGCTCTCATTTTTCCTATAAATGAGGAAGACAAGAAATTAATAGCTTTTAAAACAAGTAGAGGCGAAGTATCTGACTTCATCCAGAGAAGGCTAAAGAATGAACCTTCAAGCACATGGAAGTCCCTCAAGATAGAATTAAAAACTAGGTATGCTGCTGTAGGAGATGCCTACACTGCTTTCATACTTTTGAGGAAGTTTAAACAAGAAAGAGGAGAGACAATAACTGCATACAGTAATAGACTTTTAGAGCTAGCAGAGGAATCTGGTTTAGAAAAAGATAATTTTGGTAGACAATTAATAGAGATTTTTATAGATAGACTAATATCCACAGATCTAAAACTACACTTAGCGAGGCTGAACCCTGAGACGCTAGATGAAGCGATTAATGTCTCTATTAAGGAAATCGGGTTCATGAAGAAATTGAATTTAAACCTACCTGAAGAACGCCCAACCATCAGTGAATGGTTTAATAAAAGAAAAATAGTAGAAAAGCCTAGGGAAGTTAATCAAGCGAGTATTAGATGGAGAAATAAGGGAGGACTAGGTGAATTGAGTAAAGAAATATATGCAGTGAGAAGGGAAACAAGGCATTTTCACGGAAGAAGATTAGCACCCCAGGAATCTAGGTGGAGATGGAATGACAAAAGACAAACTGCTGGACGTAAGAGCTATGAAATAAATAGTGTAGACAGGATTGAAATGAATAAAGTGAATGGTAAATCAAACTTGTGGACACATCATGTTAACCCAACACCCAGGCGTGGTTGGCAAGATCCCTCTGGAGTCAAAGAGAAGCGCGCAACCAAGCACGTAGATGCGAGAACGATCAAGTGGTCCAAATCAAACGGCCCAAACATCAAGACAAACAGGCTGTCTAGCCTGAAACAAAACAAATTAATCAGAAAGGAGAAGGAATTAGAGGGGATGGAACAGAATTTAGAAGATGGGTCGAGTCATGCGATCAGTAATAAAAATGAATGTATGTTAGTGAGAATTAAAGAGACTGAGAACAGAATGATCGACAGTGCTACACAAACAGAAGTTACTGATAGAGAAGTATTAGTGACACAGGTAAGCTGTGCACAAACACAGACTGTAGAGGTTAGAGGACAAACTAAACCTAATGATAAAATAACACAAACGAGGGAGGTGAAGAAACAAGTTAGAGACGCCTGTGTGGCTACAAACATCCTAGAAGATGTGATATCAAGAAAAGATGCCGAGATAAGAATTATGGAAAAGAGAAGTGAAAGAGATGAGTTGATGCTACTAGAGCTGAAAGACACAGTAGATAGGCTAGAGTGCAAAAACAAGTGTCTAGAGACAAGAATTAAAGAGCTTGAAGAACAAGAGTCTGAGACTGACAGACACAGTGTATGTATGATTCGAGAAGTTGATGAGATGAAAGCACAGAATAGCCAACTTTTAGGTGAAGTTAAAGTGTCCAAGGATTTAGTTGTAAGTTTAAGAAAGGAGAAATCAGAAGTAGATGACAAAGTAAAGAACCTAATACGAGAGAAGTCTGACTTAGAGGAAGAGGTAGCGTCTCTAAGGCGAAAGAAATCTACTACAGAAAATTTGAAGAAGGAAAACGAGAAAGGGAAACTTGGTAGGACAGAGCGCAACAGTGATACAAATAGTGTAGAGGTTGTAAGTAAAAGTGCTGAGAAGAAAATTAACGAACTAGCAGTGTTTCATGCATTAGAGAAAGCAGCTGATAAATATGCGCGTGAAATGGACAAGGAATTAGAGGATATGGCAGATGGGGTAAAAGGTAGCAAGAAACGTCCTGAAACTGACAGATTGCCTACAATACGAGAAAGGAGGGTTGCTGCCATAAATGAAGAGTTTGAAAAGACCCAAATAGAAAAGGCAGAGCAAGTGAAATTTTGGCCATTGGGAACACCAGAACGTGATGCCATTATCGCTGAAAGAAGAAGAAAAGACGATGAAAGAGTCAAAGTAGACCTGCCTTTTGCCATACGATTGGGACGACGGCAAGAGTTTTTTGACCACCAGAAAGAAATAGATAAAGGTAACAGATTCAGAGAAGATCATAGGTCAGAAAGAGGAGACCTGACAACCACTAGTGATGGAAGAGATAAAAGATACAAAAAGAAGAAACATACATATTAAGAATTGTAATTATTTTACTTGTGGATGTTGTAACTAATAAGGTGTAAGAGTCTACTAACTTTTAGACGAATTTTATATGTATAATGTCAGTGTGCACTGAATGATGAGTAGGAGTCTGTGAATGTACTGTTGCCTTAATGAGGAGACAGAACTATATGTATGAAGATGTTAGTGAGTCACCTGAAGTAAACAAACAAAATGGTAACCATGTTTACATCGGTTTAAAAAAAAGTTTGAGTCAAGTTAAGAGAACTTAGAATTTACAGGAAATAGAGTATGCATGGAGAGAGTCTTAGGAGACTAAGAAGAGACGAGAGAGTCAGTGACCCGAGATGGAGAGACTCTATGAGTTCTATAGGAATTCCAAGTGTGGAACAGCACTGTGAGGTGTGCAGATGTGTGGATGAAGTGTGTTGTGGATATTTTAATGGAAGCCTAGACAGACTAGATTCTGTATCAAATTTAAGTCATAATTTTGATTGCTATGTGTTTGTGATTACTCTATGCTTCAATGTTCGGTCTGTCCAAGACGGTGGTGTGTATGATTTGAGGAGAAACATGTGAGATGCACATTTTTTTATAAAGACAATTTTATGAAAATGTAATTATATGTTGACGGGGAGAATTGCCTAAAATTTAGGAATATGCGGGGAGAAGGAACAGATAAGAAGACTGTCGACCCGACATGAGTTGACCAGTAAATTAAGCCTGTGGCTAAGAGATTCTGTAAGAAAGCGTATTGCTATGCAGACAACTTTATTAGCAGTGCCAGAAGAGCACGTGTTCAGGGAGAATAAGAGAACAGAGTAGACGGGTCTTGTTTCTTTTTCAGAACTGGCACAGATATGATGCCGAAGAAAGACTAAACACGTCTTATTAGGCAATTAAGAGAGTACAGTGCGAAGGCCGATCGAGCCTTAAATATTTCAGAATTGATGTTTCCACAAAATGTTTTGTATACATGAGACACATGTTGTGTCGCAAAGATGTTTATTGAATGTCATGATATTGTTGTAGAATTATGAATGTTGTATATGTAAACACCAATTACAGAACCTACCGGTTTAAATTAATAGACGGAAACAAATGTGGGTTAGACATAGACAAAACAGACGATGACCTCAATTTAGCTGGCCTACATTCAGGCTAGGTCCAGAGTGACGTCACGTTAGTCAGAGGCTCCAAAGCAAAACAAAGTGGCATGGCAGAGCGATGTTGTAAGATGATTGTATACATGATGGATTTTTCTTTTGAGATTCCAGTTTATAGATGTTGAATTTGTATTTCTAATTGTTGTAATAATTGATGAACAATGAGAAAAAGGAAATTAGTTAGCCCATTAAGGAAGTAGAAAGAGAGCAGTCACACTATGTTTTTATTTTGAGTTAAATTGATCTATGAATATATCAATTCAACTGAAATGTTGACGGAGATATATGTTATAGTGTGACTCAGTCATGGGCGATAATGGAAGAATAGAAGAATATGACGATAGACAGAAGAATAAAAGAATGAGGCGATGACGATGTGAAGTAGGATAGTTTTAGGCGGCGTAGAAAAGACACTCTTCAGAGGATTAGGAAGGAGACGTTAAGTCTACCCAACTCAGTCGCTGAGTCGTAATCAACTTGAAGATTACCAGTGAAATGCGTACAGGTGGTCAGCCTAAAGCCAGACAGATGTTTGCTCTGGTCGACAAAGTTGCGTAACGCAACGACACGGCCGCTGGTTCCTAGGAAACTCTTATATCGGCAGACGCCTTGAAGTCCAGTGAAGACCTGAGATGAAAGCGGACAACTAAACTGCCCCGCGTAATCAAAAGACCAGGTTATCTTTACGTTCAGCAGTGATTACTCTTTGAGTCTCTGAATTGGAAATCGCCTCGAGTTTTAGTTGTTAGGGGACGGACTTAGGAAGATGGACAGGTTCGACAGGACTCCTAAAGTAATAAGACTTTAGAGATAATTAAAAAAGGCGGAGCTAGAGAGATAGTGACGGTCAGGAGACGTAGGTTAGGCCGTATCAGTGGTCGGGGGGGTGTGGTCACCTGGGACTTAAACCCCGAGACCCTGGGAACTAAGGAGATTAGGAGAGGAGAGGCGCAGAATGCTTTTGGGGGCGAGGAGCAGTAGCTAGAGAGACATTTAGCTACACTCGGGCAGACTCAGCTACACTCAGCCAGACTCGAGACAATTCGGCCACACTCGGCCAGACTGAGCACATTCAGATACTAGTTCCTCAGCACTATCAGAAAGAGACAGGCAGATGTACTTAAGAATACTATACGGAGTATACGGTCAACAAGATAGATAGATAACCACAGATAGAACTTTATGAATACGAAACGGCCACACACAAACGTTATTTGACAATTCATCATCGCCGATAGGCTATGTCAAGTAACACCAATAAAGACCTTGTTATACTTGTACTAAAAAGATTGATGAGTTATATATGTGTGTCAAATGAAAGTACAAGTAGTAAGGTCAGAAAGAAGTTTGAAAGAAACCCTGCAACATACCAATTTTCCTGTATTAATTTCTCTACCACTTTCCTGTATTAATTTCTCTACCACTTTTCCTATATTCATTTCTCTACCACGTTTCTTGTATTTATTTCTCTACCACTTTTCCTGTATTAATTTCTCTACCACTTTTCTTGTATTAATTTCTCTACCACTTTTCCTATATTCATTTCTCTACCACTTTTCATATATTCATTTCTCTACCACTTTTCTTGTATTAATTTCTCTACCACTTTTCCTATATTCATTTCTCTACCACTTTTCCTGTATTAATTTCTCTACCACTTTTCCTGTATTAATTGCTCTACCACTTTTCCTGTATTAATTTCTCTACCACTTTTCCTATATTCATTTCTCTACCACTTTTCCTGTATTAATTTCTCTACCACTTTTCCTGTATTAATTTCTCTACCACTTTTCCTATATTCATTTCTCTACCACTTTTCCTGTATTAATTTCTCTACCACTTTTCTTATATTCATTTTTCTACCACTTTTCTTGTATTAATTTCTCTACCACTTTTCCTATATTCATTTCTCTACCACTTTTCCTGTATTAATTTCTCTACCACTTTTCCTGTATTAATTTCTCTACCAATTTTCCTATATTCATTTCTCTACCACTTTTCTTGTATTAATTTCTCTACCACTTTTCCTGTATTAATTGCTCTACCACTTTTCCTGTATTAATTTCTCTACCACTTTTCCTATATTCATTTCTCTACCACTTTTCCTGTATTAATTTCTCTACCACTTTTCCTATATTCATTTTTCTACCACTTTTCTTGTATTAATTTCTCTACCACTTTTCCTATATTCATTTCTCTACCACTTTTCTTGTATTAATTTCTCTACCACTTTTCCTATATTCATTTCTCTACCACTTTTCCTATATTCATTTCTCTACCACTTTTCTTATATTCATTTCTCTACCACTTTTCTTATATTAATTTCTCTACCACTTTTCTTATATAAATTTCTCTACCACTTTTCCTATATTCATTTCTCTACCACTTTTCCTATATTCATTTCTCTACCACTTTTCTTATATAAATTTCTCTACCACGTTTCTGGTGTTTTCTATTCTCCCAGGATGCCGTACTTTACCTACTTTGGCGGAGTGGTTGGTTTCAGCAAAGAACAGTACCTGACTGTCAACGGATGTTCTAACATATACTTTGGCTGGGGAGGGGAGGATGATGACCTGCTGGCCAGGTGAGAAATGTGTGATGTCTCGTCTTGAAATCTGAATCTTCCTGGGACTATCAGATCATGTACACATTCCTCTTTGTTGCATTATCATCATCGTGTAACTTGCCAGTTGACGAAGACGATCTTGTCCTTCTACAATCTTTTATCAACCGTGCATCGCATCAATTCTGTTGTTGACTCTTTTCCATGCCATGACACAAAGTTATCTAGTATCTTCTCTCTTTGTCTTTCGCGATCTCTCTTTCTCTGTATCATGCCAGTTATTTTTATAGTTAGTCGGAGACCCAGGTATCACTGCAAACGAATTAAAATTCATAATTGTATAACCGCCCGTACAATTGAAATTATCCGAATTAAAACTCATCTAATTGAAGGATGTAAACAAAGGAAGGCAACTGCAGTTCCCATTATAGAAGCTACAGCACACGCTAAAAGACATAAGGCAAAGCGGCACCGAAAGTGAACGCTGCTGAATTGTCCTTCGTCATACGATATCATCATTAATCATAAGCAATCGGAATATCGAAACACAATCCGGATGAAAAACACAGATCACGGTGTGCACATAGCACTAAACTCAGTAGCTCCAGCAGCAAGCCGAACTTGGAATATGAGGAAACTTCAACAAGGAACACTATTCAGACTGAGCCACAATGGTTCCTGCCGTCTGTCTGCCACATTGCTCGGAAGTCCCGGTTCTTGTGACCAAGTATTCCAACTTTCCTCTTCTCATGATGTGCTAGAAAAATGTTGATTGCTTCTTTCTGATATATTTTAGGAGCTTCCTTTTTGTGTTAGCCTCTTTGAGAATGTTCTCGTTGGTCTTTTTAGCTGTCCAGGGAACTCTCAACATTCTTCTGAGAAATCCCACCTCTGTGGCCTCTAATAGTTGTTTTTTTTTCCCCTTGTTTGTTTATTGTTCACGATTCGCTTCCATAGGTCAGAATTGGCTCTATATAGCACCGATGAACTCTCTGCAAGATGTTCTGTATACATAGAATTATTTCTTTTCATGATTATTGTCGGCAATATATAGAGGTAATTTGCCGTTCCTTGGCAGTGACTGTACTAGTCGGAGATCGCGCCATTGTCTCTACAACTGAGAAGACATGCCTGACATCACGGATTGGGGGCCATAACCAACACTACTTGTTGGCAGATCCCACAACACCATCCACCTAGATCACTCCTATTGCTGCAAGTAACCCTGGGGGAGGGAGTGGGGGTAATGGAGTAATCCTCCTTGTCAGAGGTGTTCCGTAGACTAGCGGAGGTAAGGAGATGTCTTCTTACCCCTCCTTTGGTAGGGAGTACCCCCACCTAGCCCCCAGCTAACCTCTTTATTTCAACATTTGGATATCTTTACGATTGCAGTCATGCCTCGCATATAACCTTGACTTTGCCCAACTTCTGTCTCACAACTCATATATCGTGTTCCCCCGCCACCCCCTTCACCCCCCCCCCCCCAAAAAAAAAAAAAGGCACACCTTGTCATGTTTCAGGTTTTTTTCTTATGTGTGCACCTGTCATCGACGTCATTAATCTCGAGCTCTGTCACAACAGGTAAACACACCGATAGAAGCAGGGAGAAAACACTGATTTGAGTGATGATAAAGCTAACAAAACCATGGCTTCACCCGATGTCTAAAGAAACACTTGATCTTCTCGACAGTTCTGCTTGACCAATCCGAGACACACATCCCCCCCACCCCACCTCAGATTGTTCTAGACCCCCCTCCTCCCCACCCCCACCTCAGATTGTTCTAGAACCCCCCTCCTCCCCACCCCCACCTCAGGTTGTTCTAGACCCCCCTCCTCCCCACCCCCACCTCAGATTGTTCTAGACCCCCCTCCTCCCCACCCCCACCTCAGGTTGTTTTAGACCCCCCTCCTCCCCACCCCCACCTCAGATTGTTCTAGACCCCCCTCCTCCCCACCCCACCTCAGATTGTTCTAGACCCCCCCTCCTCCCCACCCCCACCTCAGATTGTTCTAGACCCCCCTCCTCCCCACCCCCACCTCAGATTGTTCTAGACCCCCCTCCTCCCCACCCCCACCTCAGATTGTTCTAGACCCCCCTCCTCCCCACCCCCACCTCAGATAGTTCTAGAACCCCCTCCTGCCCACCCCCACCTCAGATTGTTCTAGACCCCCTCCTCCCCACCACCACCTCAGATTGTTCTAGAGGTAATCGATGATGTCTTCCAAGACTAATCTTTCTAGCCCTGAACCGTCGGAGATCTAACCACCTGAACCGTCGGAGATCTAACCACCTGAACCGTCGGAGATCTAACCACCTGAACCGTCGGAGATCTAACCACCAGAACCGTCGGAGATCTAACCACCTGAACCGTCGGAGATCTAACCACCAGAACCGTCGGAGATCTAACCACCAGAACCGTCGGAGATCTAACCACCAGAACCGCCGGAGATCTAACCACCAGAACCGTCGGAGATCTAACCACCAGAACCGTCGGAGATCTAATTACCAGAACCGTCGGAGATCTAACCACCAGAACCGTCGGAGATCTAACCACCTGAACCGTCGGAGATCTAACCACCAGAACCGTCGGAGATCTAACCACCAGAACCGTCGGAGATCTAACCACCAGAACCGTCGGAGATCTAACCACCAGAACCGTCGGAGATCTAAACACCAGAACCGTCGGAGATCTAACCACCTGAACCGTCGGAGATCTAACCACCAGAACCGTCGGAGATCTAACCACCAGAACCGTCGGAGATCTAACCACCAGAACCGTCGGAGATCTAACCAACCAAAGTTGAGTTGTTATCGCTCTAGTTAACATCTATTACGTTTCTCTAACTCAACTTTAAGCTTCCGAACTCATGGATTGGTAAGAGCTGACGTTAATGTCGAATAATTTTATTTGATATAGTAATGATAATGGTAATGATGATGATGATGATGATCGTGACGATGATGATGATGATGATGATAATGATGATGATGATAATAATGATGATGATGATAATAATGGCAATAATACTAATTAAACTCGAGAAACGTTGATCGATATAAAAAGCATGGCTATCTATCCTTCATAGAGTCGTTCTAGAGCTTGTCTATTTAACTTAGATTTATATAGAGTCGTTATCTCGCTAGTCTATTTAACTTAGATTTATATAGAGTCGTTATCTCGCAGGTCTATTTAACTTACATTTATATAGAGTCGTTATCTCGCTGTTAAGCCCTTAACTTACAACTGACTCAGCAGGTCGGTAAGGGATACATGTTTTATGCTCAGAGAAATACACAGAAGATATAGATAGATAAACATAAATTAGCAACGATAAATATATGAGGGATACAAAATAAAGAAGTCGAACTTATAGAAGAAATGACAAAAAGGAAAATTAAAATACTAGGATTAGCTGACACCAGAGTAAAAGGACAACAGATAAAGAAAACACACATGAACTACACGAAAATATTCATAGGAGTCCACAAGACAGAAAGAGCAACACATGGAGTAGGTTTTATCATCGACCCAGAACACGCAAAGAACATTCTAGAAATAAAATACCATTCAGAAAGAATTATCACAATTAAACTACTAGAAGACGATCGAATAAACAAATTACATTCAAATCTATGCACCATGCAACAACAAATGAAAGAGACAGTGAAGAAGTCTACGACACATTGAATGCAATTATTAACAAGATTGACGAAAGCGACGACATGTTAGTGATGGGAGATTTTAATGGAAGGCTTGGGAAGCGCAACAGTGAGAACAGTGACATCTTAGGACCCTTTGGCGATAAAACAGCTGAAATAAACGAAAACGGAAGCAGACTGCTGGAACTATGCAATCGAAATGATTTATTTATCACCAACACATTCTTCAAACACAGAGAGTCGCAAGTATACACCTGATACAAATGGAATGACACAACATGCAGAAGTCAGATAGATTTTATACTAACAAGACAACAGAACAAGAAAAGAGTAACCGACAGTAGAGCAATCCCTAATATTACAGATGACACGGATCACAAGATGGTTACGATCACACTAAAAACAGCCATAAATAAAGAGAATATACGAAAACAAACAAAAGAAGCAAAAAGAACAGACAATAAAAATAAAACAATTAAAAGATCAAGGAAAACTTTAGAAGAAAAACTAACAGAGGAATTCAAGAAACTCCCTAACGAAGTATACACAGTAGAAGAAGAGTGGAAACAATTTAAAGAAACAGTAACTAACATCTCTAGTTGTGGAACAAAGCTAAGGACAAAAGAAGGGGAAAAGAGCACCCCGTGTTGGAACGAAACAATCAGAGAAGCAATTAAAGAAAAGAAGAAACGGTTTAAAAATTGGAGGGAGAACAAGAACCAAGTAAAATATGAAAAATATGTCTTAGTTCGAAAAAAAGTTAAAATATTGATCAAAGAAGCTAAGCAAAGGAATTGGATAGAATTCGGACAAAACATGAGCAGGGACTTCAAGACAGCCACAAGAGATTTCTACAAAACAGTAAAAGACAACACAAACCATGCCAGAACTCACAAATACTGAACCCAACATCATGAAAGAGGAAATCGAAGAAGTAATCAAATATGCACCAAGAAATAAAGCCCCGTTGATTGATAACATACCAATATAAATAATAGCAGCAGCAGGAGAAACAGGAATGCAATAGCTGCACAGAATATTTAATACAGCATGGCACCAACAACAAGCCCCAGAAGACTGGCAACAGGCAATCATCATACCAATATGGAAAAAGAAAGGTAGCAAAAGAGACTGCAATCAATATAGAGGTATATCTCTGCTCAGCCATGTAGGAAAGCTATACGCCAAAATCTTGGAAAAAGAAGGCTGAGACCAATACTAGAACTACAGTTAAGCGATTCTCAAATGGGATTCCGAAAAAAAAAACATATGTACTGATGCACTACTCACATTAAAACAGCTTGCAGAAAAAAGGACAGAACACAATCAAAACGTATACATACTAATAGCCTTCATTGACCAGGAAAAAGCATTCGACAGAGTAAACAGAGAACAGCTGTGGGAGATACAACAACATACGGAGTAAGCCAACATCTAACCAGCCTTATTAAAAGTCTCTACGTCAACAGCAGCTGCAGTGTCAGAACAGCAACAGGCTACACAGACCACTTCGAAGTTAGATCAATTGTAAGACAGGGGTGAGTACTATCCCACCTACTGTTTATTACATACATGGACTATATATGCAAGCTAGCCAACCCATCAGACACAGAGGAGATCAAGGAGCTTTTATTTGCAGACGATCAGGCACTAATACATGAAACAATAGAAGACCTACAAGAACACTTAAACAAACTCAACAGCTCAGGCACAAAATACAACATGAAAATTAACATCAAACAAAACAGAAGTCATGAATGTCGCCAAAAATAAACAGAACATCAACATAACTATAGAAGGCAGACAACTAAAACAAGTAGAGGAATTCAAGTACCTAGGAAGTCTAATGACAAACGATAATTCTCAAACAGCAGAAATAGAATCAAGATGCAACAAAGCTTGTCAAATCATCGGACAGTTATCACCACTATTGTCCAACAAAGAAATAACTCTGGAGGCAAAACGAGAACTATACAATACAATCTTCATCCCAACGTTGTGCTACCAATGCCAGACCTGGACCCTAGATGCAAGAACAATAAGAAAATAACCTCTACAGAGATGAAATGTGTTAGACGAATGACAGGAAACAGTCTAAGAGATAAGATCAGAAATGAAGAACTGTGAAAAAAGCTAGGAATAGCCCCCGCCATAGAATATATAAGGAAACAACAGAAAAAAATGGTTTGGCCACGTGACAAGGCAGAAATAACAAAACACAACACAACGAGCCTTCAACAAACGTGAGAACACCAGACCCAATGGTCGACCACGAAAAAGATGGGTCGATGGAATATTAGAAGCACTAGGAAACATCACAGCAGCAGAGACGAACAGAAGAGCAAAAGACCGCAAATTATATCTCCCCACGACGTTGGAAGGCAGATGAGGAAAGAAAGAAGAGAAAGAAAAGAGGTTATCTCACTACACTATTTAACTTAGATTTATATAGAGTCGTTATCTCACTAGACTATTTAACTTATATTTATATAGAGTCGTTATCTCACTAGACTATTTAACTTAGATTTATATAGAGTCGTTATCTCACTAGACTATTTAACTTAGATTTATATAGAGTCGTTATCTCACTAGACTATTTAACTTAGATTTATATAGAGTCGTTATCTCACTAGACTATTTAACTTAGATTTATATAGAGTCGTTATCTCGCTAGACTATTTAACTTATATATTTATATTCGAGCTATGGACTAAGCAATGTTTACATTGAACAACACGATATATGTTATTGCAGCGAGTTGGCAGATTTTTGAAAATGTTTTCAAGGGTTTGAACATAAATGTTTGTTCACAGTTCGTTAACCTTCGCTGTAGATAAAGTCGTTAATTCGTTTCGGACGTTTGTGACCTTGGTAGCTAAGGACCTAACTTGTGCAAACGGATGGCATTGGCAATGATCATTTTGAATCTATGAAGTGGGCTCATTTTGTGTTTAACTCAAAAGCATATGTGCTTTTTAACCAAAGACTTTTTTTGGGGGGACTCAATGAAGATATCCCCGATGGAAGAATAAATTGTACTATTAGTCCCATAAATGATTCGCTTCCAGAGGTTTATGATGTAAACAAAGCAGTTTTGTCATTGCAAGTGAATAATGTCCACACCTATGGTCAGGATTGTGTAGCACCAGCAGCTTTATAGCGAACACAGAAAACATCATAGGAGTGTGCTGTTCTGAAACAGCTATGCCATGCTACCCTAGAATTGCCTTTAATGGGATTACTGTGACCACAAACCACTCTCCATGTGTGCGCCACATATTTACACCCCAGAAAGAAATACTGAATATAAAAACATCATGTGCCGTCTGTGATATTAATTACCACAGACCAGGAGCCTCCAGTATGATTGATACAACTGTTGCACCAAGCACTTCATCAGCAGAGCCAGATCTATGGAATGTTAATCTGACATTGTTCTTGAATGATGTCCAAGTTAATGAGACATCAGAATCGTGTGGCGGCAGCTACAAGAAGGGAGCGGAGAACATCAAGTTCTGCTGCTATAAAGGAGACTTGCCTTGCTATCCCAGAATTGCCTTAAATGGGATCACTGTAGTTGAAAACTTCTCCTCTTGTGTAAACTACACATTCACATCTAAGAGTGAATCAGTGAAGGTCACAAAATCATATTCTCTCTGTGGTTTTACTAACTACAGGTCATGTGGCTTCTGTTGGATTGGAAATGATAACTTACCACCACTGTGTGTCTATATGTTTGGAATTTGAGTCATCAATGATGGCCTAACATCATCAAGTGCTATGACGATCATCATTTTCGGGAGGACGTGAACTCCCATGGTATATGGTGGATAGGCGGCAGGAACCATTGAAGGCTATGTCTGAAAAGTGTTCCTTCTTGCAGTTTCCTCATATTCCAAGACCGGCTTGTTGCAGGAGCTACTGAGTTAAGTGCTCTGTGCACACCGTGAGCTGTGTGTCTCATCCGTTTTGATCCTGCTTCGATATCCCGCTTGTTTACGATGAATGATGATATCGTATGACAGGGAACAGTTGGCTGTGTTCACTTTCTGCGCGGTTTCGCCTTATGTCTTTTGGCGTGTGCTGAGACTGCTACGATGGGGACTACAGTTGCCTTTCTTTGTTTGGGAGATGAGTTAGTAATTCGGATGATTCCACTGGCACGGGCGGTTGAGCAATTATGGATTTTGATTCGTTTGCTGTGATACAGGGGCCTTCCATAACCAATAACAATAACAATAACTATTTAACTTAGATTTATATAGAGTCGTTATCTCACTAGACTATTTAACTTAGATTTATATAGAGTCGTTATCTCACTAGACTATTTAACTTAGATTTATATAGCGTCGTTATCTCACTAGACTATTTAACTTAGATTTATATAGAGTCGTTATCTCACTAGACTATTTAACTTAGATTTATATAGAGTCATAATCTCACTAGACTATTTAACTTAGATTTATATAGAGTCGTTATCTCACTAGACTATTTAACTTAGATTTATATAGAGTCGTTATCTCACTAGACTATTTAACTTAGATTTATATAGAGTCGTTATCTCACTAGACTATTTAACTTAGATTTATATAGAGTCATAATCTCACTAGACTATTTAACTTAGATTTATATAGAGTCGTTATCTCACTAGACTATTTAACTTAGATTTATATAGAGTCGTTATTTCGCTACTCTATTTAACTTAGATTTATATAGAGTCGTTTTTTCGCTACTCTATTTAACTTAGATTTATATAGAGTCGTTTTTTCGCTACTCTATTTAACTTAGATTTATATAGAGTCGTTATCTCACTAGACTATTTAACTTAGATTTATATAGAGTCGTTATTTCGCTACTCTATTTAACTTAGATTTATATAGAGTCGTTATCTCACTAGACTATTTAACTTAGATTTATATAGAGTCGTTATCTCACTAGACTATTTAACTTAGATTTATATAGAGTCGTTTTTTCGCTACTCTATTTAACTTAGATTTATATAGAGTCGTTTTTTCGCTACTCTATTTAACTTAGATTTATATAGAGTCGTTATTTCGCTACTCTATTTAACTTAGATTTATATAGAGTCGTTTTTTCGCTACTCTATTTAACTTAGATTTATATAGAGTCGTTATTTCGCTACTCTATTTAACTTAGATTTATATAGAGTCGTTATCTCACTAGACTATTTAACTTAGATTTATATAGAGTCGTTATCTCACTAGACTATTTAACTTAGATTTATATAGAGTCGTTATTTCGCTACTCTATTTAACTTAGATTTATATAGAGTCGTTTTTTCGCTACTCTATTTAACTTAGATTTATATAGAGTCGTTTTTTCGCTACTCTATTTAACTTAGATTTATATAGAGTCGTTATTTCGCTACTCTATTTAACTTAGATTTATATAGAGTCGTTTTTTCGCTACTCTATTTAACTTAGATTTACTACAATTCTAATATATATCCCATACTTCTTGTCTCAAAGTTATCTGTGTATTGTAGAATTGTCATCTGTTTGTCTTTGGGTTTCTCAATCTAACCAAGGATTACTTCTTCCACAGACTGCTAAAACAGAAATATAAGATGGTCCGATACGATGCAGTGACAGCACGATATGATATGATCAAGCACCGCAGAGACGCAGGAAATGAGGACAATCCATTCAGGTCAGTTCAGATGACAAATAAATGACAATCCCTGTGAGAAATATGACATAAACGGATGGAGTCAAGGAGTGATGTTGGTTTAAAAGTGTAGTGAACCATCAGAAAGTGAGACATCAGAAAGTGAGACATCAGAAAGTGAGACATCAGAAAGTGAGACATCAGAAAGTGAGAAATCAGAAAGTGAGAAATCAGAAAGTGAGACATCAGAAAGTGAGACATCAGAACATGAGATATCAGAAAGTGAGACATCAGAAAGTGAGACATCAGAACGTGAGACATCAGAAAATGAGACATCAGAACGTGAGACATCAGAAAATGAGACATCAGAACGTGAGAAGCAAAAGAATTGGACAGAATTCGGACAAAACATGAGCAGGGACTTCAAGACAGCCACAAGAGATTTCTACAAAGCAATAAAAGCCACAAGAGCGAGAAAAGAAAACCATGATCCTACTGAGCTCATAAATGACAAAGACGGACAGCCAATATGAAATAACCAATGTATGCAATAGAGATGGAAAGAATATTTTGAAGACCTGTTAAACATGACAACAACTGCCAACAAGACAACAACAACTACAATAGAACGCACAAATACTGAACCATCACCATGAACCATACGTGAGACATCAGAAAGTGAGACATCAGAAAGTGAAAAATCAGAAAGTGAGGCATCAGAAAGTGAGACATCAGAACGTGAAATATCAGAACGTGAGACATCAGAACGTGAGACATCAGAAAGTGAGACATCAGAACGTGAAATATCAGAACGTGAGACATCAGAACGTGAGACATCAGAAAGTGAGACATCAGAACGTGAAATATCAGAACGTGAGACATCAGAACGTGAGACATCAGAAAGTGAGACATCAGAACGTGAAATATCAGAACGTGAGACATCAGAACGTGAGACATCAGAACGTGAGACATCAGAACGTGAAATATCAGAACGTGAGACATCAGAACGTGAGACATCAGAAAGTGAGACATCAGAACGTGAAATATCAGAACGTGAGACATCAGAACGTGAGACATCAGAAAGTGAGACATCAGAACGTGAAATATCAGAACGTGAGACATCAGAACGTGAGACATCAGAACGTGAGACATCAGAACGTGAGACATCAGAACGTGAGACATCAGAAAGTGAGACATCAGAAAGTGAGACATCTGAAAGTGAGACATCAGAAAGTGAGACATCAGAAAGTGAGACATCAGAACGTGAAATATCAGAACGTGAGACATCAGAACGTGAGACATCAGAACGTGAGACATCAGAACGTGAGACATCAGAACGTGAGACATCAGAAAGTGAGACATCAGAAAGTGAGACATCAGAAAGTGAGACATCAGAAAGTGAGACATCAGAAAGTGAGACATCAGAAAGTGAGACAACAGAACGTGAGACATCAGAAAGTGAGACATCTGAAAGTGAGACATCAGAACGTGAGACATCAAAACTTGAGACATCAGAACGTGAGACATCAGAACGTGATACATCAGAAGGAGGAAGATAAGACTCGATGAGAACTTTTAAAAATGTAAGCAGCATTTATTTATTATTATTAATGTATATTTACATAGTGAAAGATCGCATGTAAGACCTTAGAGTTGAAACACGTCGGGAAACATCAGTCGGGCTAAACACCCAACGTGTGTTTTTCTTAAGTTAAGCCCTTAACTAACGACTGACTCAGCAGGTCAGTAAGGGATACATGTTTTATGCTCAGAGAAATACGCAGAAGATGGCGATAGGTAAATACAAAGTAGCAACGATCAATATATGCGTAATAAAAAATAAAGAAGTCTAACTTATAGAAGAAACGACAAAGAGGAAAATTAAAATACTCGGATTAGCGGACACCAGAGTAAAAGGACAACAGTTAAAGAAAACACACATTAACTACACGATAATATTCTCAGGAGTAGACAACACAGAAAGAGCAACACACGGAGTAGGTTATATCATTGACACAGAACACACAAAGAACATTCTAGAAATAAAATATCATTCAGAAAGAATTATCACAATCAGACTACTAGAAGACGACAGAAAAACAACTTACATACTCATCTATGTACCATGCAACAACAAGGAAAAAGACAGCGAAGAATTCTACGACACATTGAATGAAATTATTAACAAGATTGACGAAAGCGACGACATGTTAGTGATGGGAGATTTTAATGGTAGGCTTGGGAAACGCAACAGTGAGAACAGTGATATCTTAGGACCCTTTAGCGATAAAATGGCTGAAATAAACGAAAATGAAAGCAGACTGCTGGATCTATGCAATCAAAATGATTTATTTATCACCAACGCATTCTTCAAACGCAGAGAGTCGCAAGTATACACCTGGTACAAATGGAATGACACAACAAGCAGAAGCCAGATAGATGTTATACTAACAAGACAACAGAACAAGAAAATAGTAACCGACAGTAGAGGAATCTCTAATATCACGGATGACATGGATCACTGGATGGTTATGATCACACTAAGACAGCCAAAAATAAAGAGAATATACGAAAACAAACAAAAGAAGCAAAAAGAACAGACAATAAAAATAAAACAATTAAAAGATGAAGGAAAACGGTAGAAGAAAAACTAACAGAGGAATTCAAGAAACTCCCTAACGAAGTATGCACAGTAGAAGAAGAGTGGAAACAATTTAAAGAAACAGTAACTAACATCTCTAGTTATGGAACAAAGCTAAGGACAAAAGAAGGGGAATAGAGCACCCCGTGTTGGAACGAAGCAATCAGAGAAGCAATTAAATAAACGAAGAAACTGTTTAAAAATTGGAAGGAGAACAAGAACCAAGAAAAATATGAAAAATATGTCTTAGTTCGAAAAAGAGTTACACTTTCGATCCAAAAAGCTAAGCAAAAGAATTGGACAGAATTCGGACAAAACATAAGCAGGGACTTCAAGACAGCCACAAGAGATTTCTACAAAGCAGTAAAAGCCACAAGAGCGAGAAAAGAAAACCATGATCCTACTGAGCTGATAAATGACAAAGACGGACAACCAATATGAAATAACCAATGTATGCAACATAGATGGAAAGAATATTTTGAAGACCTGTTAAACATGACAACAACTGCCAACAAGACAACAAAAACTACAATAGAACGCACAAATACTGAACCAAACATCTTGAAAGAGGAAATCGAAGAAGTAATAAAATATGCATCAAGAAATAAAGCACCGGGGATATATAACATACCAGTAGAAATAATACCAGTAGCAGGAGAAACAGGAGTGACATGGATGCATAGAATATTCAATGCAGAATGGCACCAACAACAAGCCCCAGAAGACTGGCAACAGGCAATCATAGTACTAATATGGAAAAAGAAAGGTAGTAAAAGAGACTGCAACCAATATAGAGGTATATCTCTGCTCAGCCATGTAGGAAAGCTATACGCCAAAATCATGGAAAAAAGGCTGAGACCAATAATAGAACTACAGTTAAGCGATTCTCAAATGGGGCTTCGAAAGAAAAACAAGGAAATAACTCGAGGCAAAACGAGCACTATACAATACAATCTTCATTCCAACGTTGTGCTACCAATGCCAGACCTGGACCCTAGATGCAAGAACAATAAGAAAAATAACCTCTACAGAGATGAAATGTGTTAGACGAATGACAGGAAACAGTCGGAGACATAAGATCAGAAATGAAGAACTGAGAAAAAAAAGCTAGGAATAGCCCCAGCCATAGAATATATAAGGAAACAACAGATAAAATGGTTTGGCCACGTGACAAGGCAGAAAGAACAAAACACTACATAACGAGCCTTCAACAAACGTTGTGAGAACACCAGACCCAATGGTCGACCACGAGAATGATGATGGATGGAATATTAGAAGCACTAGGAAACATAATAGCAGATGAGGCGAACAGAAGAGCAAAAGACAGCACATTGTATCTCCCGTCGACACTGAAAGGCAAATGAGGAAGGAAAGAAGAAAAAGAAGAAAGTATCTTAAGGATTTTGATGTCCTGTCTATTGTCCTTTGCAACAGAAGACGACTCATAGAACATCAATTATAGACTTTGTATACGAACATCTTTGTAATCAAGTATCGGACCTTGCACAGGGCCCGCATTGTATATCGCCACACGTCTCTGTTCTGGGTGAGTTGTTCAATTTCGACGAGGGAGCTGATACCTGCTGTTGATGCGTCTCGACTCAGTGTTCTTTTTATACATTGATGCTACACCATATCAATTAATTTCCTTTGTTGATTTATTCACATATTTATCTACAAGCCAGTCATTGATTTCTTGCCAGTCCATTTGGCTCCATTTAAACATTGTCCGCCTTAAGTGTCTCATCTTAATCTTAACACTTGCTCGCCATTTAGATGTGGTTACTCTCACGTTTAAAATTGTTTCTTTCTTCTTTCTGCATTGTTTTTGGAGACAGCTCCAATTACGAGGACAAGACGGTCTCTTTACCGCAACAATGGAGATCATGTAAAAATGCTAACCAACATATCTCTGTATTTAACGAAAATATATATGTATCTAACCAACATATCTCTGTATCTCACCAACATATCCCTGTATCTCACCAACATATCCCTGTATCTCACCAACATGTCTCTGTATTTAACCAAGATTTATCTGTATTTAACCAAGATTTCTCTGTATTAACCAAGATTTTTCTGTATTTAACCAAGATTTCTCTGTATTTAACAAAGATTTATAGATCAATGCCTTTATTAAAGATAAGAAAGGAAATCTACTTAGTAATATAAGAAAACAAATGGAGTGATGGAAAGAGCACTTTGAAGAACTTTTGAACAGACCCGGCTCAAATAATCCTCCAGATATACTACCAGCAGAGCTGAGATAAAGCTAGGAATAGCCCACGCCATAGAATATATAAGGAAACAACAGATACAATGGTTTGGCCACGTGACAAGGCAGAAAGAACAAAACACAACACAGCGAACCTTCAACAAACGTTGTGAGAACACCAGACCCAACGGTCGACCACGAAAAAGATGGTTCGATGGAATATTTGAAGCACTAGGAAACATAACAGCAGCAGAGGCGAACAGAAGAGCAAAAGACCGCAAATTATATCTCCCCTCGACGCTGAAAGGCAGCTGAGGAAGGAAAGAAGAGGAAGAAGAGAAAAGAGTTACACATTAACTGTGGAAAACCAAGCAAAGAAGAAATAATGAAAGCCATCAAACTATTAAAAAATGGTAAAGCCACAGGACCAGATGAAATTCCTTCAGAAGCCATCAAAGCAGATATTAACACCTCTACCAAGATGCTACATAATCTATTAGATACAATTTGGGAGAGGGAAGAAATACATAAAGACTGGAAAGAAGGTTATACGATCAAACTACCAAAGAAAGGAAGTTTACAGGAGTGCACAAATTATAGGGGAATTATGCTACTATCAGTGCCAGGAAAAATATTAAGCAGAATCATTCTGGAGAGACTAAAAGAGGCCATAGAGAAACATTTGAGAGATGAACAAGCAGGTTTTAGGAAGAACAGAATATGTGCTGATCAAATAACTACTCTACGTATAATAGTTGAACAAAGTTTAGAACTAAAATCCCCACTTTATATTGGATTCATAGATTACGAAAAGGCATTTGATAGTTTAGACAGAAGAATGCTTTGGAAGTAGCTGAGTCATTACGGAATCCCCAAAAAGTTTATTAACCTGATAAAAACAATGTATGAAGGAACAAAATGTAGTGTGGTGCATGAAGGACAGCTTACAGAAGCATTTGAAATAAGAACAGGAGTAAGGCAAGGATGCCTTCTGTCTCCATTTCTCTTTCTACTGGCCATAGATTGGATTATGAAAATAACTCAAAACAACAGAAATGGAATCCAGTGGTCACTGACCAAACAAATTGATGATTTAGACTTTGCTGATGACTAGCTCTCCTATCATACAGTCATCAACAGATGCAGGATAAAATGAGCATACTTGATGAGAGATCACAACAGCTAGGACTGAAGATTAATAGAGATAAGACCAACATTATGAGAATTAATGCAGTTGGCAATAATCAAATAAAAGTAGGAGAAATACCTCTACTAGATGTACAATCTTACATATATCTGGGCAGTAATATGGATAAAGATTGAGGAACAGAAAATGATACCAAAATAAGGATATCAAAAGCAAGAAGAGCTTTTGTTGCACTGGAAAACATATGGAAATCCAAAGAAATTAGGCTAAATACAAAAATACAAATTTTCAACTCAAATGTTAAGTCGGTCCTATTATGTGGCTGTGAAACACGGAGAACAACAAAATTGACGATCACGAGGATACAGACTTTCATTAATGGCTGTTTACGCAGAATAAAGGGATGGAAATGGCAGGACAAAGTCACTAACATAGAATTATGGAAATGTACCAGTCAAATACCAGTGGATAAAGAGATACAGCGAAGACGATGGTGCTGGATAGGACACATACTACGGAAGCCAACTGAGAGCATTACACAACAGGCCCTTTTTTGGAATCCACAGGGAAAAAGACAAAGAGGAAGACCAAGGAATTCTTGGAGAAGACAGATAGAAGCAGAGGTGAAGATGATGGGGAAGACATGGAATGATCTTAAATGAATGGCAAAAAAAAACAGAACGACTTGGAAAGTGTTTGTTGAAGACCTATCCTCCACTGGGAGCTAAAAATGTAGAAGAGAGAAGAGAACCAAGATTTCTGCATATTGAACCAAGATTTCATTGTATTTAACCAAGATTTCTCATTATTAACAGAGAAACTCTACTCAAGAATTCAGATTTCCGGCAGACCCTTGAAGGTATAAACACAATCAGGTACAAGGTAAACGACATACGCTTGGAGCGTTTGTACACCTGGATCAATGTGACCTTGAACATGACCGAGATATTACAGGTAAGAGACGTGGCATGGAGCCTATATTCTATAACTCCCCCCCCCCACACACACCCCTTATCTACAGGTCAAGTTAACCCTTCCAATTATTCAGATGAAAGGAATTACTGCTTCCATTATTTTTAAATAACGGGTAAGAACGATAACTGTTGAATAGTAAATCAAAACCAATTGGTATCATTATCTCCCCTTCATAATAATCATTCGACGGTGGAGGCATAGGCGACCATTAATCTTGCAATCATCATCATCATCATGTGCCATTTCGATTGGCGTAGGCGATCATGTCCTCCCACAATGTTTTATCTACAGCACATCGTATCTTTTCTGTTGTTGACTGTTTTCCATGCCATAACACCAAGCTATCCAGTATTTTCTCTCTTTGTCGTCCGCGATCTCTCTTTCCTTTTATTTTGCCAGTTGTAACAACGTATTCCAACTTTCCTCTTCTTATGATGTGCCAGAAAAATGTTGATTGTTTCTTTCTTATGTTTTTTAGGAGCTCCCTTTTTGTGTTGGCCTCTTTGAGAACTTACATCATTGGTCTTTTTAGCTGTCCAGGGAACTTTCAACATTCTTCTGAGAAATCCTATCTCTGTGGCCTCTAATCGTCTTTTCATTTGTTTGTCTACTGTCCATGATTCGCTTCCATAGGTCAGAATTGGTTCTATATAGCACCGATGAACTCTCTTTCTCATTTCTATTGACATAGATTTGTTGAATAAGATATTTTTCATTTTGTAAAATGCTATTTTGGCCTGAGCTGTTCTGCTTTTTATTTCCGTGGTGCATCTTCCATCCGATGTTATTATTGTGCCCAAATATTTGACGCGTTGCACTTGTTTCAAATTTGCAATCCTTTACTGTTCCTTACTGACACATTCTTGATTGTTCAGTTTTAAACATGTATCATTACCAAACACAAAGAGCTTGTCATAACTTGGACTTCGCTTAGTAATTTGCGTTTTGCTATGAGTTACAACCTGTTAAAACAAATATCTTCATATGATCTCAAACATATGCTGGAAAGAATGCATTTCACGTGAACAGATAAGAGATGAATCTATACAAGAACACGTGTCGAGCTTTATCGGAAGTAGGCGCGAGAAATACATCGGTCATGTGCTGAGAATGAATGAAGAAAGACTTCCCTGTCAGGCTTTCATGTGGAAACCATCTGGTAAAAGAAAATAAGGTAGGCCAAGATAATCGCTACTAGGGAAGGCTCAACGATGGGAGAAAGAAACAACCAAGACCTGCAAGAACTAGCAGCAAATCGTCAATCATGGACAACTATGGCTTCTGACCTATGTGTTGTCTTCGGCACGTGAGAAAAACGAATGAATATACCTTACAACAAGCTACTATTTATAACCTTTTCGGCCCATCTCATCTGACTTTCACACACCATTTTTAGGTACTGGGCTTGCTTTTATTTTTGCAATCTCTGTTCACTGGTCTGACTATATGGCCAGTTTGTAGAGGCAAATTGGGGATGTGAAGTAAGGATTTTGGTCAATTTTGGTTCACTGACAATAGCGACACCCATGAGTTTTTAGCTTTCAGCTCTAGCGTACTATCGACATGCCTTAACAAAATATATGGGAACCACCGAAAGTTTCAAGAGACAATTGCATTCGTGTGTAATCAGAGAAAATGTTATCAAAGTAAACACTATTTAGTGATATCCATCATAACTAGAGTGACAATGTGCTATCTCTGGTCAGTGTGGTCCAGACTTGGGACACGCTTTGATAGAAGTGAGTTGTGGAACAAGGGAGTGGATGAGTTTCAATTAGTTAAAGCACGGCTAAGACATCAGAAGAGACAAGGAGGAAAACCAAAACATTTTTGGAGAATATAAGTGGAAGCAGAAATGAAGAGGATGAGGAAGACATGGGATGATCATGGCAAGAAACAGAACAACTTGGAAAGTGTTTGTTGAAGGCCTGTGCTCCACGGGGAGCTGAAAGTGTTTGTTGAAGGCCTGTGCTCCACGGGGAGCTGAAAGTGTTTGTTGAAGGCCTGTGCTCCACGGGGAGCTGAAAATGTTTGTTGAAGGCATGTGCTCCACGGGGAGCTGAAAGTGTTTGTTGAAGGCCTGTGCTCCACGGGGAGCTGAAAGTGTTTGTTGAAGGCCTGTGCTCCACGGGGAGCTGAAAGTGTTTGTTGAAGCGTTATGCTCCACGGGGAGCTGAAAGTGTTTGTTGAAGCGTTATGCTCCACAGGGAGCTGAAAGTGTTTGTTGAAGGCCTGTGCTCCACGGGGAGCTGAAAGTGTTTGTTGAAGGCCTGTGCTCCACGGGGAGCTGAAAGTGTTTGTTGAAGCGTTATGCTCCACGAGGAACTGAAAGTGTTTGTTGAAGCGTTATGCTCCACGGGGAGCTGAAAGTGTTTGTTGAAGCGTTATGCTCCACGGGCAGCTGAAAGTGTTTGTTGAAGCGTTATGCTCCACGGGGAGCTGAAAGTGTTTGTTGAAGCGTTATGCTCCACGGGGAGCTGAAAGTGTTTGTTGAAGCGTTATGCTCCACGGGGAGCTGAAAGTGTTTGTTGAAGCGTTATGCTCCACAGGGAGCTGAAAGTGTTTGTTGAAGCGTTATGCTCCACGGGGAGCTGAAAGTGTTTGTTGAAGCGTTATGCTCCACGGGGAGCTGAAAGTGTTTGTTGAAGGCCTGTGCTCCACGGGAGCTGAAAGTGTTTGTTGAAGGCCTGTGCTCCACGGGGAGCTGAAAGTGTTTGTTGAAGGCCTGTGCTCCACGGGGAGCTGAAAGTGTTTGTTGAAGGCCTGTGCTCCACAGAAGGTTGAAAGTGTTTGTTGAAGACCTATGCTCCACAGGGAGCTGAAAGTGTTTGTTGAAGACCTATGCTCCAAGAAGGCTGAAAGTAAAGGTAAAGTACGAGACTTGAACCGGCGTCTTAGCACGCGAGTTTCCACCCATATGTGCTCGGCCGCCTATCCAGAAATGTTCGGAGATTTCTGTATAGTGTAGCCTCAAGCATCGAAACTCAGATGCGAAGCGACATTCCTCACCTTCCCAGGGTAATACTCTGGTACCCATTTCTGCCAACGGCTGGGTCGACCGTGGGGGTATTTTTTTTTTTTTCCAACCACGAGTACAACTCATACTGCTCCCAGCGGGAATCGAACACGGGTTGTCCGAACGTCGGTAGTCCAGTCGGGTGGTTTTCCCAACTAGGCTACCGAGGCCCCCAAAAGGCTGAAAGTGTTTGTTGAAGGCCTATGCTCCACAGAAGGCTGAAAGTGTTTGTTGAAGGCCTATGCTGCACAGAAGGCTGAAAGTGTTTGTTGAAGGCCTATGCTCCACAGAAGGCTGAAAGTGTTTGTTGAAGACCTATGCTCCACAGAAGGCTGAAAGTGTTTGTTGAAGGCCTACCCTCCACAGAAGGTTGAAAGTGTTTGTTGAAGACCTATGCTCCACAGAAGGTTGAAAGTGTTTGTTGAAGACCTATGCTCTACAGAAGGTTGAAAGTGTTTGTTGAAGGCCTATGCTCCACAGAAGGATGAAAGTGTTTGTTGAAGGCCTGTACTCAACAGGGAGCTGAAAGTGTTTGTTGAAGTCTGTGCTTCACAGGGAGTTAAACGTTTTTGTTGAAGACCTATGCTCCACAGAATGCTGAACGTGTTTGTTGAAGACCCATGCTCCACAGAATGCTGAAAGTGTTTGTTGAAGACCCATGCTCCACAGGGAGTTTAAAGTGTTTGTTGAAGATCTATGCTTCACAGAAGGTTGAAAGTGTTTGTTGAAGGCCTATGCTCCACATGGAGTTGAAAGTGTTTGTTGAAGACCTATGCTCCACAAGGAGCTGAAAGTGTTTGTTGAAGACCTATGCTCCACAGTGAGGTGAAATTGTTTGTTGAAGACCTATGCTCCACATGGAGTTGAAAGTGTATGTTGAAGACCTATGCTCCACATGGAGTTGAAAGTGTTTGTTGAACACCTATGCTCCACAAGGAGTTGAAAGTATTTTGTTGAAGACCTATGCTCCACAAGGAGTTGAAAGTGATTGTTGAAGACCTATGCTCCACAGGGAGCTGAAAGTGTTTGTTGAAGACCTATGCTCCACATAGAGGTGAGATTGTTTGTTGAAGACCTATGCTCCACAGGGAGCTGAAAGTGTTTGTTGAAGACCTATGCTCCACAGGGAGCTGAAAGTGTTTGTTGAAGACCTATGCTCCACAGGGAGGTGAGATTGTTTGTTGAAGACCTATGCTCCACATGGAGCTGAAATTGTTTGTTGAAGACCTATGCTCCACAGGGAGGTGAAATTGTTTGTTGAAGACCTATGCTCCACAGGGAGCTGAAAGTGTTTATTGAAGACCTAAGCCCCACAGGGAGGTGAGATTGTTTGTTGAAGACCTATGCTCCACATGGAGCTGAAATTGTTTGTTGAAGACCTATGCTCCACATGGAGGTGAAATTGTTTGTTGAAGACCTATGCTCAACAGGGAGCTGAAATTGTTTGTTGAAGACCTATGCTCCACATGGAGCTGAAAAGAAGAGTAATAATAAGAAGACAACCTAAGACGAATAGCTAACAGGGTAAAAGCATTACAAATGTAAAGCTGTTGTAAAGCTGTTGTAAAGCTAACGTTTTGAACCAAAAGTTCGATTTGATTTTGTGTACCCCTCTCCCATTTTCGTAAAGCTGCAACAACACAATTTTATCATGTTCATTTTTTCTTGTCAACAAAAAAGTTCAGATGCTGCCAGTGTCTGACCCCAGCCAACTATAGTTTTATAAAGGCCCGCGGGCAGAAGATAAAACCGGACAACCCGACAACTTACGTGACGTGTTCAACTACAGGACTTGTAGAAGTCTGACGTCACTGTACCCACAACAGCGTTCTGCTAGTAAAGCTGCAGAGTTCTTCGTCCTTCTTCTTCTATCCTTCCTCTGCTGCCGTTGACGTCGAGGGGAGAAACAATCTGCGATTCTTTGCTCTTTTGTTGGCCTCTTCTGATGTTATTCCTCCTAGTGACTCTAGTTTTCCCTTTATGCTGCGGAGTTAAGGTAAAGAAATGTAAATGAATGCATACAAATGCGAAGCTGCAGTAAAGCTAAATGCGAAGGAGAAGTGAAAGAAATTTTTACCATTAAAAGCTTTACGTGATTGTAAGACGAAACACATTTTAGTAAAGCTGAAATCGGCACGGTAGTTGGAGATTCTCAGGGAACTCCATCTCAGCCCGCAGGCCTAAGTGAATCTATAGTTGGCTGTAGTCTGACCCACTTTTCTATTTATACTTTCCTCAGACCGCTCCAACCCAGACCCTCAAGCTCATGACATCACAGTTGACCAAAAACAAAAGAAGAACCATATCAACAAAAAACAACAGAGCAATGATATCAACAAAAAACAACAGAGCAATGATATCAACAAAAAACAACAGAACAATGATATCAACAAAAAACAACAGAGCAATGATATCAACAAAAAACAACAGAACAATGATATCAGCAGAAAACAACGAAACAATAGCAAGAATATCAGCATCAAAACCAAGAAACCAAATACAAATAAGTAGAAACACAGGTGCGCCCAAACAGTTGATAAAAGTGCCTGTACCTGGGCGCCTTTGACATGATACATTAGAATATTTCACCTGTTGAACTAATAATGCAGGGAGAGTTTTAGGGAGCGAGAGCTGGTGTATCTGAAGGAAATATGAGATTATGTATGAGAGAATTTGTTGATGTTATGTATTATAGAGAAATGTAATTATATGAGAAGGAAGTATATCTCTATATAGAAGACATATAGATGGTTCTAATTGAATTATATGTCATTTTTTATGAGAGGGATATGTTATTTGAAGGGTATGTATGGAAGATAGAAGTGTGACAAATATATGAGTGGAGTTTATATGAGGAAAGAGAGAGAGAAAGAGAGACAGAGAGAGAGATTTTGATTTGAAGACATACACACTGTGTTCAAATAAAACCTTGCATGATTTAATGTCCAGTTATTTAGATATGAGGAGAGAGAGAGAAAGATATAAAAATAGAGAAAGAGAAAGTGAGAGATGGAAATTGAAAAAGAGATAGAGATTATATAGAGAGAGGGATAAAGATAGAGAGAGAGAAATATTGTTTTTAAGACATATACACTGTGTACAAATATAACCTTTCTTGATTTAATGTCCGGTTATTTAGATATGAGGAAAGAGAGAAATAGAGAGAAATATTTTGTTTTGAAGACATGTACACTGTGTACAAATAAAAGCTTGACTGTGTACAAATACAAGCTTGACAGTGTACAAATAAAAGCTTGACTGTGTACAAATAAAAGCTTGCCACATTGATGTCTCCAGTACTAGAAATAGACAATTCTGTTGAGTTGTAAACATTCTGTTATGTGCTAGTCCTGCCCATATACCATTCATGCACCATCACCTCGTCAAATATAAACACTTTGAACACACCTCTTATCTTTTGTATTATCTAACTGCACATGGACTTCTGTCTTTTGTCTAAATGTCATGTATTTCTGCTAACATTTTAGTTTCACGAACACAAGCTATACTCATTAATTGTTCTTCATTTTCATAATTTCGCCTGAAAGTTCATCTGCTGCTCCGTTGTTCATTGTTGTAACGAATCACGTGACATAACTCCAGCAAGACTCATTGATCTATGACCATCAGTGTGTTCATTATGTCCCCGCAGTTGGATAAATGAGCACACACTTGCAGCTAATGTCGTTCCTGCTTATCCTCGTGCCCCCACGGTGAGGGGAGATAAGCACAGAGCCACTGTTACCTGCCACGCGTGTCGTAAGAAATGAGTAAGGAGATTTGGAATTGTCTCCTCTGTAGTAGAGTTGAGCGTGCACGGAGCGACCTTGTCAACGGAATTTACCTATGCATTTTGGGAAATGTTGTGACACGTGGTGTACCGGATGTGGGAAATTCCTGACTGAAATGGAACTGATTCTATGAATAGAATAGAAAAGAATAGAATAGAATAGAATAGAATAGAATAGAATAGAATAGAATAGAATAGAATAGCTCACGCTTGTGCTCCCAAATGTTGCAGCATTCTCTTTCTTGAGTTCTGAAGGCTGTGTTTGTGGGTCGTCACAAATTTGTTTTGTTCATGACTGTGGTTGTGGGTCGTCGCAAATTTGTTTTGTTTATGACAGTGGTTGTGGGTCGTCACAACTTTATTTTGTTCATGACTGTGGTTGTGGGTCGTCACAAATTTGTTTTGTTTATGACTGTGGTTGTGGGTCGTCACAACTTTATTTTGTTCATGACTGTGGTTGTGGGTCGTCACAAATTTGTTTTGTTTTCTTCATGACTGTGGTTGTAGGTCGTCACATATGTGTCTTGTTCATGACCATGGTTGTAGGTCGTCACATATGTGTCTTGTTCATGACCATGGTTGTAGGTCGTCACATATGTGTCTTGTTCATGACCATGGTTGTGGGTCGTCACAT
The DNA here is from genome assembly GCA_032433765.1 of Megaustenia siamemsis. Lineage (NCBI taxonomy): Eukaryota > Metazoa > Mollusca > Gastropoda > Stylommatophora > Ariophantidae > Megaustenia > Megaustenia siamemsis. The sequence goes on from JAVIAB010000108.1 coordinate 67,964,417, forward strand.
ATGTGTCTTGTTCATGACCATGGTTGTGGGTCGTCACATATGTGTCTTGTTCATGACCATGGTTGTGGGTCGTCACATATGTGTCTTGTTCATGACCATGGTTGTAGGTCGTCACATATGTGTCTTGTTCATGACCATGGTTGTGGGTCGTCACATATGTGTCTTGTTCATGACCATGGTTGTGGGTCGTCACATATGTGTCTTGTTCATGACCATGGTTGTGGGTCGTCACATATGTGTCTTGTTCATGACCATGGTTGTGGGTCGTCACAAATTTATCTTAGTTCAAGGCTGTGACCACCCCACACCTGCCTCCAATTATTTTGCTGCTTCGACTTCAGCGTTACCTTTACAACCACTTTCATTGTTGGAAGCTTCCCTCTGGGTCATACAGTGACAGAGACACTAGCCCCATCGAAGCATTGACTAATTGTCCATCCCAGTAATTGTCACTCTCAAAACATTGACTAAGTGCCCATCGTGCCAAATTATCCCTCTCAAAACATTGACTAAGTGACCATCATATCAAATTATCCCTCTCAAAACATTGACTAAGTGTCCATCATATCAAATTATCCCTCTCAAAACATTGACTAGGTGTCCATCATGTCAAATTATCCCTCTCAAAACATTGACTAGGTGGCCATCATATCAAATTGTCCCTCTCAAAACATTGACTAAGTGTCCATCATGTCAAATTATCCCTCTCAAAACATTGACTAAGTGACCATCATATCAAATTATCCCTCTCAAAACATTGACTAAGTGTCCATCATATCAAATTATCCCTCTCAAAACATTGACTAAGTGTCCATCATGTCAAATTATCCCTCTCAAAACATTGACTAGGTGACCATCATATCAAATTATCCCTCTCAAAACATTGACTAAGTGTCCATCATATCAAATTATCCCTCTCAAAACATTGACTAAGTGTCCATCATGTCAAATTATCCCTCTCAAAACATTGACTAGGTGACCATCATATCAAATTATCCCTCTCAAAACATTGACTAAATGACCATCATATCAAATTGTCCCTCCCAAAGCATTGGCTAAGTGCCTATCATGCCACATTGTCCCTGTCAAATCATTGACTAAGTGCCAATAATACCAAATTGTCCCTCCCAAAGCATTGACTAAATGCCCATCATACCTCATTCAGTCTTGTCTTTAAATACCGCTTGTGTGCAACAAAAACAAATTAAGAAAACTCTTTTCACGCGAGAAGTTGTTGCAGATGCTCTTCACTCAGCTCCTGACCCGAGCCAAGACACACCATCTTCTGGTCCTGCCTGGCAATCACATACTTACATGTAGCAAGACACTGTAAACTCAGCTAGCAACTATAAGGTTTGTGAAAGAAATCTTTTCTTATAGACCGTTTTGTATCAACATTACATATTCTCTTGTTGTATTACCAGCTTTATACCAGCAAAGCCTAATAAAAAAACACCACCATGGAGTGCATGAAGAAACAACAGATAAAATGGTTTTGCCACGTGATAAGGCAGAAAGATCAAAAGACTAAGCAATGAGCTTTCAATAATCGTTGCGAGAACACCAGATTCAAGTTCCGACCATGAAAAAGATGGAGTGATTAAATATTAGAACACTAGGAAACTTAACAGTAGTAGAGGCCAACAGAAGAGCAAAACACCGCTAATTATATATGTCATCGACTCTGAGAGGCAAATTTGGATTGAAAGAAGAAGAAGGAAGTTTCATTTATATGCATCGATCCCAAGACATGCTACTTTGACACTGCATGTACCTTAGACCGGAATCAACTCTGATCTGGTCTATTTTGCCAAACTTAAAATACTACTGTCATTAGTTAGCGCTGGATACATCATTATTGAACGGAATTTCTCTCCTTCACAACTAGACACTGACATCGATTATCATATACAAGGCAGCATTCAGCTCAAGGCCACCCGTATCTTCCAATGTAGTGGTGGAAGAGAAAACTACATATTAAAGTTGTTTTAAGAATAGTCACAGCAAAATAGGCCAAGGTTATCAGACCAGACAGTGCGGGCGGACAAACACAGAGGCGAAGTCAGCAGAGAGTGTCCACAGGAAAGTGTGGGCGTAGATATAAGAAATAAGTTATGATATGTCAACTGATTGATCAAAAAGGCGTGGCGTGTATATAAAAAGACACTCAGACACCACCAGAGAGAGAATACACAAAAGACAGGGCACATCAGTTAGAAAGGCTGCTATTACTACTGTTGATATACAAGACGTTAGAACAAGACCAATATTAGATGAAAGTTAACTAGAAGATATAGTTAGTCCACAATAGGACTTGTGTCTAGATAGCTAGAAAGTGTAATCTGTGATGTGTTTATAATTCCGGGAGTATTTGATTGCAGGGGTCATCCACACCCGCAGATAGTTTTGTTATGGACTTTAGCCTAGACATGATTATTATTCCTATAAAACATCAACTTCAATAACCAATACATAACAACTTAACTCACAGGTAACACAATTAAGTGCCTATATAATAAACAAGAACAAGAAAACAATAAAAAGAATATGTAAACAAGATATAAGAAAATGAAAATTGCATTTACTGTAACTTAGTGAGGAGTGAAAAGCTGCACAAACTACAGTATGGAAATTAATACAGCAAAAACAGAGGCTATAAGAATAAGCAAATTAAGACACCCATAAAACATTAAGATCAAACATAAAGAAATAAAACAAGTAGAGGAATTCAAGTATTTAGCCACAATGTTCACAGAAGATGGAAAACTAGACAGAGAAATTGACATGGGAATACAAAAAGCAAATGCTGTCACATACCAGCTTTCACCATTGCTAAGACATCCAAACATTTCTATGGCAGCTAAACAACAAATGATAAATAGCATTTTCATACCAACTTTGTGCTATGAAAGTCAAACATGGACCCTTTCTAAATCCCATTTAAGAAAGATCAATACATGTGAGATGCGATGCTTGAGAAAAGTAACAAACAACACAAAAAGAGACAGAACACCAAATGAAACCATAAGAAAAATGGTAGGAACTAAACCCTGCCAAGAATATATAGAACAACAACAACTTAAATGGTTTGGCGGCACCTGGTCAGAATGAATCCTTACCAATCACCATCAAGGGCGTTCTTCTCGAGAATGCATGGAAAAAGACCAAGAGGAAGACCCAGAAGAAGATGGATAGATGCAGTGACAGAGAAATGTAACAACAAAGGAAAATCACTAATTCAGACAGTTCGAGCAGCTCAAGAACGACAAATGATATAAACCACGACACCTTTTAGGTATCAGTGAGAAGAGAAAAGAAGAAGATGGATAGATGCAGTGACAGAGACATGTAACAACAAAGGAAAATCACTAATTCAGACAGTTCGAGCAGCTCAAGAACGACAAATGATATAAACCACGACAACTTTTAGGTATCAGTGAAAAGAGAAAAGAAGAAGTGAGGAGTGAGAATGTGGCTGGTGGTGAGGAAGAGAAAGCTTAGTGTTTGAAGGAGTGTCCCCGTCTATAAATAAACAGAATAACTTTACTCTAATGTTCTCTCTCTCTCTCTTACTCGCTCTACCCTGCCTGTTAGTAACATTTGTTACGGGTTTTGTTTCATTGTTTCCCCCGTTATGTATCCACGACACGTCTGTGACTTTCATGCCTCACGAAGTTTCGTAGTCAACATAATCCTTTAGTCAACATAATCCTTTAGTCAACATAATTCTATAGTAAACATAACTCTGCAGTCAATGGAATCCTTTAGTCAACATAATTCTATTGTAAACATAACTCTGCAGTCAATGGAATCCTTTAGTCAACATAATTCGTTAGTCAACATGATTATTTAGTCACAATAATTATTCAGTCAACATAATTCTTTAGTCAACATAATTTTTCGTCAACATAATTATTTTGTCAACATGATTTTTCGTCAACATAATTCTTTAGTCAACATAATCATTTAGTCAACATAATTCTATAGTAAACATAACTCTGCAGTCAATGGAATCCTTTAGTCAACATAATTCGTTAGTCAACATGATTATTTAGTCAACATAATTCGTTAGTCAACATGATTATTTAGTCAACATAATTCATTAGTCAACATGATTATTTAGTCAACATAATTCGTTAGTCAACATGATTATTTAGTCAACATGATTATTTAGTCAACGTGATAATTTAGTCAACATGATTATTTAGTCAACATGATTATTTAGTCAACATGATTATTCAGTCAACCTGATTATTTAGACAATATAATTCGTTAGTCAACATGATTATTTAGTCAACATGATTATTTAGTCAACATGATTATCTAGTCAACATGATTATTTAGTCAACATGATTATTTAGACAATATAATTCGTTAGTCAACATGATTATTTAGTCAACATGATTATTTAGTCAACATGATTATTCAGTCAACCTGATTATTTAGACAATATAATTCGTTAGTCAACATGATTATCTAGTCAACATGATTATTTAGTCAACATGATTATTTAGTCAACATGATTATTTAGTCAACAATTCTGCAGCCAGCATGATGTTTTGTATTCAGGGAAACAAAATAATCTCCATATTCATTTTATAATAGTCAGAAAAAACAAGCGTGAAACATCATCAGCATCATCATCAAGTACCGGGCCTGCTGGGGTAGGTGATCATGTCTCTCCACAACTTTCGATCTCGACAGCTATTTATCATTTCTGTTGTTGACCTTCTGCCAAGCCATTCTCTTAAGCTGTCTGGTATATTTTCTCTTTGCTTCCCTCTATCTCTTCGTCCCTCAATTTTTCCAGTTGTTACAATATATTCCAGCTGTTCTCTTCTCATTACATGGCCACAAATTTATGATTGTTTCTTCATAATATTGGAAATTAGCTCTCTTTTTGCTTTGACCTCTTTCAGAACATTTTCATTACTCTTCTTAGCTGTCCATGGTATTCTCAACATTCTTCTGTAAAACCACATTTCTACAGTCTCCAGTGATTTTCTTGTCTGTTGTCCTATTGTCCATGATTCACATCCATATGTTAAGACTGGCTCTACATAACATTTATGAACTCTTTTTCTTGTTTCTATTATCAAAAATGGATTGCCTCATGATTGTACAAAGAAGTTGCGACGGTGGTTTTCTGTTGCCTTCAGTCGGTTTGTTACGGTTGGCTCCGCTAGCCTTTGACTAAAAAGTCTCACCCACAAGGCAGTGGGGTTGTTTTACTTCTGGGTATCATCCCTTACCTCACAGTTTAATAGATTTTGAAGCTGAAACACCAGCAGCAGAATTAGATGTAAATTTAGATGACTTCACCTTGAGTGAAATAGAAACCACCTTAAAGCTAATGACCAATAACAAGGCTGCTGGAGAGGATAAGTTAACAGCTGAGATCCTCAAGGCAATTGATAGCCATAATTTAATACATCTCCAAAAAATGTTCAACATCATTTGGAAAACAGAGAAGACGCTTCATAAATGGAAAAAAGGAATCATTGTTAAGATCCCAAAAAAGGGCAATCTTAGAGATTGTAACAATTGGAGAGGCGTGACACTTTTGTCAGTTGCCTCAAAATTATTCTGTAAAATCATCCTAAATAGAATAAAGGATTCAATAGATACAGTAATGCGTGAAGAACAGGCTGGGTTTAGAAAAGGGAGAAGCTGTCTTGACCACATTTTCACTCTACGACTTATATTGGAGGAACACATTGAAAAGCAAAAACCTTTTGTACTTAACTTCATCGACTTCAAAAAAGCATTTGATAGTATTCATAGAGATTCTTTGTGGAAAATTCTGAAGCAATATGGCTTACCATCAAAAATCATAAATATTATCAAAGACATGTATGATGGTTACACATGTGCAGTTCGAACAGAGGAAGGACTGAGCGAATGTTTCCCAATAGAAACTGGGGTTAAACAAGGATGTATTTTATCGCCCTTGTTATTTGGAATTGTTATGGACTTCATAATGAAGAAATGCTGCACTGGTAATAAAGGCATCGAATGGATACAAGGAGACCATTTGGAGGACCTGGACTTTGCTGATGACATAGTTCTCATCAGCAATCAGATAAAAACGATGCAGGAAAACACAAATGAACTATCATCAATAGCCAGCAAAATTGGGCTTGAGGTCAATCATGAAAAGACTAAAGTCATGAAAAGTTTAATTCCAACAAGTGACAAAATATACATGGAAAACAAACCAGTAGAAGAGATCGATCACTTCATCTATCTTGGAAGTCACATTGATCGAGAAGGGGATACAAGCAAATAAATTAGAATCAGAATGGCTAAAGCAGCAATGTCTTTCAGAAGCCTTGAAAAGTTGTGGAAATCAAAACTCATTAGCACAAACACAAAACTTAGGCTATTCAAATCAAATGTACTATCAACCCTTACGTATGCGTGTGAAAGCTGGAAAACAACAAGAGATATAGAAACAAAGTTGAACGCATTCGAAAATAAATGTCTAAGGAAAATACTTGGTATAGAATGGAACGAATTCAAAACAAACGAGGAAATTAGAGAAATCGCCAATCAACCACTAATATCTTCAGTAATAAAGAAAAGACGATGGTCATACGTTGGACATGTGATGAGAAGAGATAATAATCGAATAGCAAAGCAAGCCCTCATATGGGAAACAACAGGTAAAAGAAAAAGAGGAAGACCCAGGGAGACACTGAGAAGAACATTGATGAGAGAGGCAAGAGCAGCAGGAATCGGCTCCCTCAATGAGATAGAACTGCTTGCACAGAACAGAGACAGATGGCGAGATTTGATAAAATATCTTTAAAAGAAAACTGCTAGAACAAAAATTCATATAGGAGAAGGTGTATCTTGGTCTACGCCCTATGGGCCGGTTACGGCTCGAAAGGTCAATAGATAGATAGATCATCCCTTAGCCTTTTACCCTCCCGAGATTACCTGCGAGGCAGCAGGGCAGCCACAGGTTGTACTGTTTACTGCATACAGTTGCAGGTAAAATTACCCGACCTGACGCATAGTAATTTAGCTATAGTATATGGTCTTTGGCGCCTTGACAGGTAACAAGCATTCTGTTCTATTCACGGAATCAGTTTCACTGCAGTAGGGGTTTCCCATATCTGCTCCACCGTCCGTTCCAACAATTTTCGAAGCGTATACAGACTGATTGTTCCTGTAAGGTGTTGATTATAGATACATCTGCTTTTCCCACTAAGCACTCCGGATCGACCAGATCCCTTTTCCACCTTTAGACTCCTCAGTCTCTCAATAAATGCATCATTGTCCCACCTTTAGACTCCTCAGTCTCTCAATATATGCATCATTGTCCCACTCATTCTCCTCCTTTTTTCGTTAAGGGATGAAGAACAATCTTGGCGATGTCGTCTTTGTCGAGAGTCAAGCCACACTCAGTGCTAAAGCTGCCAGCGAGCTTATCGACTATTTCAATGCCGTGTACACAGCATCCCATGATTAGTATACCCTTGTTAACGCGTTCACTTTGTAGCCATCCAAGAGCTGCATCCAATCCTGCCGCAGACACTGTCAGTCAATCTTTTGTAGGATACTTTGCAAGTCAGTCACCAAGACTGCGTGATCCACGTTCTGTGTAACCAACCAAGTTATCGCCGCCGTTGCTGCTTCTATCACCATTCTCATGCTGGACACCGTCATGCTACACTTGTCAGATTCCCTAACCACGTCTCTGCCATGTTGGTATACCACACAACCTTAACCACTGCGTTGTCCACGGAAACCACCTGTGTAGATGATCGCATCCTGAAGCGAGGGCATTTTTTTATCGATGACTTCCCTTATAACGACCTCGGTATCATGATGAGTCAGTAGTTTGGGTAAATAATAGTGTCTTATGTTGGATGCTGTTTTACTGAACAGCTTCTCTCGTGACTGAATCTGCTAACTTTGGATAGACAGACCCGACCTCAAAATGAACAAGATGTATTTCTGGTACCTGGCCTCGTCTTTTGTCTCCTGCGTTTTATTATTTTCTGAATTTGTTATCAGCACTGTCTCGAATGTTGCTGTGATGATTTTTATTTGTGTTCTCCGTGTACTACGATTTGATGTCAGATGCTACCAATTTCTTTCACTGATAGAGAATTCACTCAAGGAAACCCTGCAGACATCCTTATATCTCAGCACTGGTCTGTTAGTCTCTTTCACTGATAGAGAATTCACTCAAGGAAACCCTGCAGACATCCTTATATCTCAGCACTGGTCTACCTTTTGGTCTCTTTCCGTCCATAAATTCGCCAATATTTGTTTGCCAATACGATATATTTAACTATAGTTACACGTTATAAAACAGGTAAGGAACTTTAAATACCTGAAACTACATTACCTGAAGATGGTAACATCGATGAAAGATCCTAGACAACATAGAGAAACTATAAACTGGCTTGCCCATCTAGACAGAACACCGAGCGATTCATTACCACAACAAGCATATATCAGATGAGGAGAAGGGAGAACAAAAGTTAGACTCGGAGTAAGATTGACCAACCACAGCCATCTACATATTTACAAAGGCCTACACTGCCGACAGGAAATTCTCGGAAAACCTTCAAGTGACCTAACATTTTCAGCATTGCTAGTTGGGGCGGTTGTGAGAAGAGTGACGTCAGCCGTCAATAGCTCCTATAGCTGATAACGTCACACTAGTTGGGGGGTATTCCAGTTTTACTTTCTGCCCGCTGACTTTTGCAAATCTATAGATGGCTGTGGGCAGACAAGATAAACAAAACACTACAACAGTTGGCGATGGGTGAGGCTACCAGGAGGGCGAAAACTAGAACTTTGTCTTTACCTCGAGACCCGAACACTAGGGGACGTGTAGCAGAAGAAGCCTGGCCGTATAACGTGACACCAGTTTCATCTACCGGCTTCAACTTTCTGTCTGCCTAACACACGTTTGGAGAAAACGACCTTTCAAAGGCCGCCCAGTGCTACGGATCGGAGTTAAGAGATCGGCTAAGGAGCTCTAGTTTAGCTCCTTTCTTGCTAACACAACTTGTAACCACTTAAATCGAATCAGAATCTCAGGTCGTTGTATCACTATCGAAGCACCAAGCCTGTATTTTAACCTGAGGCTAATAAAGTTATTCTTAAATTAGTATCTTTCTCCATGGGTGATGTCATCAGAATGGTAAAGGCGTTGTTATCCGAGTGGTAAAGTGACGTCATCGGAATGGAAAAGAGGACTTCATAGGAATGGTAAAGAAAACCACGTAACATGTCTTGTTGTGTGAGATTGACAACTCTGAGACCCAAGTATTTGGAAGAGTAAAACTATGATCATAAACAAAGAAGATTCTCAAGACTTACAATTAAATATCAAAGTTGAAGGAATACATATGGAGACAGTTCCTAGATACAACTAGGAGACAAATAATAATAGATGAATGTTATAATAGAGGGAAACTTCCGAGGCGATAATCAGCGAATCAATTCAGAGGAAGATGTATGTTTACAGCACTCGGAAAAATTGACAAATAATCAACAACAGAAACAAATATGAACCAAAGGAAGCGTTCAGCTCGGAAATACATAGTGTATCTATATTTTTTCCTGTTAAGATAAGTATCTCCCTGATAGGGTGGGGCTGAATACTTGCGTTGCCTTCCTAGCTACAACTACCTGGGACATACTATAACCAGTGATGGAAAATGTACAACTGAAATAAACTTTAGAATAGGAATGGCAAAAAGTAATTTTAATGTCATGAAGAACATACTAACTTCAAAACAAATAACACCAGGGCTAAAACTAAGAATAGCAAAATGTTACATCATCTCAATATTCCTACATGGTGCAGAAACATGGACATTAGACAAGAAAACAGAACAGAAAATTAAATCCTTTGAAATGTGAATTTATAGAAGAATAGGTAGAATTGGATGGAAGGAAAAGAAAACAAACGATGAAGTTTTAAAACAACTGAAAATGAAAAGAGAACTACTAAACACAATTCAAACATGGCAAATGCGATTTTGTGGGCATTTTAAAAGACACAACAGCCTACTAAAAGTTATGTTGGAAGAGAAAATGCAAGGTAAAAGAGGCAGAGGCAGACCAAGACTAACATGGACGAGTAACATCAAAAGATGTACAAATCAGCCTATGACAACCTGCACCATCAAAGCAAGAGACAGAGCAGAATGGCGCTCCATGGTAGCCAACCTTCGTTGCGGAGACGGCACTCGATGATGATGATTTGGAAGTAGTGTCTCCAGTCTGCTTCCTCGCGGTTTTTACCATTTAAACAAAGCCAGGCCTGTTTTGGTCAGACTGATCAATGAGGCCACAGTCTATGCCAGGCCTGTTTTGGTCAGACTGATCAATGAGGCCACAGTCTATGCCAGGCCTGTTTTGGTCAGACTGATCAATGAGGCCACAGTCTATGCCAGGCCTGTTTTGGTCAGACTGATCAATGAGGCCACAGTCTATGCCAGGCTTGTTTTGGTCAGACTGATCAATGAGGCCACAGTCTATGCCAGGCTTGTTTTGGTCAGACTGATCAATGAGGCCACAGTCTATGCCAGGCCTGTTTTGGTCAGACTGATCAATGAGGCCACAGTCTATGCCAGGCCTGTTTTGGTCAGACTGATCAATGAGGCCACAGTCTATGCCAGGCCTGTTTTGGTCAGACTGATCAATGCGGCCACAGTCTATGCCAGGCATGTTTTGGTCAGACTGATCAATGAGGCCACAGTCTATGCCAGGCCTGTTTTTAATTCGCTAACTAAAGAGCTACACAGATATAACTATCAAGAAAGTAATATTGTTTCTGGACTTTTATGACATCAATTATGAAGTTCTCGCGCTACAAGACGCCATCACTAGACGATATGCAAAGTTCGCGCGTATGCGGTTATCTAGTGTAATTGGGGGAGGGGTTAGTCATGTGAATGACACGTTGTGTAGTGTAATGGTAGAGTGAAGAAAGATGTTGAAGCTACAGGTTGAAGATTCCAGGGGGAGTTGAGAATAATGTGGTTGATATAGATTGAAGGTTGATAGAAGAGTTGAGAATAATGTGGTTGATATAGATTGAAGGTTGATAGTAGAGCTGAGAATAATGTGGTTGATACAGATTGAAGGTTGATAGTAGAGTTGAGAATAATGTGGTTGATACAGATTGAAGGTTGATAGTAGAGCTGAGAATAATGTGGTTGATACAGATTGAAGGTTGATAGTAGAGCTGAGAATAATGTGGTTGATACAGATTGAAGGTTGATAGAAGAGTTGAGAATAATGTGGTTGATACAGATTGAAGGTTGATAGTAGAGCTGAGAATAATGTGGTTGATACAGATTGAAGGTTGATAGTAGAGTTGAGAATAATGTGGTTGATACAGATTGAAGGTTGATAGAAGAGTTGAGAATAATGTGGTTGATACAGATTAAAGGTTGATAGTAGAGTTGAGAATAATGTGGTTGATACAGATTGAAGGTTGATAGTAGAGCTGAGAATAATGTGGTTGATACAGATTGAAGGTTGATAGAAGAGTTGAGAATAATGTGGTTGATACAGATTGAAGGTTGATAGTAGAGCTGAGAATAATGTGGTTGATACAGATTGAAGGTTGATAGTAGAGTTGAGAATAATGTGGTTGATACAGATTGAAGGTTGATAGAAGAGTTGAGAATAATGTGGTTGATACAGATTAAAGGTTGATAGTAGAGTTGAGAATAATGTGGTTGATACAGATTGAAGGTTGATAGTAGAGCTGAGAATAATGTGGTTGATACAGATTGAAGGTTGATAGAAGAGTTGAGAATAATGTGGTTGATACAGATTGAAGGTTGATAGTAGAGCTGAGAATAATGTGGTTGATACAGATTGAAGGTTGATAGTAGAGTTGAGAATAATGTGGTTGATACAGATTGAAGGTTGATAGAAGAGTTGAGAATAATGTGGTTGATACAGATTGAAGGTTGATAGTAGAGTTGAGAATAATGTGGTTGATACAGATTAAAGGTTGATAGTAGAGTTGAGAATAATGTGGTTGATACAGATTGAAGGTTGATAGTAGAGTTGAGAATAATGTGGTTGATACAGATTGAAGGTTGATAGTAGAGTTGAGAATAATGTGGTTGATACAGATTGAAGTTTGATATTAGAGTTGAGAATAATGTGGACGATATATGTTGATATATGCAGGGGAGTTGAGAATAATGTGGACGATATATGTTGATATATGCAGGGGAGTTGAGAATAATGTGGACGATATATGTTGATATAATGCAAGGGAGTTGAGAATAATATGGACGATATATGTTGATATATGCAGGGGAGATGAGAATAATGTAGACGATATATGTTGATATTTGCAGGGGAGTTGAGAATAATGTGGACGATATATGTTGATATATGCAGGGGAGTTGAGAATAATGTGGACGATATATGTTGACATATGCAGGGGAGTTGAGAATAATGTGGACGATATATGTTGATATATGCAGGGGAGTTGAGAATAATGTGGACGATATATGTTGATATATGCAGGGGAGTTGAGAATAATGTGGACGATATATGTTGATATATGCAGGGGAGTTGAGAATAATGTGGACGATATATGTTGATATATGCAGGGGAGTTGAGAATAATGTGGACGATAATATAAGTTGATATATGCAGGGGAGTTGAGAATAATGTGGACGATATATGTTGATATATGCAGGGGAGTTGAGAATAATGTGGACGATATATGTTGATATATGCAGGGGAGTTGAGAATAATGTGGACGATATATGTTGATATATGCAGGGGAGTTGAGAATAATGTGGACGATATATGTTGATATATGCAGGGGAGTTGAGAATAATGTGGACGATATATGTTGATATATGCAGGGGAGTTGAGAATAATGTGGATGGTGTATGGTGAATATTGACAGGGGTGTTGGTAAATAATGTAGATGATATATTTTTAAAAGTGAATAGGAGAGTCACGAATAATGTTGATTCAACATGTCGAATATTGGTGGGAGACCTGTCTACAGCATGCAACTTACTGCCAGAAACAGGATGACAACAAAAGAGCTAAGTTGGTAACAGATTGAGAAAGAACAAAATCAACAATGTTTACACTTCAGCAGTTGGGAGATATTTTGTTTCGTCTCCGTGAAAGTTTCTTTTTACTTTTGCCACACGTGAACAGAAATCGAATGATCTGCTTGAGCGATCACCAGTGTCTACTCACTCATCCATTCCTATTTGAAACATAATTATTTTACGATATGCGGATGACACAGTCTTAATAGCGGAGACAGAGAATGAGCTACAAGAAATGATAGATAAAATAGTAAAAGAAAGCAACAAGAAAGGTCTCAGTCTGAATAGTAAGAAAACAGAAGTAATGGTTATATCGAAGAAACTATTATCACCATCATGCAGCATAAAAATAAACAAGACAAATCTGAAACAAGTGCAACGTTTGAAATACTTGGGCACAGTGATAACATCAGATGGAAGATGCAACACAGAAATAAAAAGCAAAATAGCTCAGGCCAAAATAGCATTTCAGAAAATGAAAAATATCTTATGCAACAAATCTATGTCAATAGAGATGAGAAAGAGAGTTCATCGATGCTATATAGAACCAATTCTGACCCATGGAAGCGAATCATGGGCAATAGACAAACAAATGAAAAGACGATTAAAGGCCACAGAGATGGAATTTCTCAGAATAATGTTGAAAGTTCCCTGGACAGGTAAAAAGACCAATGAGAAAGTTCTCAAAGAGGCCAACTCAAAAAGGGAACTCTTAAAAAAACTCTGTGGGCACGAATTTCCCAGCATAGCCTGAGATAGTTTCCCAGCATAGCCTGAGATAGTTTCCCAGCATAGCCTGAGATAGTTTCCCAGCATAGCCTGATAAAGTTTCCCAGCATAGCCAGAGAAAGTTTCCCAGCATAGCCTGAGATAGTTTCCCAGCATAGCCTGAGAATGTTTCCCAGCATAGCCAGAGATAGTTTCCCAGCATAGCCAGAGATAGTTTCCAACATAGCCTGAGAATGTTTCCCAGCACAGGCTGAGAATGTTTCCCAGCATAGCCTGAGATAATTTCCCAGCATAGCCTGAGATAGTTTCCCAGCATAGCCTGAGATAGTTTCCCAGCATAGCCTGAGAATGTTTCCCAGCATAGCCTGAGATAATTTCCCAGCATAGCCTGAGATAGTTTCCCAGCATAGCCTGAGAATGTTTCCCAGCATAGCCTGAGATAATTTCCCAGCATAGCCTGAGATAATTTCCCCGCATAGCCTGAGATAATTTCCCAGCATAGCCTGAGATAGTTTCCCAGCATAGCCTGAGAATGTTTCCCAGCATAGCCTGAGATAGTTTCCCAGCATAGCCTGAGAATGTTTCCCAGCATCGCCTGGGATAGGCGTACTCCAACTTCTCCAGTAAGAGCCGGGAATGTCAAGAAAGCCATTACGACCGCCACATCAAATGAGTCAAAGGGCAACCTGCCGTCATCAACTCGTGGCATTCCGTCAACAACAACAGCTACATAATCATCAATACAGAAATAATTTACAGTAATCGATCTATATGGCCTTTGGCGTCTTGACAGACGGCTGGTAGCAAGCAATCATGATAAGCCAGTAGTTTTTAAAAGCATTAGTGCCTCATACTGGGTGCTGCTTTATTGAACATCTTCTCTCGTGGCTGAATTTTCCAATCTTGGACAGACAGATCCATCCACAGAACGAGCAAGGTGTATTTGCGGTACCTGGCCTTGTTTCTTTTCTCTTCCGCCTTTTGTCTTCTGAATTTGATATCAGCACTGTCTCGAAAGTTTCTGTGCCATTTTTTTTTATTATTTGTATTCTCCCTGTGCTACGATCTGTAGCCAGATACTACCCGTTTCTTTCACAGATAGAGAATTTCCTCAAAGAAGCCTTGCAAACATCCTTATATCTCAGCACTGGTCTGCCCTTTGGTCTCTTTCCGCCCTTAGGTTCGCCATACAATATTTGTTTAGGAATACGATTGTTTGCCATTTTTCTTACATGACCCAGCCACCTTAGTCTACGAATCCTAAGTGTTGCCATGATGGATGGGAGTTTGGCTCGTTGTAAGACATTTAGAGTTGGTTACTTTGTCCTGCCATTTGATGTTAAAATCTTACGAAGGCAACGTACATGAAAGCTGTTTAATCTTTTCTCCTGCCCTGCATAGGTAGTCCAAGTTTCTGATCCGTATAGAAGTGTACTATACATACAACTTTGGTAAATTTGAATCTTAGTCCTGAGGCCCAGCAATAATGTATAGAAATAGAAACTATGGAAAGCAAACAAGACTTAAGAGGAATGCACACAGAAATAAAGAGAATGAAAAATAAAAACAAAAAAGCAACATAAAATGTATGCATTGCAGACAAAAAAGGAAAAATGCTAACAGACACTAAAGATATAATAGATAGATGGCAGGAATAGATAACAGAACTATTTCATGATCAAAGGGACAAGAAACCAGTTATAACATGTACATCAGGCTTTAAAATCTTAAAATTTGAGGTGGAAAAAGCTATAAAAACAATGAAAAACCAAAAAGCAGCTGGATCTGACTACATACAGATAGAGATGATACAGGCACTAGAAGATTTTGGCATTGAAGTGATTACAGCCATATGCAAGGACATATATCATACAGGATACATACCAAATGAACTAAAAACATCAACTTTCATTGCATTGCCTAAAAAGAATGGTGCAGTTAAATGCAGTGACTTTAGAACAATAAGCCTAATGAGCTATGTTACAAAAATCTTGCTAAAAGTTATACAAGGACGGATTCAGAAAAAAATAAATACTGAATTAGATGAGCAGCAATTTGGATTTAGGAAAAATAGTGGGACAAAAGAAGCCATATTCTGCATGAGAACATTAATAGAAAAGTACACAGAAGTAAACAAACCAATATATGCCTGCTTCATAGACTACACCAAAGCTTTTGATAGAGTACACCACAAACAACTTATAGAATACCTAAAAGAGATACATCTAGATAACATGGACATACGACTAATATGTAATCTATACTGGGAACAAACAGCAATAATAAAATATAACAAAGAGAACTCTACACCCATTGATATATAAAGAGGAGTAAGACAGGAATGCATCCTTTCACCAAGCTTGTGATCCCCTCTCTCTTCTAGTCTGAGTGATCCTCTCTCTGTCCTTGTCTTAATGCTCCCCTCTCTCTCCTTGTCTTAATGATCCCCTCTCTCTCCTTGTCTTAATGCTCCCCTCTCTCTCCTTGTCTTAATGATCCCCTCTCTCTCCTTGTCTTAATGCTCCCCTCTCTCTCCTTGTCTTAATGATCCCCTCTCTCTGTCCTTGTCTTAATGCTCCCCTCTCTCTCCTTGTCTTAATGCTCCCCTCTCTCTCCTTGTCTTAATGCTCCCCTCTCTCTCCTTGTCTTAATGCTCCCCTCTCTCTCCTTGTCTTAATGCTCCCCTCTCTCTCCTTGTCTTAATGCTCCCCTCTCTCTCCTTGTCTTAATGATCCCCTCTCTCTCCTACTTTTTTACTCAAAACGTCATGCCAAAGACGGATATGTTGGATCGAAAGTTGCAATATCACAGTTTTACAGCTTGCAATAGTGATCATGTACCAGTTGTGGGAAAGCTTAGAATAAAATTTAAAACAGCAAAACTAGCCTCAGTTAATATCAAGTTAAATTTATTCAAATGAGACAAGAGGTTACAAGACAAACATACTATCACAATTCAGAACAGATACAATGCAACAGAGAAGATACAAAGCTAAGATATTGATGAACAGTGGGAAATGCTAAAAGAATCAAAGCAACAAACATCAAAAGAGTTCATACTGCCAGTGAAATTCAAGAAAGAAATGGACGACAGATGACATTTTGCAGCTAATGAATACAAGAAGAAGAAATAAAGAAAATAAAGATGAGTATAAGAGATTAAATAAAGAAATTGTATTAAAATGCAATGAAGTAAAAGAAGCATGTCTAAAACAGAGATGCAAAGAGATTGAAATGCAACAAAAAGGAGATGCCAAAGCAATGTACAAACAAATTGAAGAATTAACAGGAATAAAAACGCAATCAAAAACTGGATGTTTAAGATCAAAGGAACGAGAGTTGTTAATTGAACACGAAAGCATAAGAGATAGACATAATTTGGTTATTTGGTTAGACATAATACATTAAAGATCTTTATAATGATGAACGAACAGACGCAAATATTAAGGATATTGGAGAAGGACAAGAAATACTCAAAGAAGAAGTGGAAGACGCCTTGTGCAATATGAAAGCAGGAAAAGCTCGTGGACAAGATAATATAAATAAAGAAGAGATTGAAGTCATGGGTGATTTTGGAATAGAAATAATAACAAAAATATTGAATGATATCTACAACAATGGATATATACCAGACGACCTGCTCAAATCAATATTCATAGCCCTACAAATAAAATCTTGTGCGATTGAATGTGATGATAATCGCACAATAAGACTTATGAGTCACATGACTAAGATATTACTAAGAATCATAATGCGAAAAGTGCGAAACAAAATCAGTGCAGAAATTAGTGATGAACAGTGTGGTTTTGTTAGAGATAAAGGAACAAGCAATGCCATATACATCATAAGATCTTCAGTAGAAAGAACAATAGAGGTGAAAACAGATCTATACCTATATTTCATAGATTACACCAAAGCATTTGACAAAGTAAAGCACCGAGAAATAATCAAAATTTTAGAAGACATAAACGTAGATAGCAAAGATCTAAGAACAATAAAGAACATGTACTGGCAACAAACAGCGGCCATAAGAAATGGAAATCAATTGGAAATGTTTCAACAAATAAAACAGGGTGTTAGACAAGGTTGTGTGCTGTCGCCAGATTTGTTTAATATTTATAGTGAGATTATTTTAAGATCCATAAGAGACATGCCCGGAATAACAATCGGAGGTCATAATATAAATAATCTAAGGAATGCTGATGATACAGGGTCTCTGCTGTCATCCATGCCTTATTCAGACCCTGGATAAAATTAAAGAAAGAAAAAATAAGAAAGCAGACATAAATAAAAAGCAAAACGAGAAGTAATAAAGCCAAGACACAGGAAGCTTACACAGAGGTGAACAAAAAAGTGAGAAGATGCATTAAAAGGGATAAGAGGAAATATATAGATGAACTAGCTAAAGAGGTAGTGGAAGCAGCAAATAAAGGGAATATGAAAGAACTGTACACCAGCACAAAATAATTAAGTGGAAAATACAAACAGATGAATGCCTTTATTAAAGATAAGAAAGGAAATTTGCTTAGTAATATAAGGGAACAAATGGAGAGATGGAAAGAGCACTTTGAAGAACTTTTGAACAGACCCGGCTCAAATAATCCTCCAGATATACTACCAGCAGAAGAAGAGTTACATGTTAACTGTGGAAAACCAAGCAAAGAAGAAATAATGAAAGCCATCAAACTATTAAAAAATGGTAAACCCACAGGACCAAATGAAATTCCTTCGGAAGCCAGCAAAGCAGATATTAACACCTCTACCAAGATGTTACATAATCTATTAGATAAAATTTTGGAGAGGGATGAAATACCCAAAGACTGGAAAGAAGGTTATATGATCAAACTACCAAAGAAAGGAAGTTTACAGAAGTGCACACATTAGAGGTAAATTATGCTACTATCAGTGCCAGGAAAAATATTAAGCAGAATCATTCTGGAGAGACTAAAAGAGGCAATAGAGAAACATTTGAGAGATGAACAAGCAGGTTTTAGGAAGAACAGATCATGTGCTGATCAAATAACTACTCTACGTATAATAGTTGAACAAAGTTTAGAACTAAAATCCCCACTTTATATTGGATTCATAGATTACGAAAAGTCATTTGATAGTTTAGACAGAGGAATACTTTGGAAGTTACTGAGTCATTACGGAATCCCCATAAAGTTTATTAACCTGATATAAACAATGTATGAAGGAACGAAATGTAGTGTTGTGCATGAAGGACAGCTTACAGAAGCATTTGAAATAAGCACAGGAGTAAGGCAGGGATGCCTTCTGTCTCCATTTCTCTTTCTACTGGTCATAGATTGGATTATGAAAATAACTCAAAACAACAGAAATGGAATCCAGTGGTCACTGACCACGCAACTCGATGATTTAGACTTTGCTGATGACATAGCTCTCCTATCACACAGCCATCAACAGATGCAGGATAAAATGAGCATACTTGATGAAAGATCACAACAGCTAGGACTGAAAATTAATAGAGATAAGACCAACATTATGAGAATTAATGCAGTTGGCAATAACCAAATAAAATTAGGAGAAATACCTCTACTAGACGTACAATCTTACATATATCTGGGTAGTAATATAGATAAAGAGCGAGGACCAGAAATAATACCAAAATAAGGATATCAAAAGCAAGAGTAGCTTGTTTTGCACTGTAAAACATGGAAGTCCAAAGAAATTAGGTTAAATACAAAAATAAAAATTTTCATCTCCAATGTTGTCAGTATACGGCTGTGAAACATGGAGAACAACAAAGTTGACAATCATGAAGATACAGTCTTTCATTAATGGATGCTTACGCAGAATGAAAGGATGGAAATGGCAGGACAAAATCACTAACATACAATTATGGAAATGTACCAGTCAAATGCCAGTGGATAAAGAGATGCAGCGAAGACGATGGCGCTGGATAGGACACACACTGAGGAAGCCAACTGAGAGTATTACACAAATGGCCCTTTTTTGGAATCCCCAGTGGAAAAGACAAAGAGGAAGACCAAGGAATTCTTGGAGAAGATAGACAGAAGCAGTGATGAAGATGATGCGGAAGACATGGAACGATCTTAAAAGAATGGCAAGAAACAGAACGACTTGGAATGTGTTTGTTGAAGACCTATGCTCCACAGGGAGCTGAAAGGTAGAAGCAGAAGAATGCTGATAAAAAAAAAAGTAAAGTGCCTCCGTCACGCCACGTGGCGTATAGGGAATATGGTGTTAGTGACCATAAATGTTACAGACCTTCAGCACATGATTTTTGGGGTAATGTGGTCGGTAGTACGCCCGTGCCGCTTTATTTTCCCAGAAAAAAATCCGGTACCCAGTAAAGGCGGGGGAACCTGGAAGCTGTCAGTTGGGATCGAACCCTATCTCTTTTCCTTTGTAGTCTATTTCACTAACCACTGAGCTATCGCGGTTCCCCAAGAATGCTGATGATACTGTCTTAATCGCTAAGAGTGAATTATAATGAAGGAAAGCAAAAATAAAGGACTCAGCCTTAATAGCAAAAAGACAGAAGTAATTGGAGCAACAAAGAAAAATACATCACCTCAGTGCACAATGAAGAAAAGTGGAACAATATTAAAGCAGGTAAATGAATTTAAATATTTTTGAACTTTGTTAACCTCAGATGGTAGATGTACAACAGAGGTGAGATGCCGAATGGCTCAGGCAAAAGCAGCCTTGCAAAAAATGAGGAAAATACTATGCAATCCAATTTTGACGATAGAAACAAGAAAACGAGTTCTTAAATGTTATGTATATCCAGTCTTAACATATGGATGTGAATTATGGACAATATGACACAGACAAAAAAATCATTGGAGACTTTAGAAATGTGGTTTTACAGAAGAATGTTGACAATACCAAGGACAGCTAAGAAGAGTAATGAAAACGTTCTGAAAAAAGCCAAAGCAAAAAGAGAGCTAATATCCAATATTAGGAAGAAACAATCATCATTTTTTGGCCATGTAATGAGAAGAGAACAGCTGGAATATATTGTAACAACTGGGAAAATTGAGGGACGAAGAGATAGAGGGAAGCAAAGAGAAAAGATACCAGACAGCTTAAGAGAATAACTTGGCAGAAGGTCAACAACAGAAATGATAAATAGCTGAGGGGATCGAAAATGTAGAGAGACATGATCACCAACGCCTGCAGTCACGGTACTTGATGATGATGATGACATACTTTCACAGTCAACATAAATCTATAGCTAACATAATTCTATAACTAACATAATTTTATTGTTAACATTATACTACATCCATCATAATTTTACAGTTAACGTTATACTGTCATCATCATGTGCCATTCCGGTTAGCGTAAGCTATCAAGTCCTTCCACAATCTTCTATCTACAGTGCATCGTATCAGTTCTGTTGTTGACTGTTTTCCATGGCATGACACCAAGCTATCCAGTATTTTCTCTCTTTTTCGTTCGCTATATCTCTTTCCTTGTATTTTGCCAGTTGTTACCAAGTATTCCAACTTTCCTCTTCTTATCATGTGCCCGAAAAATGTTGATTGTTTCTTTCTGATGTTTTTTTAGGAGCTCCCTTTTTGCAACATTATACTACAGCCAACAAAATACTGTAGACAACGTAACTGTTTAGTCCACATAATTCTATAGTTAACATAATTCTCATCATCATTATCGAGTGACGTCTCCGCAACGAAGGTTGGCTACCATGGAGCGCCATTCTGCTCTGTCTCTTGCTTTGATGGTGCAGGTTGTCATAGGCTGATTTGTCCATAATTTGATGTTACTTGTCCATGTTAGTCTTGGTCTGCCTCTGCCTCTTTTACCTTGTATTTTCCCCTCCAGGATTACTTTTAGTTGGCTGTTGTGTCTTTTAACATGGCCCAAAAATTGCATTTGTCTTGTTTGAATTGTGCTTAGTAGTTCTCTTTTCATTTTTAGTTGTTTGAAGACTTCATCGTTTGTTTTCTTTTCCTTCCATCCAATTCTACCTATTCTTCTATATATCCACATTTCAAAGGCTTCAATTCTCTGTTCTGTTTTCTTGTCTAATGTCCATGTTTCTGCACCATATAGGAATATTGAGAAGATGTAACAATTTGCTATTCTTAGTTTTAGCCCTGGTGTTATTTGTTTTGATGTTAGTATGTTCTTCATGTCATTAAAATTACTCTTTGCCATTCCTGTTCTTTTGTTTATTTCAGTTGTACATTTTCCATCACTGGTTATAGTATGTCCAAGGTAGTTGTAGTTCTGAACAGTCTCCATGTCTATTCCTTCAATTTTGATATCCATTTGTGGGTTTTAAGTATTTCCTTTATTTATGATCATAGTTTTAGTCTTTTTGATATTCATATATAGTCCATATTTTTTGCTTGTCATGTTTATTTCATTAAGTAATTGTTGTAGGTCTTTAGGATTTTCTGCTAGCAGTACAGTATCGTCAGCATATCTTAGGTTATTGATTATCTTTCCAATAATTTGTAGGCCTGGCATCTCTATAATGTTTTTAAAGATTTGCTCAGTGTATAGATTGAACAAGCTTGGTGATAGGATGCATCCTTGTCTTACTCCTCTTTTAATATCAATGGGTGTAGAGTTCTCTTTGTTATATTTTATTATTGCTGTCTGCTCCCAGTATAGATTACATATTAGTCGTATGTCCATGTCATCTAGATGTATCAATTTTAGGCATTCTATAAGTAGTTTGTGGTGTACTCTATCAAAAGCTTTGGTGTAGTCTATGAAGCAGGCATATATTGGTTTGTTTACTTCTGTGTATTTTTCGATTAATGTTCTCATGCAGAATATGGCTTCTTTTGTCCAACTATTTTTCCTAAATCCAAATTGCTGCTCATCTAATTCAGTATTTATTTTTTTCTGAATCCTTCATTGTATAACTTTTAGCAAGATTTTTGTAACATGGCTCATTAGGCTTATTGTTCTGAAGTCACTACATTCAACTGCACCATTCTTTTTAGGCAATGCAATGAAAGTTGATGTTTTTATTTCATTTGGCATGTATCCTGTGTGGTATATGTCGTTGCATATGTCTGTAATCACTTCAATGCCAAAATCTTCTAGTGCCTGTATCATCTCTATCCGTATGCTGTCAGATCCTGCTGCTTTTCCCTTTTTCATTGTTTTTATAGCTTTTTCCACCTCAGATTTTAAGATTGTATAGCCTGATGTACATTTTATAACTGGTTTCTTGTCCATTTGATCCTGAAATAGTTATGTTATATATTCCTGCCTTCTATCTATAATATCTTTAGTGTCTGTTAGCATTTTTCCTTTTTTGTCTGCAATGCATCCACCTTCTGTGGCTTTTTTTATTTTTATTAGTCATTCTCTTTATTTCTGTGTGCATTCCTCTTAAGTCTTGTTTGTTTTCCATAGTTTCTATTTCTATATATTTTTGGCTGAGCCAGTCTTCTTTTGCCTTTTTGCACATTTTGCGTATCTCATTATCTATTTTATTGTATTGGGCAGTGTTCTTCGCTTGTCTCATTTCTTCCATTTTTTCTAAGATGGTGTTAGTTATTTATTTTTGTTTTTTGTTCTTTTCTCTTTTGGGTAAGGTGTTGCTGGTTTCTTGTATGCTTTTCTTTATGCATTGCCATTTGGTTGTGACTTTTTCATTAGGATTTTCTCTTCTATATTGCTCAATTCCTTCTCCTAGCAGCTTCTGGTATGTGTTCTTTACTTGCATTGTATAGGTATCTTTAATATCTTTTTGATTTAAGGCTGTTATATCTAGTGGATTTGTTGATGAATTAGACTTTTGCTTGTTTCTCTTTAGTTTGATTTTCATTTTAATTATTACAGGATTGTGATCTGAATTAATATTTGCTCTTGGGTAGGTTTTGGCTTTCTTTACGCTGTTACGGAACCTTTCTTTTATCAATATGTAATCTATTTGATTCCTCTTCCTGTCTCCAGGGCTTTTCCATGTGTATAATTTCCTTTTCTCTTGCTCAAAGTAGGTGTTACATATTATCAACCTGATTTCTTCACAGAATTGTATTAATCTTTCTCCTCTGTCATTTCTTTTTCCTAAACCATGATTTCCTATAATGGTCTTATGTCTACCTTTTCCTACTTTAGCGTTCATGTCACCCATTACAATCAAGATGTCTGAAAATTTCACTTGTTTCATAACTTTATTTAGGTCTTCATAGTATGCCTCTATTTGTTCATCTGTATAGTCTTAAGTAGGTGCATATGTTTGTATTATTGCTATGTCGAATTGTTTTGCTTTCAACTTGAGTAGTATAATCCTATCATTGTATGTCCAGTGGGTACTTATATATTTTTATATCTCTCTTTTTATCAGTATTTCTACCCCTCTTTGATGTTCTGTAACATAATTCTACAATCAACATAATTCTAAAATCTACATAAATCTACAATCAACATAATTCTAAAAGCTACATAAATCTACAATCAACATAATTCTACAATCAACATAATTCTACAATCAACGTAATTCTAAAAGCTACATAAATCTACAATCAACATAATTCTAAACTCTACATAATTCTAAACTCTACATAATTCTAAACTCTACATAATTCTAAACTCTACATAATTCTAAAATCTACATAATTCTAAAATCTACATAATTCTAAACTCTACATAATTCTAAAATCTACATAATTCCAAAATCTACATCATTCTACAATCAACATAACTCTAAAATCTACATAATTCTACAATTAACATAATTCTAAACTCTACATAAATCTCAAATATACATAATTCTACAGGCAACATAATTCTGAAGTAAACAATTCTATAGTCAAAACAATTCTACAATCAACATAATTCTACAATCAACACAATTCTAAAATCTACACAATTCTAAAATCTAATTAATTGTAAAATCTACATAAATCTAAAATCGACATAATTCTACAATCAACATAATTCTACAATCAACATAATTCTACAGGCAACATAACTCTGAAGTAAACAATTCTATAGTCTTCATAATTCTGCAATTTACATAATTCTGCAATCTACATAATTCTATTATTTATATATCTTGATATTGGTACTTTCATTCGGTAGATGGACACACATAACTCGTCCTTGTTTTGAACAAAATATAACAGTCTTTATTATTAATATCCACATGGATTGGCAATATGTTTCTGGTACAATCAACAAAGTTCTACAGTTCTATTATTAATCTTAACGTTACTTCGTAGAGCATATCGGCGGTGTTTATCGTTAAGTAACTTCCATGGCCGTACTAAGGTTTCTTTATCAATGTATATATGGTAAAAAAAATTTAAAAATACAAAAAAATGGTATGTTTAGAAGCTTTACCTGATAAGTGGACGACACAGACTAAACGACGTTTCGGCCCAATAGGTCTTCAGCAGGAACAAACAAGAAAAACACACACACAAAACTAAAAGCGATAGTATTTTCCTCATTTTTTGGAAAGCTGCTTTTGCCTGAGCCATTCTGCATCTCACCTCATTTGTACATCTTCCGTCTGAGGTTAACAAAGTTCCCAAATATTTAAATTCATTTACCTGTTTTAATATTGTTAGACTTGTCTTTATTTTGCACAGAGGTGATGTCTTTTTCTTTGTTGTCATTTCTTTTGTCTTTTTGCTATTAATGCTGAGCCCTTTATTTTTGCATTCTTTCACTATAACCTCCAACATTTCTTGTAACTCATTTTCACTCTTAGGGAACATCATTTTCATTAATTAATTATTGCTTACAAATACCTTAACTTTATAGAGTGGTTCTCACGTTAACAGCCCAGATAATCATTGTGACAAGCTGACGGCTGCACTTGTACCCGTGGTATCTATGCTCATTGTAGAAGCCATTGACGTCATGTAGCTACAACGTCCTGGACAAGCCTTACCCACAATCCTTGGTACTTCCGGTTTATTGATGTTGTTGATATCATGTCACAAGTTGATGTCATGTCACAAGTTGATGTCATGTCACGAGTTGATGTCATGTCACAAGTTGATGTCAAGTCACGAGTTGATGTCATGTCACAAGTTGATGTCATGCCATAAGTTGATGCCATGCCACGAGTTGATGCTGGCAGGGTGTACTTTGACTCATTGACGCGGCAGGTCGTAATGGCTTTCTTGACATTCCCGGCTCTTACTGGAGAAGTTGGAGTTCGTCTATCCCAGGCTCAGCTGGGAAACTACTAGTCCAGCCCAAAGGTTATGCTATACTACGTCTTCTATATCAGTGAGAGCCTCCACTACAGAGAACACTGTGATCCTAACTTCTGTTAGTCAGCTTATTTAGACGCTAAATGTTACTGGAGGAGACCGACGGTGAGGTAGACCGGCTAGATCTTGGTCAGCTGAGGATGCGCCGACCCTGAAATTGCGACCGCAAATCGCAGGCGCTTATACTTTGCCAAGGTCAACACTCCATCATCATATGAAACTCCCCGCAGCCTCGTCTACCACTACTCACTTCACAAGACCCCTATTCAAATAAACAGCCAACGGAACGATCTGTCAGATTGCTCAATACAAGCTCGCTTGTTAGAGAAGTCTACACGAGTTGACTGTTGTAAAGTAATGTACGGTTAGTGTTAAAGTATTATGTTGAGTATTTTATCTTTCTTCTAGCTATTTTAACTTTATTGTGTTGAGTATTTTATCTTTCATCTAGCTATTTTAACTTTATTGTGTTGAGTATTTTATCATTGTTCTTGCTATTTTAACTTTATTGTGTTGAGTATTTTATCATTGTTCTTGCTATTTTAACTTTATTGTGTTGAGTATTTTATCTTTCTTCTAGCTATTTTAACTTTATTGTGTTGAGTATTTTATCTTTCTTCTAGCTATTTTAACTTTATTGTGTTGAGTATTTTATCTTTCTTCTAGCTATTTTAACTTTATTGTGTTGAGTATTTTATCTTTCTTCTAGCTATTTTAACTTTATTGTGTTGAGTATTTTATCATTGTTCTTGCTATTTTAACTTTATTGTGTTGAGTATTTTATCTTTCTTCTAGCTATTTTAACTTTATTATGTTGAGTATTTTATCTTTGTTCTAGCTATTTTAACTTTATTGTGTTGAGCATTTTACGTTTGTTTTTTTTAATTGTGTCAGGTATTTTATCTTCGTTTTTGGCATTTTACCTTTTTTGTTTTGAGTATTTTATCTTTGTTCTATGTATTTTAACTATTTTTCAATGTTTTAAACTATGATTTATTACATGTCTATGCTTAGCTACAAATATTTTAACTTCATAATTCTCCTTTTACGGCAATCTTTCTATGTTAAAAGATAATCGTTAAAATAGTTGAGTTCCGTACAAGTGACGTCATAATAAAACTAAAGTTGGCCATGTATTGTCGTCCAAGATAGATAGATAGATAGATAGATAGATAGATAGATAGATAGATAGATAGATAGATAGATAGATAGATAGATAGATAGATAGATAGATAGATAGATAGATAGATAGATAGATAGATAGATAGATAGATAGATAGATAGATAGATAGATAGATAGATAGATAGATAGATAGATAGATAGGTGGGTAGGTAGGTAGGTAGATAGATAGGTAGTTAGGTAGATAGATAGATAGATAGATAGATAGATAGATAGATAGATAGATAGATAGATAGATAGATAGATAGATAGATAGATAGATAGATAGATAGATAGATAGATAGATAGATAGATAGATAGATAGATAGATAGATAGATAGATAGATAGATAGATAGATAGATAGATAGATAGATAGATAGATAGATAGATAGGTAGGTAGGTAGGTAGGTAGGTAGGTAGGTAGGTAGGTAGTTAGGTAGGTAGATAGAGAGACTGAGACAGACAGACAGATATAAAGACAGAGACAGACGGACAGACAGATAGACACAGACAGACAGACAGGCAGATAGACAGAGAGAGACAGACATACAGGTAGATAGACAGAGACAGACATACAGGTAGATAGACAGAGACAGACATACAGGTAGATAGACAGAGAGAGACATATAGATAGATAGATAGATAGATAGACATATAGAGACAGACAGGCAGATAGATAGACAGAGACAGACATACAGGTAGATAGACATAGACAGACATATAGATAGACAGACAGATACAGACAGACAGATAGATAGATAGACAGAGACAGACATACAAAAAGACAGAGACAGACAGACAGATAGATAGACAGAGACAGACTTGCAGGTAGACAGAGACAGATAGATAGACAGAGACAGACAGATAGATAGATAGACAGAGACAGACAGACAGACAGGTATATAGACAAAGACAGACGTATAGATAGATAGACAGAGACATACATATAGATAGAAAGACAGTGACAGACAGACAGATAGATAAACAGAGACAGACAGATAGATGCTCAAACCTGCGATCTATAGCTCTGCGTTCCCGCTCTACGTCTTGCAGGCGCAGAGAAGGGTGTACGAGGAGAGGAGAGCAGCAGTCTAGCTTTTGATGGATAGCGATGGTTCACATAGTGGTCTCATTATATTCAAAGCCAATTGCGATGCCACGTGATGTCGCAGTAAAGTTGGTGTAGATACATTTTGTGTATCATTGGGATACATTTTGTCTATCATTGAGATACATTTTGTGTTTCATTGGGATACATTTTATGTATCATTGGGATAAATTCAGTGTATCATATGGATACATTGTGAGTATCATTGGAATACATTTTGTATATCATTGGGATACATTTTGTTTATAATTAGGATATATTTTGTGTATTATTGGAATACGCTCAGAGTATCATTGTCATACATTTTGTGTATCATATGGATACATTCTGAGTATCATTGGAATACTTTTTGTGTATCATTGGGATACATTGTCAGTATTATTGGAATACATTTTGTATATCATTGGGATACATTTTGTTTATCATTGGGATGCATTTTGTGTGTCATTGAAATACATTTTGTGCATCATTTGGATACCCTCTGGGTATCATTGGGACACATTGTGAGTATTATTGGAATACATTTTGTATATCATTGTGGGATACAGTTTGTTTATCATTGGGATACACTCTGTGTGTCATTAAAATACATTTTGTGCATCATTTGAATACCTTCTGGGTATCATTGGGAAACATTCTGTGTATCATTGGGATACATTTTTGTGGAAATTGCTACTTTCTTTTCGATTGACCTTTTAGAGCTTTTATCTACTTTGATCTATCTTTTCTTTGTTCATGTTGAAGACCTTTTGTAATGAAATGTTGGCTCTTTTTGTCTTGTCTTATCCGTGTCATTTATTATGTCGAACTAACTAATTCTTAAGGCCACTATGGTTACTCCATGTACTCTGGGTGGAGAATTGTGGAAGGACATGATCGCCTTCACCAACCGGTATGGCACATGATTATGATGGCTATTATTTTGATGTTCTCGTTCAGTTTTTCAGCTTCTCAACCCTCATCAGAGACAATTTTTCTTTGGTTTCTTTCTTCTTTCCGATTTTCCTGCTTGGATGTTATTTACATGAACAGATTTTGTTGATGAGTCGAGATTTGGTCTGATGTAGCTCTGTCAGCGATCAGAGTTTGTTATTTGGTTATGGAAGGCCCCGGTATCACTGCAAACGAATTAAAATCCATAATTGCTCAACCGTCCGTGCCAGTGGAATCATCCGAATTACTAACTCATCTCCAAAACAAAGAAAGGTAGCTGTAGTCCCCATCATAGCAGTCTCAGCACACGCCAAAAGACATAAGGCGAAACTGCACAGAAAGTGAACACAGCCAACTGTTCCCTGTCATACGATATCAGCATTCATCGTAAACCATTGGAATATCGAAACATGATCAACACAGATGAGACACACAGCTCACGGTGTGCACAGAGCACTTAACTCAGTAGCTCCTGCAGCAAGCCGGACTTGGAATATGCGGAAACTGCAACAAGGAACACTTTTCAGACACAGCAATTAAAAGTTCCTGACGCCTAACCGCCATATTGACCGGTATTCCAACTATGACGTATATTGAATTGCAATCAACACAGAACACACTATCACGCACACTGTAGAGGATTTCAGATCACATGCATGTACTCCGCTTCACCGGGGAAGTTCCCAACAGTGGAACTTTTTATCTATACACTGATCTGCATTGGAAAGGTAGAATTAACCATCTTTCCGGCACAAAATACGTAACAGTGAACGTTGACGCAAACATGACCGCGCCATCTTGAAACCGGAAGTCCCAGAGTTTGTCTGTCTGGGAAATCTGTGTCTGTCTGAATTTCTGCATCTCCGATCTTTATTGTCAAAATTATGTGTTTTGTAAATTCTGAACTTTGTCTACATTAACAGAAAAAGTGTCTCCTATTTTTTAATAAACGGTCAATACACGATTAATGACTTCTACTATAACATGGGGTCCACCATTTCATTCATATCTCCATTTATGTAAATGATAACTAAAAGCTTATATATTCTATAGCGAGGGCTATTCCTAACTGAGAAAAAAGCTAGGAATAGCCCCCCGCCAAAAATATATATAAGGAAACAACAGATAAAAGGGTTTGGCCACGTGACAAGGCAGAATGATCAAAATACAACACAACGAGCCTTCAGTAAACGTTGTGAGAACACCAGACCCAAGGGTTGACCACGAAAAAGATGGATCGATGGAATATTAGAAGCACTAGGAAACACAACAGCAGCAAATGCAAACAGAAGAGCAAAAGACCACAAATTATATCTCCCCTCGACGCTGAAAGGCAGATGAGGAAGGAAAGAAGTAGAAGAAGAAGGGGAAGATCACTAAAAGCAAAACAAGAAAAAAAAGGTTCTCTCCCCTGTCTTACTAGACGTATGGGGTATATGGTGTTGCTGACCATATCTTTCTATGGCCATGGCACATCTTTTTCAGATATGTGGTCTGAATCACGCCAGGCCGACTTTACTTCCCAGAATCCTCCATTTTTTTTTAGAATCGAACACAGTCCCTTCTGATTGAGAAGCAAACAAATTAACCATCCAACCATCGAGGATCTAAATTATCATTACTCTTGTGTTGTGTGTTAACGGCTCTGAATTTATTCTCAAATGAAAAATTATTAAACAAGGTTGAAGATGCCGTATACCCATGATGAACTACGGTCGATGCTGTCAGCTGGCAATCATTACTCAGTCCGGCATTCTTTATGCCATCTTTATCACTTAAACTCATCTACATATTCATACAAGATTGCCTTCATTACTTGTCTATTTCATGACATTTTACTCGTTATCTTCACTACAGCAATGCTGAAAACCCAGAAAGTGAAGTCCATCTTCCTCATCATCATGGCTGTCACCATCATCGTGAAGGTAAACATCTTCTTCAAGCCTTCCCTGACGTCTAGCGAGGCTCTGGTGAACACACGAACTGAAGATGGAGGTGAGATGAGTCTCAAGGTAAACGAGGAGGTTGCGAGGGTTTTAACGGTGGATCTAGAGTAATGTGACAGCAGTGGTAGTATCTCTAATACAATGTTGTGACTGTGGATCTAGAGTAATATGACAACATTGGTAGTATCTCTAATACAATGTTGTGACTGTGGATCTAGAGTAATATGACAGCATTGGTAGTATCTCTAATACAATGTTGTGACTGTGGATCTAAAGTAATGTGACAGCAGTAGTAGTATCTCTAATACAATGTTGTGACTGTGGATCTAGAGTAATGTGACAACAGTGGTAGTATCTCTAATACAATGTTGTGACTGTGCATCTAGAGTAATGTGACAGCAGTGGTAGTATCTCTAATACAATGTTGTGACTGTGGATCTAGAGTAATATGACAGCATTGGTAGTATCTCTAATACAATGTTGTGACTGTGGATCTAAAGTAATGTGACAGCAGTGGTAGTATCTCTAATACAATGTTGTGACTGTGCATCTAGAGTAATGTGACAGTAGTGGTAGTATCTCTAATACAATGTTGTGACTGTGGATCTAGAGTAATGTGACAGCAGTGGCAGTATCTCTAATATAGTGTTGTGACTGTGGATGTAGAGTAATGCGACAACAGTGGTAGTATCTCTAATACAATGTTGTGACTGTGCATCTATTGTAATGTGACAGCAGTGGTAGTATCTCTAATACAATGTTGTGACTGTGGATCTAGAGTAATGTGACAACAGTGGTAGTATCTCTAATACAATGTTGTGACTGTGCATCTAGAGTAATGTGACAACAGTGGTAGTATCTCTAATACAATGTTGTGACTGTGGATCTAGAGTAATGTGACAGCAGTGGTAGTATCTCTAATACAATGTTGTGACTGTGCATCTAGAGTAATGTGACAGCAGTGGTAGTATCTCTAATACAATGTTGTGACTGTGCATCTAGAGTAATGTGACAGCAGTGGTAGTATCTCTAATACAATGTTGTGACTGTGGATCTAGAGTAATGTGACAGCAGTGGTAGTATCTCTAATACAATGTTGTGACTGTGCATCTAGAGTAATGTGACAGCAGTGGTAGTATCTCTAATACAATGTTGTGACTCTGGATCTAGAGTAATGTGACAACAGTGGTAGTATCTCTAATACAATGTTGTGACTGTGCATCTAGAGTAATGTGACAGCAGTGGTAGTATCTCTAATACAATGTTGTGACTGTGCATCTAGAGTAATGTGACAGCAGTGGTAGTATCTCTAATACAATGTTGTGACTGTGCATCTAGAGTAATGTGACAGCAGTGGTAGTATCTCTAATACAATGTTGTGACTGTGCATCTAGAGTAATGTGACAGCAGTGGTAGTATCTCTAATACAATGTTGTGACAGTCGTCATTGAGTGTCAATGTTTTCCTTGAGAATGGCCAGAAGAAAAAGACATGACCTCCAACAACTTAATACCTAGACACCCAGTGCAAATCGAGAAAACACAGTGGGATTCATGTGGTATTGTTGGACAATGTTCACTAGAGTAGACAAAAACATCTTGTCCACAAATCTCAGAGAGCCTCTTTCTCAAACGATTATCACGGATCAACAGGTAAGGACTGCAATATTTAGTGCTATGTTTAGGAGATTCCGGACTAAAGTCTGGGACATACGTGACATCAAACTCCAAATTCAAGGTCTGCGCTACAGCTGTTCCATTGCGTACAAAACCTGGACTGTTTGATGACGTCATAACCGGAAATTAATTAGCTCTACCAGACAATCTCCGTGGAAAAAGCTGAAGAAAAGATGGCGGCAGAATATGGTTCCAGACATGGGTGTTCTCTCTGCTCTGTAGGAACCGGCTGATATGGGTTGGACACGTGGTTGTCATACCAGATTTGCGTCTATGTGTGTGCGTGTGTCTGTCATAAACCCAACCGGAAATAGCTAGCGTGCAGCAAAAGTCAATTACAGGAGAGACGTCACGTTTCAAAGTTCCGCTCAAGATGTCTCTGACAGACTTCTTTAATGACGTTAGTCCAGGGGGAACAACCCTGGTATATGGAGAACCCGATAGAGTGGGGACAGGCTCTCGACTCGCAGGAAAACGATGGATCAGATAAGGCAATAAATCAACATGTAGCAAGAAAAGCTACAACAATCAGCACCTATGACACCAACTCTCATTATAAATGTCTCCACCCACTATGATTCTTTGTTAAAATTGCCTCCTTTCCTTTCCAGGTTCAAATGTAACATTACACGACAAGTTGCCACTCACATCAACGACAAACATCACATTTGATGAGCCAGCACTTCCACAATCGGTATATGTTTCAAGTTTGGTCACAAACGAGGTCACCGAACTGTGTCCAGCCACTCCAGCACTTCTGGGTAAGTGTCCTGTCCACATACCACCGTCATACATATTGCTATTATTATTTTGCTATTGTATCCTTCTTTGTTTCTTTGTTGTTAGGATCATCATGACGCACACATGACTGATCGTGTGGCGATATCCCACTAGTAAAACTCGAGACAATCTGAGAAGAATCATAACGCACGTGCATGAACTCCGTAGCACGGCCTTGGATCCACTGTGTGGGTAGGTGTCTGCTGACAATTTTGCCCGGGCAGCGGCACATATTTATGGCCTACTCTTTTCAATTTTAACTGCCAAGCGTTCTTTAACGTGCGCAAGTGCACACGGGGCTTCGTGTTTATTGCCGTTATCCGACAGAACTAAACCAGAGCCATCTAGGGATTTACAGATCTATAGATTTTTGCCCGGAGCATCCGCAACGTGTTCCAGCTACTTATGTCAATAAATAAATAAATAAATATATGTGTATGTATGTATGTTTATATGTTTATGTGTATGTATATGGATATATGGATTATATTTGGGGATACTGACGTGCCAATGTGCAATCATCAATATATGTTATTGTTACTATATCATAAAAACTATATATCAGGTGCGCATTCACAGTTGGAACAAGAAGTCACCAGATCATGTCTCTCTACTGTCCTCTGTTCCTGTCAAACTATCATCAGGTTCATCATTTGAAAAGACTTCAACAGCTTCTACTTTTACTTTCTTATAGCTTTTTAATCACTGAAGCAGTTCTAGTGGTTTATTATTCTTCATTGATACCAGTTTCTGTTTGATAAAAAAGATGAGATCTGAGGACTGGCATGTACTGGAACTGTCCTCCACCACAATCACATAGGTAATCAGTCAATGAGAAGCGAAGTTATCAAAACAGCAACATCTGTAACTATTACAGACACAGACACAAGCCCAAGTAAGACCATAATTCTGACTGTGTCAGCCCACTTACTTTAACTATATTTAGATCTTAAATCATCATCATCATCATCGAGTGCGTCTCTGCAACGAAGGTTGGCTACCACGTAGCTTATTCTGCTCTGTCTCTTGCTTTCATGGTGCAGGTTGTCATAGGCTGATTTGTCCATCTTTTGATGTTACTCGTCGATGTTAGTCTTGTTCTGCCTCTGCCTATTTTACCTTGTATTTTCCCCTTGAGGATTACTTTTAGTAGGCTGTTGTGTCTTTTAACATGGCCCAAAAATCGTATTTGTCTTGTTTAAATTGTGCTTAGTAGTTCTCTTTTCATTTTTAGTTGTTTGAAGACTTCATCGTTTGTTTTCTTTTCCTTCCATCCAATTCTACCTATTCTTCAATATATCCACATTTCAAAGGCTTCAATTCTTTGTTCTGTTTTCTTGTCTAATGTCCATGTTTCTGCACCATACAGGAATATTGAGAAGATGTAACATTTTTCTATACTTAGTTTTATCCCTGGTGTTATTTGTTTTGATGTTAGTATGTTCTTCATGAGATTAAAATTACTTTTTGCCATTCCTATTCTTTTGTTTATTTCAGTTGTACATTTTCCATCACTGGTTATAGTATTTCCAAGGTAGTTGTAGTTCTAAACTGTCTCCAGGTCTATTCCTTAAATTTTGATATCCACTTGTGGGTTTTGAGTATTTTCTTTGTTTATGATCATATTTTTAGTCTTTTTGATATTCATATCTAGTCCATATTTTTTGCTTGTCATGTTTATTTCATTAAGTAATTGTTGTAGATCTTTAGGATTTTCTGCTAGTAGTACAGTATCGTCAGCATATCTTAGATTAATATCAAGACCAACGGCAAGGAAAGCGAAAACAGCAAAGTGTGTGGTTCACAATATTCAGAACAGGAAAGACGAACATGGCTGACCACCGTGAAAGAGATTGGAGCGTCATCACGTACTAGCCCAGAGGAAGCCATGGAGAGGAATTCGAACTTATGTCGGAGGAAAGATCTTAAAATAAGTACTTGGAATGTTAGGACTCTATATCAAGAAGGGAAATTGGAAAATCTAATTCAAGATCTTAAATAGAATTCACAAATATCTACCGCAACATTCAATATTTTAACTCAAGGATATATATATATATATATATATATATATATATATATATATATATATATATAAGCTTTTAAAATCATTCTGCGCGACTGTTGTCCAGAGCCTCAAAATCGAAGAAATATTGGAAAGTTACAAGACGTCCTGCAGCTTTAGTTACGGCCAGCGCCGACATTATTATCTGCATATTTGTGAACGTGATATTAATAATAGAGAAGTGTTGATATTGAAGATAAGAAATGTTTCTCTTTTAATAACCGCGACCTCACATATTGCTTTAAGTGCATTCATGAACATGATATTGACAATAGAAACTATTGCAGTGATAAAAACAGATACAATAGTTTGATCACATGATAAGACAGAAAGGCCAAAACACAAAACAACGAGTCTTTAATAATCCTTACGAGAACATCAGACTCAAGGGTCGACAAAAAAAAGATGAATTGATGAGATATTAGAAACGATAGAAAATATAACAGAAGCAGAAGCTAACAGAAGAATAAAAGAGCTGCAAATTATATCTGTCCTCGTCGCTAAAAGGCAGTGAGAAGAAAAGAAGAATATGATGATTTTTCGCGTGATGATTATTCATCATCATCATGAGGCATGCCGTTTATCGTGAGCGATAATGTCCTTTCAAAATTCTCTGTCCTCAGTATATCGTGTCAGTTCTGTTGTTGACAGTTTTCCATGCCATGACACAAAGCTATCTAGCATCTTCTCTCCTTGTCGTCCGCGATATCTCTTTCCCTTTATTTTGCCAGTTGTAGCCAAGTATTCCAACTTTCCTCTTCTCATGATATGCTTTCAAAAATATCCATTGTTTCTTTCTGATGGTTTTTTTAGGAGTTCCCATTTTGTGTTGGCCTTGTTGAGAATTTCTTCATTTGTCTTTTTAGCTGTCCAGGGAACTCATC
Source organism: Megaustenia siamemsis (assembly GCA_032433765.1). Classification (NCBI taxonomy): domain Eukaryota; kingdom Metazoa; phylum Mollusca; class Gastropoda; order Stylommatophora; family Ariophantidae; genus Megaustenia; species Megaustenia siamemsis. Next base: position 68,000,982 of record JAVIAB010000108.1, read on the forward strand.
AGCATTCTTCTGGTGACGATCAGTCACAGTTCTGTTGTTTCTAAGTCACTTCATTATTTGTACACGGGTTCTCACCAATTATGGCTCAAAGTTTCTGTGACTCAGCTTTCACTAAAAGTCTTGGTCGTTCAGAATTCACCTTCTGCTGCACACGTCATTCACCAATCGTGTTATTTCAATTCTTCAAGATTCCCCATTAACTTCCAATCGTGTTATTTCAATTCTTCAAGATTCTCCATTAACTTCTAATCGTGTTATTTCAATTCTTCAAGATTCTCCATTAACTTCCAATTATATCTTGATTGAAGACACATTATGCCTTCTTCGGACAGCACTATATAGATGAATGGATTAATGAGTTCTGGTGTCACTCACGAGCATGAATGATTTCTGGTATCACATGTGAGAATGTACGAGTTCTGGTGTCACACACGAGCATGAATGATTTCAGGTATCACATGTGAGCATGTACGAGTTCTGGTGTCACACACGAGCATGAATGATTTCAGGTATCACATGTGAGCATGTACGAGTTCTGGTGTCACACACGAGCATGAATAATTTCTGGTATCACATGTGAGAATGTACGAGTTCTGGTGTCACACATAAGTATGAATGCTTATAGCAGATTGGGCACCGAATCAACTTTTCTTGAAATTCGTGAATTGTTTACTTACCCCTCCTCAATGAGTCTTGCCCTAGTACACAAACAAGCGGAATTGAATGAATTATTCGTTTTTACAGAAGCCAACGAGGAACCAGCCTATGATGGCACAAATAAGGCAAGACAGGTATATGAGCGGTACCCAAAGTTATGCTGTCTCTGTGAGACATCACAATGTTGTTGTTGTCTGTGAGATGTTTATTAAAATTAAAATATCTCAAACATCGCGAAACCAACTCGTTGTGAACATTTTCAGAAGGTCCATATGCTTTCAAAGAGGAAGACGTCGACGTTAGGGAACTGACAGCGATGTTCCCTAGTTTTGAGCCAGGCGGTCGGCTACGACCCAAGGATTGCGTCCCCCGTCAGAGACTGGCCATCATCATCCCGTATCGGAACAGGTACCGCCATCTACATATCATGATGAACAACCTGATACCATTTCTACAGCGTCAACAAGCTGACGTCACTTTCTTTGTTATTGAGCAGGTAGGACTCTATACAGGTCAAGTAACTTGTGACGTATGTTTCTTTATTTTGCTTATTCTTCTTTTCCTCCACCACATTTTTCTCTCTCTTCATCTACAGCTTTTCTTCCTTCATTTCCCCCTCTTCTTCCTCATCTCTTTCTTGTCTTACTTGGTCGGGATAAAGTAAATTATATCCAGTCTGGCCGAGCAAGAACAAAAGGTCTTCACATTGTGGTCATTCTTCAAGAACCTCAGTAATTCATGTCGCTGTTCTGCGTCAGATTCTGTCTTGTGTGACTCATATCCGTGATCCCTGCCTGGTGTAACTCCCATCCGCGAGGCCCTGACTGTTCTAACTCCTGTCCGTGAGACCCTGACTATTCTAACTCCCATCCGCGAGGCCCTGACTGTTGTAACTCCTGTCCGCGAGGTCCTGACTGTTCTAGTTCCCATCCGCGAGGCCCTGACTGTTGTAACTCCTGTCCGCGAGGCCCTGACTGTTCTAGTTCCCATCCGCGAGGCCCTGACTGTTGTAACTCCTGTCCGCGAGGTCCTGACTGTTCTAGTTCCCATCCGCGAGGCCCTGACTGTTGTAACTCCTGTCCGCGCGGCCCTGACTGTTCTAGTTCCCATCCGCGAAGCCATGACTGTTCTAACTTCTGTCCACGAGGCCCTGACTGTTCTAACTCCCATCCACCAGGCTCTGCCTTTTCTGACTGCCATTCGCGAGGCCCTGCCTGGTGTGGCTCCCATCGGCGAGGTTTTGCCTATTCTGACTCCCATCCGCGTTGCCCTGCCTATTCTGACTCCCATCCGCGTTGCCCTGCCTATTCTGACTCCCATCCGCGTTGCCCCGCCTATTCTGACTCTCATTCACGTTCACTGAGAAGCAGATCTCTCTCGCTCTCTCTCTCTCTTGAAAGTCTCACCATTGCTGCTAGGTTTGCACCCCTTACCTGCATCCTGTCCATGACTCCCTTCTATGTTAGGGTCACCAAGGTTACCTATCTTCAGCTGTCCATGATTACCTTCAGTGGTCCCCTAGGTTACCTAACTTCAGCTGTCCATGATTACCTTCAGTGGTCCCCTAGGTTACCTATCTTCAACTGTCCATGATTACCTTCAGTGGTCCTCTAGGTTACCTATCTTCAGCTGTCCATGATTACCTTCAATGGTCCCCTAGGTTACCTATCTTCAGCTGTCCATGATTACATTCAGTGGTCCCCTAGGTTACCTATCTTCAGCTTCCACGATTACCTTCAGTGGTCCTCTAGGTTACCTATTTTCAGCTGTCCATGATTACCTTCAGTGCTCCCTAGGTTACCTATCTTCAGCTGTCCATGATTACCTTCAGTGCTCCCCTAGGTTACCTATCTTCAGCTGTCCATGATTGCCTTCAGTGCTACCCTAGGTTACCTATCTTCAACTGTCCATAATTACCTTCAGTGCTCCCCTAGGTTACCTATCTTCAGCTGTCCCTAATTACCTTCAGTGCTCCCCTAGGTTACCTATCTCCAGCTGTCCATGATTACCTATAATGCCTCCAAAAAGTAAAAGTGTCCTTGTTGAAATGATGACAGTTTCGGTCCTCCCTTTACTACCTTTATTAAACAAATTTTAAAAAAATGACAAATCACACACAGAGAAAACATGCAGATGTTGACTTTTCTTTGTCTCTTTACTTTAATTATTGACAGGAAGCCAGTAAGTTTTTACAGTTATTTAAATTTGATTTTTTTTTCTCTCCTTATCTTTATTTGATATTTTTGTTATATTGACTCCAATATCACACTCATGTTTGTGTCTCTCATTAACTGTTCTTGATGTTCTCTCCAATCACAACAATGAGTATCTGGGAAACTATGCTGAAGCTAAGACACTTAGACACATGAAACATCTTCAACTTTTTGACTGTCCAGAGCTCACTGGGATCAGAGCAACTCTACTTCCCCAAAGACTTGATAAATGGAACACCTTTTACGGAACTGCAAGGAAACGCATATATCATTACATGGCAATGGGCCGAAGGGCGTCAGCTCACAGACTTCTGGATGCATAACAATAACAAGACGGCGATAATCTTTTTTCGGAATACTTGCTTCAGTTTCATGACACCGCGCATGCTAGATCTTGACATCAGTCCCAATTGCTGTTAAAGAGGGTATAAAATAAGGCATCATGATATACCAAGCTTTCCTCACTTTAGTGCTTTCTGACATGCTCTGGGGCGCTTATAATGGCTGTTTCGTCAAAGTAGGTCTCCACCTTTGAACAGATAGCTGGTTATTCCATTCAAGAGACTCGCAGGCTAAGATTGAAACAAAATCTAAAAGTAGACAGCGCAGAACCGTCGCTATACATTTCAATATTCTTCCTCTTCTTCTTCCTTTCAGCTCCCTGTGGAGCATAGGTCTTCAACAAACACTTTCCAGGTCGTTCTGTTTCTTGCCATTCTTCTAAAATCATTCCATGTCTTCCCCATCATCTTCAACTGCGCTTATATCTGTCTTCCCCAATAATTAATTGGTCTTCCCTTTGTATTTTCCCCTGGGGATTCCAAAAAAGGGCCTGTTGTGTAATACTCTCATTTGGCTTCCGCAGTGTGTGTCCTATCCAGCGCCATCGTCTTCGCTGTAACTCTTTAACCACTGGTATTTGACTGGTGCATTTCCATAATTCTATGTTAGTGAATTTAATAAAATGAGCAATGAAATTGTATACATTTCAATATGGCTTGCATTTAATAAAATAAATAATCATGAAACGAACGTTTATTATATTTTACAACAACCAACACGTATCATTCGTTTCTGGGAGAGAGGTAGAGATATCATATCAAATAGTTCCAAAGAGGGACTTTACAAACTGTCTCCTGGTGTCAGCGGTTAGTGTCTCAAACCTTATCAGCACACACTACACCATCACGCTGATCGACGAAGTTGTAAGCGTTGCCAAGAAAAGTGTCTGAAGGTTCCAAAATAAAATCTAGAACTGGGGTGACAAAACAAGTCCCAACACAAGCGCAATCTTCTCGCCGCAGCTGTGCTACCTGTCCTATTTTATACAGTTGAATGTCAGTTGCCTACAGCTGCATTGTCGGAAAGATAAAACACTTTCACTTGCATTGTTTGAGGAAATATTTTAGGACAAGGTGCCAGAACATGATGTCAGAACATGATGTCAGAACATGATGCCAGAACATGATGTCAGAACATGATGTCAGAACATGTTGTCAGAGCATGTTGTCAGAGCATGATGTCAGAACATAATGTCAGAACATGATGCCAGAACATGATGCCAAAACATGATGTCAGAACATGCTGTCAGAACATGATGTCAGAACATGCTGTCAGAACATGATGTCAGAACATGATACCAAAACATAATGCCAGAACATGATGTCAGGACATGATGTCAGAACATGAAGCCAGAACATGATGCCAAAACATGATGCCAGAACATGATGTCAGAACATGATGTCAGAACATGAAGCCAGAACATGACGCCAAAATATGATGTCAGAACATGCTGTCAGAACATGATGTCAGAACATGATGTCAGAACATGATGTCAGAACATGATGCCAGAACATGATGTCAGAGCATGATGTCAGAACATGATGTCAGAACATGATGCCAGAACATGATGTCAGAACATGATGCCAGAACATGATGTCAGAACATGATGTCAGAACATGATGCCAGATACTTATGGACTGACAGCTATCCACTATATGCTGTGTCAATTAATGCTGTTGTGTCCAGAACATGTCCTTCACATCAGAGATGAATGTCTATGTAGTAGAGCACATTGTGATGGATCTACAGTTTAGCAGAAGATTACAGATTAGGAGAAGATTACAGATTAGGTGAAGATTACAGATTAGGTGAAGATTACAGATTAGGAGAAGTTTACAGATTAGGTGAAGATTACAGATTAGGTGAAGATTACAGATTAGGTGAAGATTACAGATTAGGAGAAGTTTACAGATTAGGTGAAGATTACAGATTAGGTGAAGATTACAGATTAGGTGAAGATTACAGATTAGGTGAAGATTACAGATTAGGAGAAGTTTACAGATTAGGTGAAGATTACAGATTAGGTGAAGATTACAGATTAGGTGAAGATTACAGATTAGGTGAAGATTACAGATTAGGTAAAGATTACAGATTAGATGAAGATTACAGATTAGGAGAAGATTGCAGATTAGGAGAAGATTACAGATTAGTTGAAGATTACAGATTAGGTGAAGATTACAGATTAGGAGAAGATTACAGATTAGGTAAAGATTACAGATTAGGTGAAGACTGCAGATTAGAAGAAGATTACAGATTAGAAGAACATTACAGATTAGAAGAAGATTAGAGATTAGAAGAAGATTACATATAAGGAGAATATTACAGATTAGGAGAAGATTACAGATTAGGAGAAGATTACAGATTAGAAGAAGATTACAGATTAGAAGAAGATTACAGATTAGAAGAAGATTACATATAAGGAGAAGATTACAGATTAGGAGAAGATTACAGATTAGGAGAAGATTACAGATTAGGAGAAGATTACAGATTAGAAGAAGATTACATATAAGGAGAATATTACAGATTAGGAGAAGATTACAGATTAGGAGAATATTACAGATTAGGGGAAGATTACAGATTAGGAGAAGATTACAGATTAGGAGAATATTACAGATTAGGAGAAGATTACAGATTAGGAGAATATTACAGATTAGGAGAATATTACAGATTAGGAGAAGATTACAGATTAGGAGAAGATTACAGATTAGGAGAATATTACAGATTAGGAGAAGATTACTCTCTAATGTCAACATTTTATTTTTCTCATAACAAGCCTATTATTTAATTTGTTTATTGAAGTACTTTATTTAGCAATCAGGAGGCCCCATCCGGCACTTGATAATGTTGCAGCACACAGATTATGGTGAAGCTTGTTTGTCTGAATCTGTATTTGTCCTTGATAAGACAGACACATCTGCTAAGAGGGTATCCAGACAGACACAGTTTCACACCGACATCTCATTAAACACAGCCAAAGAAATCATGAACTCAAAATGTAGAGAGGATTGGCTCATTGGATGGGCTAAAGGAAAAGCAGGCATTGGGCTTTTTTTTAAATGCATGTCAAGGCTAAATCTCCCTGACAATATTAACAACTAAACAAGAAGAGACCCAGCCACCATCTTCAGACTGAGAACCAGTCATGTACCACTGAGCAACCACATCAATAGAATACAAGGAGACCAAATGCCAACATGTCCACTCTGTGAACACCCACATGAAACATCACCTTTTTGACTGCCCAGAACTTACTGACATCTGAGCTTCTCTACTTCCTCAAAGACCTGATAAATGGAACACCTCGTACGGAACTACAAGGGAACTCAGAAATACCTGCAGATATCATTACATGGCATTGGGTTGAAGGGCGTCAGTTCACAGGCTTCTGAATCCATAACAAGAACTTTTGTCCTTGACCTCTGTGACAAAGAGGTGACATCAGTCATAAAGCATGGTAAAGGTGAAGGTCTCGTGACTAGGGAGAAGAAAACAAAAAGAAGAGAATTATAGGATCAATGTTTACTGGCCCATGTCTGTGGATTTGTTACAAAACTTGATAAAAGTGAGAACCCTGTGTTTACTTTCTGTCTACAGGCTCCCCCGGAGCCGTTCAACAGAGGAGCCTTGCTAAACATTGGCTTCCTTGAAGCCAGCAAACTAGGAGACTTTGATTGTTTCATCTTTCATGACGTCGACCTCATCCCCTTGAACGACCACAACCTCTACAGATGTGGCAACAACCCGCGCCATTTTGCCGTGGCCATGAACAAGTATGACTACAAGTATGTACAGCCTCTTGATGATAATCGTTTTAGTCTTTGCCGTCACGGTGTCCTTAACTCGAGACATTTACTTTCAACTTGAACGTCTTTCAGTATGTTACGACTTTTAGCGACAGGGCTGAAACTGGCTGCAAACTCATAGCTGACTGTGTGCGTCTGGATCGGTGCAGAAATTAGGTTGTCGTGACCCTGTTGCACCTCCCAGTGGTTACTGCAGAAACAAGAACAACAGGTCTGGCCACACGAGTAAGGACAGAAGGCGGAAAGCAACTGGATACTCAATAATGCTTTGTTGAAGTCGGATGTATTGGGGCGACAGAAAAAAAACATCTGAGCTTTGCTGCAAACCACGGGCATGGATACAACTATTGATAGGGGCCACATTAGAACAAGTGGGATGTTTGTTACTGATATTCTCAATATTCTTGTGTAAAACCACATTTCTGCAAACTCCAGTGATTTTCTTGTCTGTTATCCTATTGTCCATGACTCGCATCCATATGTTAAGACTGGTTCTACGTAACATTTAAGAACTCTTTTTCTTGTTTCTATTGTCAAAAATGGATTGCATAGTATTTTCCTCATTTTTTGGAAAGCTGCTTTTGCCTGAGCCATTCTGCATCTCACCTCTTTTGTACATCTTCCGTCTGAGGTTAACAAAGTTCCCAAATATTTAAATTCATTTACCTGTTTTAATATTGTTCCACTTGTTTTTCTTTTGCACCGAGGTGATGTCTTTTTCTTTGTCCAACATTTCTTGTAACTCATTTTCACTCTTAGCGATTAATACTGTATCATCAGCATACCTTAGATTATTTATATTATGACCTCCAATTGTTATTCCAGGCATGCCCCTTATGGATCTTAAAATAATCTCACTATAAATATTAATCAAATCTGGTGACAGCACACAACCTTGTCTAACACCCTGTTTTATTTTTTGAAACATTCCCAATTGGTTTCCAGTTCTTATGGCCGCTGTTTGTTGCCTGTACATGTTCTTTATTATTCTTAGATCTTTGCTGTCTATGTTTATGCTTTCTAATATGTTGATTATTTCTTGGTGCTTTACTTTGTCAAATGCCTTGGTGTAATCTATGAAACATAGATATAGATCTGTTTTCACCTCTATGGCTCTTTCTACTAAAGATTTTATGATATAAATGGCATTGCTTGTTCCTTTATCTCTAACAAAACCACACTGTTCATCGCTAATTTCTGGACTGATTTTGTTTCGCACTCTTCGCATGATGATTCTTAATAATATCTTAGTCATGGACTCATATGGCTTATTGTGCGATGATCATCGCATTCAATCGCACCCGATTTCTTTGGTAGGGCTATGAATATTGATTTGAGCATGTCGTCTGGTATATATCCGCTGTTGTAGATATTCAATATTTTTGTTATTATTTCTATTCCAAAATCACCCATGGCTTCAATCTCTTCTTTAGTTATATTATCTGGTCCAGGAGCTTTGCCTGCTTTCATATTGAGCAAGGCATCTTCCACTTCTTCTCTGAGTATTTCTGGTCCTTCTTCACTATCCTTAATATTTACTTCCGTTCGTTCATCATTATAAAGATCCTTAATGTATTCTGTCCATCGTTCCCTTATGTTTTCTTGATCTATCAACAGTTCTCCTTTCTTTTATCTTAAACATCTAGTTTTTGATTGCGTTTTTCTTCTTGCTAATTCCTCAATTTGTTTGTATATAGCTTTAGCATCTCCTTTTTGTTGCATTTCAATCTCTTTGCATCTCTCTTTTAGCCATGCTTCTTTTGTTTCATTGCATTTTACTACAATTTCTTTATTTAATCTCTTATACTCATCTTTATTTTCTTTATTTCTTCTTCTTGTATCCATTAGCTGCAAAATATCATCTGTCATCCATTTCTTTCTTGAATTTGTCCTCACTGATGGTATGAACTCTTTTGATGTTTGTTGCAATGACTCTTTTAGCATTTCCCACTGTTCATCAACGCTTTGTATCTTCTCTATTGCATTGTACCGGTTCTGAATTGTGATTTTATATTTGTTTTGCAGCTTCTTGTCTGATTTTAGTAAATATAAATTTAACTTGATGTAAACTGAGGCTCGTTTTGTTGTTTTTTAATTTCACTCTAAGCTTTCCCACAACTGGCACATGATTTAACAAGGAATCGGAAATGACAGAAGCGCCGCGTCTTTCAAAATCACGTTCAGTAAGTGCGAGTAAGTGCTAAGATTGTGTGGATAAACACGTGACATTTTGCCTTTTTAAATGACAATGTTGATTACAACAAATGTGGGTATTGTAAACACCTAAAAATTAGGACAACTAAGAAAATCATATTTTTATATACTTTAAAGAAAGAAAAAGTTTTCCTAAATGCATAACAGTAGGTGACAAATTCAGGCTTAAGGTAAGTGAAAAAATAAGATTTCATTAAAAAAAATTATTGAAATTCATCAAACAGTTTGCGAGATAATTAATACATTCTGTGGGCACGAATTTGTGAACGAACTATGGTGTGGTATTGGACGTAGAAGAAGAAGAGGAAGAAACACGTAATGATATATGGCTACCACTTTCCTGTATTGAACTCTTCCAGGATGCCGTACTTTGCCTACTTCGGCGGAGTGGTTGGTTTCAGCAAGGAGCAGTACCTGACTGTCAACGGATGTTCTAACATATACTTTGGCTGGGGAGGGGAGGATGATGACCTGCTGGCCAGGTGAGTTGATACCTGACGTGTTGTCAAATAAATGTTTTTTTTCAATCTCCTTCTTTGTCAGCGTAGGCCTCTAGACGTCAATAAGTTCGGCAGAAAGTGTTCTTCAGCTCAAGTTTGGTGACATCTCCACACAGCTTGTCAAGATAGGGTACTGGGGATGGTCACAAAAGTCTTCTATGTTCATCATATGTTGGGGCATGATTGTAGCAGATGTTCAGCGGCTATTTTGATTGTGCCACAGTCTCATTCATCATATGTTGGGGCATGATTGTAGCAGATGTTCAGCGGCTATTTTGATTGTGCCACAGTCTCATTCATCAGATGTCATCACATCTCTGTTTGAGCTTGTAGAGTATTTCTCCTAGATCATTCAGGTCTTTGTTTCCATGACCACTCAGTGCTGTAACTACTGACAGAGCATGTAGAGTATTTCTCCTAGATCATTCAGGTCTTTGTTTCCATGACCACTCAATGCTGTAACTACTGACAGAGCATGTTGAGTATTTCTCCTAGATCATTCAGGTCTTTGTTTCCATGACTCCTCAGTGCTGTAACTACAGACAGAGCTTGTAGAGTATTTCTCCTAGATCATTCAGGTCTTTGTTTCCATGAACTCCTCAGTGCTGTAACTACTGACAGAGTTTGTAGTGTATTTCTCCTAGATCATTCAGGTTTTCGTTTCCATGACTCCTCAGTGCTTTAACTACTGACAGAGCCTGCAGAGTATTTCTCCTAGATCATTCAGGTCTTTGTTTCCATGACTCCTCAGTGCTGTAACTACTGACAGAGCCTGCAGAGTATTTCTCCTAGATCATTCAGATCTTTGTTTCCATGACTCCTCAGTGCTGTAACTACAGACAGAGCTTGTAGAGTATTTCTCCTAGATCATTCAGGTCTTTGTTAGCTTGACCCCTCAGTAATGTAACTACAGACAGAGCTTGTAGAGTATTTCTCCTAGATCATTCAGGTCTTTGTTTCCATGACTCCTCAGTAAAGTAGCTACAGACAGAGCAACATCTGTGAGGAATGCAATGTCTTCTTCTTTAATTTCCTCATTTAAGAGAGCACCAGTTGCGGTATTCTGAGCTTCTGCCTCTGCCTTAAAGCTATTTAAATATTTCCCCGTTGTAACAAAGAGACTTTTCTGTGCTCCATTTTTAAAGTGTGAAAATTCCTGCTCTCCCCATTTTCTGTTGCATTTGTTGCTGATTCATCTGTATAGGCATGTGTCCATATGCTGATCCATCTGTGTTGGCATGTGTCCATGTTGCTGATTCATCTGTGTAGGCATGTGTCCATGTTGCTGATTCATCTGTGTAGGCATATGCCCAGGTTGCTGATTCATCTGTGTAGGCATGTGTCCATGTTGCTGATTCATCTGTGTAGGCATGTGTCAATGTTGCTGATTCATCTGTGTAGGCATGTGTCCATGTTGCTGATTCATCTATGTAGACATGTGTCCATGTTGCTGATTCATCTGTGTAGGCATGTGTCCATGTTCCTGATCTATCTATGTAGGCATGTGTCCATGTTGCTGATTCATCTGTGTAGGCATATGTCCATGTTGCTGATTCATCTTTGTAGGCATGTGTCTAGGTTGCTGATCTATCTATGTAGGCATGTGTCCAGGTTGCTGATCTATCTATGTAGGCATGTGTCCAGGTTGCTGATCCATCTGTGTAGGCATATGTCCATGTTGCTGATTCCTCTGTCTAGGCATGTACAATTTTCACAGACAGAGAAGTCATTCAGAGATGATTTACAGATATCTCTATATCATGGTTTAGGTCTGCCGATTTGTTTTTTTCCCATGTTTTTCCTATTTCAAAATCATTGTGAAGTTAATCAACTATTTTACAATTATTATAACAGTTGTTCTATAGATAATCTGTCTATGTTTGATGTTCTAGACATTGTCTATGCTCTCCAAACGTTTGCCTCAGTCAATTTCATTATTATTTCATCCACAGGTTGACTGAAAAGAACTATACCTTGGTCCGATACGATCTAATGACAGCCAGATATGACATGATCAGACACCACAGAGACAAGGGAAACGAGGTTAACCCATACAGGTCAGTACAGCAGAAACAGACAGACTTATAGCAAAAGTGTCGGAGACAGAATCGGGAACTACAAACAGGAAGTGATATCAATGACCAAGTTTGGAGAGATATCAAAATATGAGACGTTTATTGATGTCGCTTTTGTCTTGTTGCTGAGGAAAATTATGGTTCGATTTTTTAATGTCTGAAGTGTTACCTAGTTGACGAATTCATCATCATCATCATCACTAAAATCATCAATACCATGCCTGCTGGCGTAGGTGATCGTGTCTCTCCACAACATACTTTCGATCTCGACAATTATTTACCATTTCTGTTGTTGACCTTCTGCCAAGCCATTCTCTTAAGCTGTCTGGTATCTTTTCTCTTTGGTTCCCTCTATGTCTTCGTCCCTTAATTTTCTCAGTTTTCACAACAGAATCCAGCTGTTCCCTTCTCATTACATGGCCAAAAAATGATGATTATTTCTTCTTAATATTGGAAATTAGCTCTCTTGGCTTTGGCCTCTTTCAGAACGTTTTCATTACTCTTCGTATCTGACTATGGTATTCTCAACATTCTTCTGTAAACCACATTTCTACAGCCTCAAGTGATTTTCTTGTCTGTTGCCCTATTGTCCATGATTCGCATCCATATGTTAAGACTGGCTTTAAGACTGATTCTACATAACAATTTAAGAACTCTTTTTCATGTTCCCATTGTCAAAATGGATAGCACAGTATCTTCCACATTTTTTGGAAAGCTGCTTTTGACTGAGCCTTTGCTGTATCACTTTACGAATTTGTTATGTTTATTTTTAACTTTTTTCATCGTCATAATGTCCTTACTTTCTATGTAGATATCAAATTCGGCGATAAGCACATGCTACTTTATCATATGTCATTTGTACAATACCTTCAGTATCTCATTAATTAGTTTGTTAATTTCATTTCCTCTCAAAACAATTATTTCTATAACATATGATGTTGTCACTTTTATCTTTTCTTCTGTTAGTTGATGTTGTTACACTTTTATGTTTTCTTCTGTTAGTTGATGTTGTTACACTTTTATGTTTTCTTGTGTTAGTTGATGTTATCACACTTTCATCTTTTATTTTGTTAGTTGATGTTGTGGCACTTTTATGTTTTCTTCTGTTAGTTGATGTTATCACACTTTTATCTTTTCTTCTGTTAGTTGATGTCACACTTTTATGTTTTCTTCTGTTAGTTGATGTCACACTTTTATCTTTTCTTCTGTTAGTTGATGTCACACTTTTATGTTTTCTTCTGTTAGTTGATGTTGTGGCACTTTTATCTTTTCTACTGTTGGTTGATGTTGTCACACTTTTATCTTTTCTTCTGTTGGTTGATGTTGTCACACTTTTATCTTTTCTTCTGTTGGTTGATGTTGTCACACTTTTATCTTTTCTTCTGTTGGTTGATGTTGTCACACTTTTGTCTTTTCTTCTGTTGGTTGATGTTGTGGCAATTTTATCTTTTCTTCTGTTAGTTGATGTTGTGGCACTTTTTTCTTTTCTTCTGTTAGTTGATGTTGTGGCACTTTTATCTTTTCTTCTGTTAGTTGATGTTCTGGCACTTTTATATTATTGGATAAAGACATACAACGAAGACAATGGCGCTGGATAGAACACATACTGCGGAAGCCAACTGAGAGTTTTACACAAAAGGTCTTTTTGGAATCTTTAGGGAACAAGACAAGAAGAAGACCAACATATTCTGGTAGAAGACAGATAGAAGCAGAGATGAAGATGATGGGGAAGACATTGAATGACTTTAAAAGAATGGCAAGAAACAGAACGACTTGGAAAGTGTTTGCTGAAGACTTATGCTCCACGGGGAGCTGAAAGTGTTTGCTGAAGACTTATGCTCCACGGGGAGCTGAAAGTGTTTGTTCAAGACTTATGCTCCACGGGAGCTGAAAGTGTTTGCTGAAGACTTATGCTCCACGGGGAGCTGAAAGTGTTTGCTGAAGACTTATGCTCCACGGGGAGCTGAAAGTGTTTGTTGAAGACTTATGCTCCACGGGAGCTGAAAGTGTTTGCTGAAGACTTATGCTCCACGGGGAGCTGAAAGTGTTTGTTGAAGACTTATGCTCCATGGGAGCTGAAAGTGTTAGCTGAAGACTTATGCTCCACGGGGAGCTAAAAGTGTTTGTTGAAGACTTATGCTCCACGGAGAGCTGAAAGTGTTTGTTGAAGACTTATGCTCCACGGGAGCTGAAAGTGTTTGCTGAAGACTTATGGTCCACGGGGAGCTGAAAGTGTTTGCTGAAGAATTATGCTCCACGGGGAGCTGAAAGTGTCTGTTGAAGACTTATGCTCCACGGGGAGCTGAAAGTGTTTGTTGAAGACTTATGCCCCACGGGGAGCTGAAAGTGTTTGTTGAAGACTTATGCTCCACGGGGACCTGAAAGTGTTTGCTGAAGACTTATGCTCCACGGGGAGCTGAAAGTGTTTGCTGAAAACTTATGCTCCACGGAGAGCTGAAAGTGTTTGTTGAAGACGTATGGTCCACGGGGAGCTGAAAGTGTTTGCTGAAGACTTATGCTCCATGGGGAGCTGAAAGTGTTTGCTGAAGACTTATGGTCCACGGGGAGCTGAAAGTGTTTGCTGAAGACTTATGGTCCACGGGGAGCTGAAAGTGTTTGCTGAAGACTTATGCTCCACTGGGAGCTAAAAGTGTTTGCTGAAGACTTATGCTATACGGGGAGCTGAAAGTGTTTGCTGAAGACTTATGCTCCACGGGGAGCTGAAAGTATTTGCTGAAGACTTATGCTCCACGGGGAGCTGAAAGTGTTTGCTGAAGACTTATGCTCCACGGGGAGCTGAAAGTGTTTGTTCAAGACTTATGCTCCACGGGGAGCTGAAAGTGTTTGCTGAAGAATTATGCTCCACGGGGAGCTGAAAGTGTTTGCTGAAGACTTATGGTCCACGGGGAGCTGAAAGTGTTTACTGAAGACTTATGCTCCACGGGGAGCTGAAAGTGTTTGTTGAAGACGTATGCTCCACGGGGAGCTGAAAGTGTTTGTTGAAGACGTATGCTCTACGGGGAGCTGAAAGTGTTTGTTCAAGACTTATGCTCCACGGGGAGCTGAAAGTGTTTGTTGAAGACTTATGCTCCACGGGGAGCTGAAAGTGTTTGTTGAAGACTTATGCTCCACGGGGAGCTGAAAGTGTTTGCTGAAGAAATATGCTCCACGGGGAGCTGAAAGTGTTTGCTGAAGACTTATGCTCCACGGGGAGCTGAAAGTGTTTGCTGAAGACTTATGGTCCACGGGGAGCTGAAAGTGTTTGCTGAAGACTTATGCTCCACGGGGAGCTGAAAGTGTATGCTGAAGACTTATGGTCCACGGGGAGCTGAAAGTGTTTGCTGAAGACTTATGCTCCACGGGGAGCTGAAAGTGTTTGCTGAAGACTTATGCTCCACGGGAAGCTGAAAGTGTTTGCTGAAGACTTATGCTCCACGGGGAGCTGAAAGTGTTTACTGAAGACTTATGCTCCACGGGGAGCTGAAAGTGTTTACTGACGACTTATGCTCCACGGGGAGCTGAAAAGCAGAAGAAGATCATCATCATCATTGATGAGTGCAGTCTTCGCATTGAAGGTCGGCTACCATGGAGCGCCATTCCGCTTTGTCTCTTGCTTTGAAGTGCAGGTTGTCTTAGGCTGACGTGTCCATCCTTGATGAGACTCGTCCATGTTAGTCTTTATCTGCCTCTGCCGCTTTTACCTTGCCTCTTCCCTTTCAAGATTACTTTTAGGAGACTGCTGTGTCTTTTAACATGCCCCAACAATCGCATTTGTCTTGTTCTAATTGTGTTTAGTAGTTCTCTTTTCATTTTTAGTTGTTTTAAGACTTCATTGTTTGTTTTCTTTTCTTTCCATCCAATTCTACCTATTCTTCTATGAATCCACTTTCAAAGGATTCAATTTTCTGTTCTGTTTTCTTGTCTAATGTCCATGTTTCTGCACCATATAGGAATGTTGAGAAGATGAAACATTTTGCTATTCTTAGTTTTAGCCCTGATGTTATTTGTTTTGATGTTAGTATGTTCTTCATGACATTAAAATTACCTGTTGGCATTCCTATTCTTTTGTTTATTTCAGTTGTACATTTTCCATCGCTAGTTATAGTATATCCAAGGTAGTTGTAGCTCTGAACTGTCTCCAGGTCTATTCCTTCAAATTTGATATCCACTTGTGGGTTTTGAGTATTTTCTTTGCTTATGATCATAGATTTAGTCTTTTTAATATTCATATCTAATTCATATTTTTTGCTTATCATGTTTATTTCATTAAGTGGACTTCCGTTTCTAAGATGGAGGATCTAGTCCACGTTCTCTCGATCGCTGCAAAAAGTGCATTCGATGTCTGAATAATTTCAGTTCTCCATCGCACTTCAATGCCTTAAAGTCAAGATGATGATCTACTTATTACATCTGCGCTGATAAAACAATGTCGTACGCCGGCGATATTCCATTTTCAACAATTCAAGTGTTGTGAATGCGACCTTCCATCGTCTAGGCTTGTTCTGCGCTTTACGTCACATTGGTGCTGTTCATGACGGTTGTTGGATTTGCTTGACGCAAGTTATTTCCATGTTACTTATTAATGTGAAATGCTTCGTCAGCCGCAGTTTTATCTCTTTAGAGAATTTGCACCGTGGCTAGTTCGTCGTAGGCAACATTCACTAGAGTAATCAAGAATCTAAAGGGCGCGTCATTGCTGTGCTTGCGCCATTGTTATGTGTGCTGCATCATCGTAATGGCTCATCGTAAATCCCAAGACCGGCCGTACGCTAATCTTACGGTCTGTTGTTTGATGTGCGACGGGGATAATCTGACGACTAACTGTGTGTTTATATGTTCGAAATTGGAATCAACAACGATGGCCTAACATCATCAAGCGCTATACATTTTTAAAGAAATATGACGATCATCACTTTCGGGAGGACGTGAACTTCTGGTATATGGTGGATAGGCGGCAGGAACCATTGCAGGCTATGCATGAAAAGTGTTCCTTATTACAGTTTATCATGTTCCAAATCCATGGGGGACTGGTTAGTCTCGAGGCAGGACGTCGGCCTCCGGACAGACAGGCGGTGGGTTCAAATCTCGGCTCCACCGGTTGAATTTTTATTTATGATTTCTCTCTGCGACAACCACCCCTTGTCTCAGCAGCGAGGCCCGGCTTGAAACGTCAGTTACTCACCGACGGAAAAAAACATGAGTACCTCCGAAGTCGGAATTATCTGCCTGTGCGGCGAAGGACCCCTGTGCACACGGCTGCCAGGGAAAAATGGATTAACACGCAAAATTCAATTCCTAGTCTCTAGGGACTTCGTCAGAGTTGAAAGCTGGCGAACGCAACAACAACAAAAAACAACAACAACAACAACAACAACAACAACAATTTCATTGCGTAATTGTTGTAGAACTTTAAGATTTTAGGCTAGTAATGCAGTCATTCATCATGTGCCATACCGGTTGGCGTAGACGATCATATCCTTCCACAATATTCTATCTACAATGCATCGTATCAGTTCTGTTGTTGACTGCTTTCCATGCCATGACACCAAGCTATCTAGTATTTTCTCTCTGTTTCGTCCGCGATCTCTCTTTCCTTTTATTTTGCCAGTTGTAACCAAGTATTCCAACTTTCCATTTCTCATGATGGGCCCGAAAAATGTTGATTGTTTCTTTCTGATGTTTTTAGGAGCTCCCTTTTTGTGTTGGCCTCTTTGAGAATTTCTTCATTGGTTTTTTAGCTGTCCAGTGAACTTTCAACATTCTTCTGAGATATCCCGTCTCTGTGGCCTCTAATCGTCTTTTCATTTGTTTGTCTACTGTCCATGATTCGCTTCCATAGTCAGAATTGGTTCTATATAGCACCGATGAACTCTCTTTCTCATTTCTATTGACATAGATTTGTTGCATAAGATATTTTTAATTTTCTGAAATGCTATTTTGGCCTGAGCTATTCTGCTTTTTATTTCTGTGGTGCTATTACCATCTGATGTTATTATTGTGCCCAAGTATTTGACGCGTTGCACTTGTTTAAAATTTGTTCTGTTTATTTTTATGCTGCATGATGGTGGTGATTGTTTCTTCGATATAACCATTACTTCTGTTTTCTTACTATTCAGACTGAGACCTTTCTTGTTGCTTTCTTTTACTATTATGTCTATCTTTTCTTGTAGTTCATTTTCTGTCTCTGTTATTAAGACTGTGTCATCCGCATATATCAAATTATTTATGTTGTGACCGTTGACTTTAATTTCTTTATTGTCTACTATTGATCACATAATATAGGGTGTTTATAAAGTCTCACTACACTTGGTATCTAGGTCAATTTGAAAAAAATGTTTATGACGTCATCACAATATGTGCTCAGTGGTAAGTTCACTTGTTGCGACAGTTTTCTTAATGACTTGTCTGGACTTTTAAGGATTCTGTCTTGGATATCTAAACATATTTCATCATTCACAGCAGGCCTACCAGATCGTGGAGCATCTTCCACATTTCCAGTAGCAATAAACTTATTCAACAAATTTCATTGACAGTGGGAGCACATATTGTGATGACGTCATAAACATTTTTTTTTCAAATTGACCTAGATACCAAGTGTAGTGAGACTTTTTAAACACCCTGTATATCAATAGGCATAGTTTTATATCAATATGTAGAGTTATCCTTTCTATGTTTTATGATTGCTGTTTGCTCCCAATATAAATTATACATTAGTCCTATCTAGAAGAAGAAAAAAGATGATAATCATGTAATTTCTCACGCACTCATGCTAGCAATGGCATGATCTTCTTAAGCCGACATTACACTGCATTGTTGGATCTGTATTGATGCGGGTATTGTTGTACCTAGCTCTCTTTAAGCCAACGTTACAATGCATTGTTGGATCTGTATTCATGCGAGTATTGTTGTATCTAGCTCTCTTTAAGCCAACGTTACAATGCATTGTTGGATCTGTATTCATGCGAATATTGTTGTATCTAGCTCTCTTTAAGCCAACGTTACACTGCATTGTTGGATCTGTATTCATGCGGGTATTGTTGTACCTAGCTCTCTTTAAGCCAACGTTACAATACATTGTTGGATCTGTATTCATGCGAGTATTGTTGTTTCTAGCTCTCTTTAAGAAGACATTACAATGCATTGTTGGATCTGTATTCATGCGGGTATTGTTGTATCTAGCTCTCTTTAAGCCGACGTTACAATGCATTGTTGGATCTGTATTCATGCGGGTATTGTTGTATCTACAGGTTCGAGCTACTCCAAAATGCTGTCAGTCGCCAGGACATTGAAGGCTTGAACGCGACGAGATACAAAGTAAACGAGATACGCTTCGAGCATCTGTATACATGGATCAATGTGTCCATGAATATAACCGAGATATTACAGGTAAGTGATGACTGCGGCGTGCCCCTTCCTATACTGTCTCCGGATAGTTTGATAAATGTCATATAAGACAAATAAGAACTATTACTCTTTAATGTTAATACAATTGTCTCTCTTACCTCCCCTACATGATCAACATTACTTCCCGTACATGACCAACCTTACCTCCCGTACAAGATCAACCTTACCTCCCGTACATGATCATCCTTACCTCCCCTACATGATCAACATTACTTCCCGTACATGATCAACCTTACCTCCCGTACATGATCATCCTTACCTCCCGTACATGATCATCCTTACCTCCCCTACATGATCAACATTACTTCCCGTACATGACCAACCTTACCTCCCGTACAAGATCAACCTTACCTCCCGTACATGATCATCCTTACCTCCCCTACATGATCAACATTACTTCCCGTACATGACCAACCTTACCTCCCGTACATGATCATCCTTACCTTCCCTACATGATCAACATTACTTCCCGTACATGACCAACCTTACCTCCCGTACATGATCATCCTTACCTCCCCTACATGATCAACATTACTTCCCGTACATGACCAACCTTACCTCCCGTACATGATCATCCTTACCTCCCCTACATGATCAACATTACTTCCCGTACATGACCAACCTTACCTCCCGTACAAGATCAACCTTACCTCCCCTACATGATCAACATTACTTCCCGTACATGACCAACCTTACCTCCCGTACAAGATCAACCTTACCTCCCGTACATGATCATCCTTACCTCCCCTACATGATCAACATTACTTCCCGTACATGACCAACCTTACCTCCCGTACAAGATCAACCTTACCTCCCGTACACGATCATCCTTACCTCCCCTACAAGATCATCATTACCTCCCCTACATGATCAACATTACTTCCCGTACATGATCATCCTTACCTCCCCTACATGGTCAACATTACTTCCCGTACATGATCAACCTTACCTCCCCTACATGATCAACATTACTTCCTGTACATGATCAACCTTACCTCCCCTACATGATCAACATTACTTCCTGTACATGATCAACCTTACCTCCCCTACATGATCAACCTTACTTCCCGTACATGATCGAAATTTACTTCCCCTACATGATCAACATTACCTCCCCTACATGATCAACCTTATCTCCGTCAGAAAGTTGCATTCACCACAGCCCGGTTGAAAGACTCTCTGTCTCTTGTCAGATCTCCCATAGAATGTTGCATTCACCACAGCCCGGTTGAAAGAGACAGATATTCTTACAGATGGTATGTGGTGAATTCAACGTTCTGCAATGGACGTGTGACCAGATGGTGATATATATATTTATCTACATTTTTTATTTCACCAGATTCAGTTTAATTGCAAAAAGAGCAATCTAATCTAGCAGATCTGTCTTCCAGAAACTAGCAGCAGGAAACACATTGTGATGCTTGCTTGCACATTAAAACCAGATTTGGTGGGGGTGGGAGGGCAACCAATATATATTTATATTTATAGGCTCATCTCCACATTGTATCTTAGAATGATCAAATTAGTTTTGTTTTCCTTTATATATATATATATATATATATATATATATATATATATATATATATATATATATATATAATTAGATATAAACAAAAATAATATGATCATTCTAAGATATAATGATGAGATGAGCCTAGCGCAACGTGAACATAAGGGCGACAATCGGTAGGTAGACTTTAACTCTTACCGTACGTTTCGACGCACTGAGCGCCAAGCCGATTATGCCGTGTACGTTTCGCCGCACAATGTGTCACTCTTAAATTGATTAGTGTGAACCGTCATCAAACAATATTCTTATTACATGTCTTGTATCATTTTGGTATTGTGAAATCTAATACCTTGTTTAATTATCTAAACATTTCATATAAAATATGTTACATGTTAAATCAATATAAATGTGTAGTTTGATTCTGAAAACCGTGAAAAATATTGTCTCGGAAATCTCTTTCGTTGCATTGATAAAATACTTCTGTGCGGAGAGAGTTAGGAAGAGAGGAAGGACTTTGAGGAGCGTGGAGCATGAGGGAAAGAAGAATTTGTTTTTGCCCCGCTGGACTTGCCATCAGCAGCTGCTTTGTCAGGAAGAAGTCAAGGACAAGAATAAAAATATCAAATAAGTTGAAGATCTTTGAAAGTGTTTTACATATTTTGTTTGTTTATAAGTTAAAATGTGTACCAGTGTTGATGTATTTGTTTGTTTATAAGTTAAAATGTGTACCAGTGTTGATGTATTTGTTTGTTTATAAGTTAAAATGTGTACCAGTGTTGATGTATTTGTTTGTTTATAAGTTAAAATGTGTACCAATGTCAATGTATTTGTTTGTTTATAAGTTAAAATGTGTACCAATGTCAATGTATTTGTTTGTTTATATATTCCACAGACAGCCCCAGCTTGGATAGCCAGTCTCATGAAAAACATGAAAAGTAGCGCTGATGAAAAACATCTTAATACCAAAATAAGAAACTAGCAATAAACTAAAATGGACAAGAAAAAAAAAACAAAATGAGAGGATTACAGCATGAAAATATTGATCAAGTCTGGCCCAAACTTTTGGAAAGTATCTCAGCGACTGTGACATGAAATGTTGCATATATATATATCCCTCAATTTCAAATAGTGCTCATAACTCTAAACATGTTCAGGGAGAATGTTTTTGTATGTATAGAAGCAATTGATGGAGAGAGGAAGGTGTCATAAGAGAAAGATGTCATGACAGAAGGATGTCATGACAGAAATATGTCATGAGAAAAAGATGTTATGAGAGAAAGATGTCATAAGAGAAAGATGTAATGCCAGAAAGATATCATGAGAGAAAGATGCCATGAGAGAAAGATGTCAAAAGAGAAAGATGTCATGAGTGAAAGTTGACTTGCGAGAAATATGACATGAGAGAAAGATGCCATGAGAGAAAGACGTCATAGGAGAAAGATGTCATTAGAAAAAGATATCATGAGAAAATGATGCCATGAAAGAAAGACGTCTTAGGAGAAAGATGTCATGAGAGAAAGATGTCATGGGAGAAAGATGTCATAGGAGACAGTGGCGTATTCTCTATGATACCGCAGCTACCGCCGGTAGCCTGAACTTATTAACGAAATACAAAAGGAAATGATAATTTATTATATTTTTTTTATAATTATATTACAAATTTTAGAATATTCTATAACACATTTTGTAGGCCAATATGATTTATTTGCTTTGATTTGCATTTATTAAAGCAAGGTTTTCTTCTGGCCACTATAACGTTTGTAAATGAAACCGAAACTACATTGAAACCTCTATTAGCCAGCCGTACATTTTTCCTCTATCCGGACCTTGTATTCACTGTTGTACAGCTGTAATGTTATTCATTCCTTATATTATCTTTTTACTCTCTTGACAGCACATCACATTAATTTTTTTAGTTGATCACAACAGTTAATTCAAGACGCACTCTTTTTCTGGATACATAATGATAATCAAGTTCATTGATCTCTAGGCACAATGATCGACTAGTGGTGGATGCACTTATCTTAAATTAATGTTAATTAATTCAGGACTTCTCTGAGGCTACCGCCGATGACTATGGTCCGTCCCAAGTGCATATTTTGCATACAACGTTATTCAACTTACGTTCATGAGGAATGTGAAACAACTTGAAATACTCTTAAAAACACTTCACGACACTAATGTTCATATTCTCATTGCTATACTCCTACTCTCTATCAACTTCTACTAATAACCTCTCAACTGACTTGAACTACAACTTTTAGATTATAACTTCCTAACTAATTGGCTTCACTTTATAATCTTAACTTTCGAACTGTTCTGACTGTTCTAACTCTATCTAACTGCCTTCGGCAGTTCGGCAGAAGCCGGACTAAGCTTACTTAGTCTACATCTTGACTGTTCTCATTCTCTAACCAATTTAATCCTGACTAATTATTTTCCTGACTGTCTCAATCCTAACTGTCTCAAACCTATAGTGTTGAAGTTTAAATACTCTAACCACTCTCTTCGTCTAAAATTCAGCAGCCAATCAAAACTGTTGCCAAGTGATAATTTGCGCTCTTCTGGTCACTTGAGTTGGTCGCTGCTCGCCATTCTGTGACCGACACCCGAACTATCTCCTGGTTTGATGAAAACACATTGTTTTCGTGAATCTCCATGACCCATTTGTTAGATGACCACTCATTTATCATACGACCAAAGTCATGGGGTCAATGCTGCGCTAGTCATGCGTCTATGGTCACTTCCACAACAACCTGATTGAAGTGGAAACCCGCATGGAAATTTCCATTAACTATTATGTCCAGGATAATTCTGGACCCTCCTTCCCACTTTCTGTGTGTCCACCACCCACTATAAACTTTTACTTCCTTAACTTCGTCTCTACAACTTGTCATTGTGGAAAATTTCCATTCCTAAACTTTAAACTAATTACTACTGGTCGCTACCATTTGTTACTGTTATTATCTATTGAGAATCGGGTAACAACTAAGTTACCTGCCCCCATGCTTTCACTAACTTACTATTACATCACGACCTTGACATTCAAAAATGGAAGTCAAAATATATAGCGGGTGTTGCCGCAAGAGCAATGCGGTTTCATGGGTTATTTTTTAACTCTAGTCAATCAGAATCATCACAACGTGAGAGTGAAATAATGTCTGATTACCGAAACTTCCTTAGCTATTTATAACTACGTTATGCGCTTCAGCATCTGTAGAAAGACCTTTTTCTGCTCTCAAGAGAATCAAATCTTATTGTTGCTCAACTCAGACACAAGAACGCTTATCTGGTTTGGCATTAATGACCATTTAAAAAGCATTCCCTCAGAAACTTAGAAACCAACCCAACAGTACTTTCAATGACAAAGTCATCAAGACATGTTCGTCCCAAACAAGACGGATACAATTAACATAAATATATAAGTAATTTAAAATGTAGTGATGTCATTAGCAAATATTACTTTATGTTAGCCTGCTGAATATAATGTATGTTTTTATTTATTATGTCAGCGGTAGCCCAGACCCCAAAACCAGTATACGCCACTGATAAGAGAAATATATCATGAGAGAAAGATGACATAGGAGAAAATGTCATGAGAGATAGGTATGAAAGAGCAAGATGAAAATATGTGATTACCTGATAGAACACTATGTGCTGGGAACACATTAAAGAACAATTATTGTGTAAGAAATAGATTTATATTTATATCATCAATATCTTTATATCGCTTGTCCTCGCAGAACGTTACATTCACTACATCCCGTCTAAAAGAACCTGTTTGTTGCTAGATTTCCCACAGAACGTTACATTCCCCACATCCCGTCTAAAAGAATCTGTTTGTTGCTAGATTTCCTACAGAACGTTACATTCACCACATCCCGTCTAAAAGAATCTCTGTTTGTAGCTAGATTTCCCACAGACTGTTACATTCACCACATCCCGTCTAAAAGAATCTCTGTTTGTAGCTAGATTTCCCACAAAACGTTACATTCACCACAGACCGTCTGAATGAATCTCTGTATTTAGTCATATTTCCCGCTTCTTCTGTTGTCATATTCGATGTCTGTTTAATGTCTTGAAACCACATTGACTTCCACAGATGCGTCGCCCATGAACCAAGCCTACATTGTTTTCTTTTCCAGCCTCCTATTTCTTATTACTATTGTAAATTGCTCTATACCTGGCAGAGGAAAGATGAGAATAAAAGAAGGACTTGTTTTGAAAATTATTTGCTACACACTAACCAGAAGGACAAGGAAGGTCGTGTCATACACAGAACAGCTAATTCGAAATTATGTGTAGATCGGGACATGGATGATGAACTTTATGGAGATAGGGACATGTGTGACTTCTGTTGTCTTGTTCAAGGTCTCCTTGATGTCTTAAAACCACCTTCTTCTTAGTTTGCCCCTGTCTCGTCGTCCAGAAACCATGCCTTTCTTTAACAATGCCTTCCACTATTATTCTTTCCAGCCCTCTGTGTCTTTTGGCGCTATCATAGTCATCTAATTTATTCTCTATAAATATAAATATGTTCATAGCCAGTTCTTTTAAATGTTTCTTGTTTGTGTGTTTGCCTGCTTTTATATCACTAGCCAAGTTCCGAGCGACTGAATTCTGCGTGATTATCACTTTTTCCTATTGTCCACACTGACAGCTGTGTGCTCAGGTGTCCCCCGCCATACGGACAGATATTCTCCAACTTCAAAGGTACTCTTATATTTTTATCGTCGAGAATTTTAATTCTTGTGTGTACATTTTTTTCCGTATAACTTTCCCCAAACAACTGTCATATTTGTGTCCTATTATTTTCACATTCCAACTGTAATTGGTTCTTTAACGTGCGCAGAATGCACACGGGACCTCCTGTTTTGTGTCATTTTTTGAGAAGGCTAGACATTGGATCTTGCTGCCCAGGCACCGGATGGGGCAGCGAGGCAGTAAAGCCACGAATTCGATTTTATTTTTTGTGTTTTTGTTATTTTCCAACTCATGAGGTGGGGATTGACCCCAGGACATTCGTGCCTAGAGGCCGAAGTGTGGGCGTATATGAGACGATTTATCAACCGACACAGAACTGGAGTCGTCAGTCGCTGGACGGGTCTTGCTGAGGAGGGGATCTGAGCACCTGTGGACATGTTTGGAGTGACATGATGATGACCCGTAAATACCTCAATAACAATAACTACCACGCCCTTGAGAAGCCATATCCACAATCCTTAGTACTTCCGTGTCAACACTCGTTCGTCATATGAACCTCCGCGCCACCTCGTCTACCACTACTCACTTCACGAGATCCCTGTTCAAATAAACAGCCAACGGAACGGTCTGTCAGATTGCTCAATACAAGCTCGCTTGTTAGAGATGTCAACACGAGTTGACTGTTTTAAAGTACTGTACGGTTATGGTTGAAAGTATTGAGTTGAGTATTTTATCTTTGTTCTGGGTATTTTAACGTTATTGTTTTTAGTATTCTATTTGTGTTCTAGCTATTTTAACTTAATTGTTAGAATATTTTATCTTTGTTTTATGTATTTTAGCTTCATTGGTTTAAGTATTCTATCTTTGTTCTGGCTATTTTAACGTAATTGTCAGAGTATTTTATATTTGTTCCATGTATTTTAACTTTATTGGTTTAAGTATTTTATCTTTTTTATGGCTATTTTAACGTAATTGTTAGTGTATTGTATCTTTGTTCCATGTATTTTAATTTTATTGTTTTGAGTATTGTAGGCACGTTTTCAGCGTTTTAACTGCACCATATTTTAAATGTTTAAACTATGATTAGTTTCATGTGTGTGCTTAGCTACAAATATTTCAACTTCATAATTCTCCTTCCTCGGAAACATTTCTATATTAAAAGATAATAGTTCAATTAGTTGCTCTTTGTATAAGTGTCATGGCGACTACGTGTGTCGTTTTTATGATTCGGCTCTTGCTGAGATATTTAAATGATTTACGCGACAGTCTAGTTGTGAAATTATGTGTTGCTATTCCCCGTTTGGTGTATGTTTTACTTCTGACGGGTGGATGTACTGTGAACTTTATCGATATTTAAGTGGAATATGATTTATTCTTCCTTTGTGTCGTGTGTTCGCGGTTCGATAGGCAAGCTGGTTCGACAACAATGGCGGCGGTAGTCGACTGTGTTCAACCCGTAATAGAAAAGTCTGCGACGGTGGATGGGGCGGAAGAATTTGAAATAATCAACGGCCCAGAAAGCGAAAACAGCAAAGTGTGTGGTACACATGAGGCATATTCAGAACACGAAAGGCGAAAATGGCAGACCACCGTGAAAGAGATTGGAGCCTCATCACATAACAATCCAAAGAAAGCCATGGAGATGGTAGCCAACCTTCGTTGCGGAGAAGGCACACGATGATGATGACGATGATTGTATAAGTGACATCATCATCAAACTAATGCTGGACCTGTAATGTCGTCTACCTTAGACGTACACAACTTCAACATTATAAACCACATGTCTCTGAGATACCTGTTACATTTCTTGATGTTATTTACCTTTCTCATGTAATTTATTTATCACATTAAAGTCCACGTACATCACATATAAATGCCATGTACATCAAATGTAAATGCCGCATACATCACATATAAATACCACATACAGCATATATAAATGCCGCATACATCACATATAAATGCCACGTACATCATATATTAATGCCACATTCATCACATAATATTGCCACATACATCTCGTATGAATGCCACATAAGTCACACACACATTCCACGTACATCACGTATGAATGCTGCACACGTCTCATATGAATTTCACATACATAAAACAGCTAACAAGAAATGCATATAATAAACTGCCTCATGGTGTTGTGGGAGTTGGAGGTGGATATTGTTGTGGGTGTAGGTGGTGGATGTTGTTGTGGGAGGAGGAGGTAGATATTGTTGTGGAAGTAGTTGGTGGATGTTGTTGTGGGTGTAGGTCGTGGATGTTGTTGTGGGTATAGATCGTGGATATTGTTGTGGGAGTAGGAGTTGGATGTTGTTGTGGGAGGACGTGATGGATGTTGTTGTGGGAGTAGGTAGTCGATGTTGTCGTAAGTGTAGGAGGTGTATGTTGTTGTAGGAGTAGGTGGTGGATGTTGTTGTGGGAGTAGGTGGTGGATGTTGTTGTGGGAGGAGGTGGTAGATGTTGTTGTGGGAGTAGGTTGAGGATGTTGTTGTGGGTGTAGGTGGTGGATGCTGTTGTGGGTGTAGGTTGTGGATGTTGTTGTGGGAGTAGTTGGTGGATGTTGTTGTGGGAGTAGGTCGTGGATGTTGTGGGTGTAGGTGGTGGATGTTGTTATGGGTGTAGGTTGTGGATGTTGTTGTGGGAGTAGTTGGTGGATGTTGTTGTAGGAGTAGGTCGTGGATGTTGTGGGTGTAGGTGGTGGATGTTGTTGTGGGAGTAGGTCGTGGATGTTGTGGGTGTAGGTGGTGGATGTTGTTGTGGGTGTAGGTCGTGGATGTTGTTGTGGGTGTAGGTGGTGGATGTTGTTGTTGGTGTAGGTCGTGGATGTTGTTGTGGGTGTAGGTGGTGGATGTTGTTGTGGGTGTAGGTGGTGGATGTTGTTGTGGGTGTAGGTCGTGGATGTTGTTGTGGGTGTAGGTGGTGGATGTTATTGTGGGAGTAGATGGTGGATTTTGGTGTGGGAGTATGTGGTGGATGTTGTTGTGGGTGTAGGTGTAGGTGGTAGATGTTGTTGTGGGTGTAGGTGGTGGATGTTGTTATGGGTGTAGGTGGTGGATGTTATTGTGGGAGTAGATGGTGGATTTTGGTGTGGGAGTATGTGGTGGATGTTGTTGTGGGTGTAGGTGTAGGTGGTGGATGTTGTTATGGGTGTAGGTGGTGGATGTTGTTGTCTGAGTAGGTGGTAGATTTTTGTGTGGGAGTAAGTGGTGGATGTTGTTGTGGGAGTAGGTGGTAAATGGTTCTGTGGGAGTAGGTGGTGGATGTTGTTGTTAGAATAGGCGATAGATGGTTTTGTGGGTGCAAGTCATGGTTGGTATTTTGAGTGTAAGTAGCATCATGGTTTTGTAGATGCAAGTCGTGGCCTTTGTTGTGAGAGTAGGTGGTGGATCTTGTTGTGAGAGTCCCTGATGTATGGTGTTGTGTGATTAGGTAGTTTCGTTTATCGTTGTGGAAGGCCAACGTATCACTGCAAACGATTTAAAATCCATAATTGCTCAACCGCCTGTGCCAGTGGATTCATCCGAATTACTATCTCATCTCTCAAACAAAGAAAGGTAGCTGTAGTCCCCGCCATATCAGTCACAGCACACGCCAAAAGACATAGGACGAAACCGCACAGAAAGTGAACACAACCATCTGTTCTCCATAATACGATATCATCATTCATCGTAAACAATTGGAATATCGAAACATGATCAAAACGGATGAGACACACAGCTCACTGTGTGCACAGAGCACTTAACTCAGTAGCTCCAGCAACAAGCCGGACTTGGAATATGAGGAAACTGCAACAAGGAACACTTTTCAGACATAACCTTTAATAGTTCCTGCCGCCTATCCACCATATTGACCGGACGTTCACGTCCTCCTAAAAAGTATGGTCGTCATATTTTTTTTTAATGTGTAGCGCTTGATGATGTTAGGACATCGTTTTTGACTCCAAACTCGAACATATGAAACACTGTCTTTGGATTGTCCCGGTCGCACATCAAACAACAGACCATAAGAGCTCCCTGCAATGTGAATTTGTGAAATTATAAACCAGTTCACATGTCTACCCTCGACCTCACAGTAGCCCTCTTGAATCTAGACAACATCCCTCCTGACTTACATGAAACTCCGGGAGCCACCCCGGTGCTGCAAAATCATGAACGAAACTCCTTCATTTACATCATTGGATCAATGATTTCATGCTTCATTCAAACACCAGATACATTACACATCCTTTATCAGATCGCTCGATCTTTCCCTCAAAGTCAATAGATAACAGAAGCAATAAAGGGCGATAGGAAGTACAGTCTGTAATATACGAGACTTGATAACAATATTGATGTTTGACCAACCCAAAAATGTTCTGAAATAACTATCAGAAAGTCAACATCGCAAAAACACCAGTAATCTCGGTCATAGATACAGCCATTCAGCTACGGCACACACTACACACGCACACACACTGCGCACACAAGCACACGCACACATACACACAGAAGATTCTACAAGCCTTCATCTCAAGTCTAGCATATTATCGCCTTGTTGTGACATTTCTGTGTATATCCCTATATATTTGTGTGTTGTTTTTTATTAAACAGAAGAGAAAATCCTGATGAAAAAGTCACAACCAAATGGCAATGGATAAAAAAAAGCATACTCGAAACTTGCGACACTTTACCTACAAAAGAAAATAATAAAAAACAAAAATGGATAACTCACCCCATTTTATGAAAAAATTGAAGAAAGGAGACAAGCAAAGAACACTGCCCAATACAATAAAATAGATGAAATACGCAAAATGTGCAAAAAGGCAAAAGAAAACTGGCTCAGCCAAAAATGTATAGAAATAGAAACTATGGAAAGAAAACAAGGCTTAAGAGGAATGCATAAAGAAACAAAGAAAATGACTAATTAAAAAAAAAGCGACAGAAAGCGGATACATTTCAGACAAAAAAGGAAAAATGCTAACAGTCAATAAAGATATAATGGATAGATGGCAGGAATATATAACAGAACTATTTCAGGATCAAAGGAACAAGAAAGCAATTATAAAATGTACAGCAGGCTCTAAAATCTTAAAATCTGAGGTGGCAAAAGATATAAAAACAATGAAAAAGGGAAAAGCAGCAGGACCTGACAGCATACATATAGAGATGATACAGGTACTAGAAGATTTAGTCATTGAAGTGATTACAGACATATGCAACGACATATACCACACAGGATACATACCAAATGAACTAAAAACATCAACTATCATTGCATTGCCTAAAAAGAATGGTGCAGTTGAATGCAGTGACTTTAGAACAATAAGCCTAATGAGCCATGTTACACAAATCTAGAAATAAAAAAAAAGAATAGGAATGGCAAAAAGAAATTGTAATGCCATGAAAAATATACTAACATCAAAACAATTAAAACCAGGGCTAAAACTAAGAATAGCAAAATGTTATATCTTCTCAACATTACTGTACGGTGCAGAAACATGGACATTAGACAAGAAAAAAGAACAGAAAATGGAAGCCTTTGAAATCCTTTGAAATATGGATTTATAGAAGAATATTTAGAAATGGATGGAAAAAAAAAATAACAAACGAAGAAGTTTTAAAACAACTAAAAAGGAAAAGAGAACTACTAAACACAATTCAAACAAGGCAAATGCGATTTTTTGGGCCATGTTAAAAGACACAACAGCCTACTAAAAGTAATCTTGGAGGGGAAAATACAAGGTAAAAGAGGCAGAGGCAGACCAAGACTAACATGGACGAGTAACCTTCAAAAGTTGGACAAATCAGCCTATGACAACCTGCACCATCAAAGCAAGTGATAGAGCAAAATGGCGCTTCATGGTAGCCAACCTTCGTTACGGATATGACACTCGATGATGATGATTTTTTAAATTATTCCAGCTGAAGGCTTTCTTGGCCGAAACGTTGTCTACATTTGTCATGTTCTCACCTACGTAAAGCTGTTACAATACCAGTTTTTCTTTTGGTTAATTTTCATTCATTCAATTATTCATTCATTAATTCACTCATTCATTTAACAATTCATTCCTTCAATCATTCATTAAGTCCAGTTGTTGCTAGTCCAGGTCACGGCCACCCGCATCACTATCTTCACAATGACTTCATGTCTTCTATTTCGGGTATGTTGTCAGAAAAATGTTGACTTTCATTTACATTCTCATCTAGAAGTTGTTTCTTCTTCATTTCATAATTCTGGGGATCGTTTTGGTAACACACTGATAAATTCGTCAAACTGAGGGTTGTTGGGGCACCACTGACAGACTTCGTCAACCTGGGGGTTGTTGGGGCACCACTGACAGACTTCATCAACCTGGGGGTTGTTGGGGCACCACTGACAGACTTCATCAACCTGGGGGTTGTTGGGGCACCACTGACAGACTTCGTCAACCTGGGGGTTGTTTGGGGCACCACTGACAGACTTCGTCAACCTGAGGGTTGTTGGGGCACCACTGACAGACTTCGTCAGCCTGGGGGTGGTTGGGGCACCACTGACAGACTTCGTCAACCTGGGGGTTTTTGGGGCACCACTGACAGACTTCGTCAACCTGGGGGTTGTTGGGGCACCACTGACAGACTTCGTCAACCTGGAGGTTGTTGGGGCACCACTGACAGACTTCGTCAACCTGGGGGTTGTTGGGGCACCACTGACAGACTTCGTCAACCTGGGGGTTGTTGGGGCACCACTGACAGACTTCGTCAACCTGAGGGTTGTTGGGGCACCACTGACAGACTTCGTCAACCTGGGGGTTGTTGGGGCACCACTGACAGACTTCGTCAGCCTGGGGGTGGTTGGGGCACCACTGACAGACTTCGTCAACCTGGGGGTTTTTGGGGCACCACTGACAGACTTCGTCAACCTGGGGGTTGTTGGGGCACCACTGACAGACTTCGTCAACCTGGGGGTTGTTGGGGCACCACTGACAGACTTCGTCAACCTGGGGGTGAAAATTTATAAACTGTCGGTGTGTCAAAGCCCGATTCCCACTTTTTATTAAGTTCACGCACTTCATTACAGTTTTCATAACATCCTCCACGTCTAGAATCTTGCCACACAGCGCCTCCTTGTGTATAATGCAATGCAATGCTGAGCAATGGATTCCAGCCTTCCTTAATAATCCAACTAAACCTGTTTGAGTATCACACATTGACTTAACGCCATCTATCACTATTGCTGAAAGTCTATTTATGTCACCGATACCGTTAACAACTTTCATAACTGAGTCATAAATGTCTTGACCTTTGGTCGTATTATATAATGAATCTAAAGGTAGTAGCTCTTCATTGATAATACAGTCTTTTGAAACAGTTCTTATGAAAATTAAAAGTTGTGCTGTGTCTGATATGTCAGTAGATTCATCCAAAGCCAGAGAAAAGTAAGAGGAATTTGTAACGAACTCTTTAATTTACTAGATATATGAGAACTTATTTCCTCAACCCTTCTAGTGACTGTCTGTTTTGATAGTGGAACGCTCTCAAAATGACGCATTTTTTTTCTTCCCCAAATGCACGCGCCATGTTAATAGAACAACGCTTCACGAAGTCACCGTCACATAATGATTTTATTTATTTCGATATCTCTGCGCTTACAACAAACGATGCCATTAAGAAAATTGTTTGTTTTGTTGTTAATGTAGTAAAAACAGATTTCTGAGCACTAACCTCTTTCTTCAAATCGCACACAAGCGTAGAACGTATTGTACCAATGTAGTCCTTGTATTTAGCGGCGTGGTGTTGTGTGTAATACCAGATTTTTAAGATTATACTCTTTATGTACAGACAACACTTGCAAACGCACAAGGCACTGCGGTTTGCTATCCTTATTGTTGATAAATAAAAAATCATGTTCCCATTTCTCATGAAAAAAAAAAACTGATTTTTTCATTTAATTGACGTTTATTGCTCATATTATACCACGATCGAAGCAACAGACAATAAGAACACAAATTACAACAATAGCACTGTTTCCTGTTAAAAATGGAATTGTTCACTGTAACTCGATAAAATCAGAATGATCAGATCGGATATCTTCTCTTCCTCTTCTTCTTCTTTCCTTCCTCATCTGCCTTTCAGCGTCGAGGGGAGATATAATTTGCGGTCTTTTACTCTTCTGTTAGCATCTGCTGCTGTTATTTTCTAGTGCTTCTAATATTCCATCGATCCATCTTTTACGTGGTCAACCCGTGGGTCTGGTGTTCTCACAACGTTTGTTGAAGGCTCGTTGTGTTGTGTTTTGTTCTTTCTGCCTTGTCACGCGGCCGAACCATTTTATTTGTTGTTTCCTTATATATTCTATGGCGGGGGCTATTCCTAGCTTTTTTCTCAGTTCTTCATTTCTGATCATATCTCTCAGACTGTTTCCTGTCATTCGTCTAACACATTTCATCTCAGTGGGGGCTATTATTTTCTTATTGTTCTTGCATCTAGGGTCTGTCATTGGTAGCACAACGTTAGGATGAAGATTGTATTGTACAGTGCTCGTTTTGCCTCCAGAGTTATTTCCTTGTTGGACAATAGTGGTGATAACTGTCCGATGATTTTACAAGCTTTGTTGCATCTTGATTCTATCTCCGCTATTTGAGAATTATCGTTTGTCATTAGACTTCCTAGGTATTTGAATTCCTCTACTTGTTTTAGTTGTCTGCCTTCTATAGTTATGTTAATGTTCTGTTTATTTTTGGCGACATTCATGACTTCTGTTTTGTTGATGTTGATTTTCATGTTGTATTTTGTGCTTAAGATGTTGAGTTTGTTTAAGTGTTCATGTAGGTCTTCTATCGGATATATAATTTTTACTGATGAAAAGAGTATTGGAGAGAAAGAAACTGAAAGTAAAATAATTGTGGGGTGAATGTGTTAGGGAGGAGGAGGTGGGTGACTGACAGTATTTCTTGGCAGAAACTGTTTGAACTCGCCGAACCGAGAGACGGTTCTAGAACCATTCGTCGGCTTCTTCCTTTGTTTCAGTCGATCGCAGGATGATCAAACAAAAAAAGGATGGGTCGGGAATGAGGGGAAGACGACGTTAAACTAACTACTAGAGTGTTCCGACTGTTAAACATAGGTCTACTTGTACTATTATTCTTCTTTGATTTACCTCGGATGTTTCCACCAATAATTATACTTTATTTTAAACAAACTACTAGGGAATATTTGAGTTAGCTTTCTTCACGGTAAAAGTTCTTCCTCTTCTTCTTTTCTCTTTTCACTGATACCTAAAAGGTGTCGTGGTTTATATCATTTGTCGTTCTTGTGCTGCTCGAACTGTCTGAATTAGTGATTTCCCTTTGTTGTTACATGTCTCTGTCACTGCATCTATCCATCTTCTTCTGGGTCTTCCTCTTGGTCTTTTTCCATGCATTCTCGAGAAGAACGCCCTTGATGGTGATTGGTAAGGATTCATTCTGACCAGGTGGCCAAACCATTTAAATTGTTGTTGTTCTATATATTCTTGGCAGGGGTAAAAGTTAATGTAACAAATTTTAAATCAATTTGACCCAGGACATTTTGCTCAATGCAACCTGATTTTATTTTGTATCCGCCGCGGGCCATAAGTGGCCCGCGGCCACCTTATTGGCCATCCCTGCTCTAGACCACCCAGCCCCAAGAAACAGTTTCTCCTATTTTAATTGAATCGGAAATACCCGATTAATGACTTCTATTTTGGTGCCTGATTTCTAACATTTCCCCATTTATGTAAGATATCATTACCTTGCTGTGTTTGTTGACAACAGTTATGTCTTTTATTTTTAGTATCTGACTTTATTCTCATAGGACAATTTTATTAAGCAAGATTGGCGATAACAGACAGACATGGTGAATCGTACTGGATGCTGTAAGATGACAAGCATTACTCAATTAGGTATTCCTTATGCAATTTTTTATCACTGAGGCTTATATACACATTCAAACAAGCTTCCATTCATTACTTGTCTATTTCAGGATATTTCATTCATTATTCTCACCCCAGCAATGCAACGTATCCTTTGGACAAATTTCATCTTCCTCATCATCATCTCTGGCACCATCATCCTGAGTGCAAGCTTCTTCTATGGGTCTTCTCTGATGTCTGGCAAGGATCTGGTGAACCCACGAGCTGAAGTTGGAGGTGAGATGTGTGTCAGGAAACGAGGAACTTTCGAGGGTTTTAAATGTGGATCTAGAGTAAGGGGCAGCAGTGGTAGTTTGTCATAAAGTTTGTTTGTGAGTGTATGTTTTTAGTTGTGTAAAATCGTTAATACTGCCTTGTTAATCTCATCATCGGGTCGCGTGTTGTTTACAGAACGTTGCATTCACCACGGTCCGTCTGAAAGAATCTATGTCTCTAGCCAGATCTCCCACAGAACGTTGCATTCACTACAGCCCGTCTGAAAGAATCTCTGTCTCTAGCCAGATCTCCCACAGAACGTTGCATTCACTACAGCCCGTCTGAAAGAATCTCTGTCCTCTGAATCTCTAGCCAAACAAAGACCATTCTGGAGGGAACTGTGAAAGGAAAGAAAAGGAGAGAGAAGGAGGGAGAAGGAGAGAGAATGAGAGAAAAGAAGAGAGAAGGAGAGAGAAGAGAAAAAAGAGAGCGAAGGAGAGAGAAGGAAAGAGAATGAGAGAACATGAGAGAGAAGGAGAAAAAAGGAGAGAGAAGGAGAAAAAAAGGAGAGAAAAAGAGTGAAATGAAGAGAGAATGAGAGAAAAGGGAGGAGAAGGAGAAAAAAAGGAGAGAGAAGAGAGAAGGAGAGAATAGCAGAGAAAAAGAGAAAAAAGAGAGAGAAGGAGAGAAATGGAGAGAAAAAGAGACAGAAGGAGAAAAAAAGGAGAGAGAAGGAGAGAAAAGGAAAGAGATTAGAGAAAGGAGACAGAAGGAGAAAAAAGGGGAGAGAAGGAAAGAGAAGGAGAGAGAAGAAGAGAAAAGTAGAGAGAAGGAGAGTAAAGGCGAGAGAAGCAGAGAGAAGGAGCGAAAAGGAGAGAGGAGGAGAGAAGAGGAGAGAAAAGGAGAGAGGAGGAGAGAAGAGGAGAGAGAAGAAGAGAAAAGGTGAGAGAAGGAGAGTGAAGGAGAGAGAAGGAGAGAGAAGACTAGAAAGAATGAGAGAAAAGGAGAGAGAAGGAGAAAAAGAGAGAGGAGAGACAATGAGAGTGAAGGAGAGAAAGGGAGAAATAGGGAGAGAAAAGTAGAGAGATGGAGAGAAAAGGAGAGAGAAGGGGAAAAAGGTGAGAGAAGGAGAGAAAAAAGGAGAGAGAATGAGAGAAAATAAGAAAAAATTAGAGAAAAGGAGAGAGAAGGATAGAAAAGGAGAGAGAAGGAGAAAAAAGGGAGAGAGGAGAGAAAAGGAGAGAGAAGGAGAGAAAAGGAGAGAGAAGGAGAAAAAAGGAGAGAGAAGGGGAGAGAAGGAGGGAGAAGGAGAGAGAATGAGAGAAAAAGAGAGAAATGGAGAGAGAACAAGAAAAAAGGAGGAGGAAGGCGAAAGCAGGATAGAAAAGGAGAGTGAAGGAGAAAAAGGAGAGAGGAGAGAAAAGGAGAGAGAAGGAGAGAGAAGGAGAGAGAAGGAGAGAGAATGAGCTAGAAGGAGAGGTAGGCGGAGAAAGAGATTGGAAGATACTCTCAGCATAAAAGAATAGACAGGCCTCAACTGTACAGAGTCAAAAAGACTGACTAAATAGAGAGAGATATGATTGACGAAGTCTATCAGTGGTGCCCCAAAGACCCCCAAATTAACTAAGTCTGTCAGTTGTGCCCCAAAGACCCCCAGATTAACGAAGTCTGACAGTGATGCCCTAAAGATCCCCAGATTAACGAAGTCTGTCAGTAGTGCCCCAAAGACCCCTATAGATGAGGGAAAAAAAGAACCGATTGACTCCCACATTATATTTGATGCCCTGGGTTAATGAGCAACGTTTTGTTACTGTCTAACACGGAATCCACTAATTGTGCACAATGTTGACTCCCTGCACCTGTCTCTCTTTTACTCTAGAAAGCGTGTCCCTGGCCTGACATGATAACATGGTGATGTTTATTTGTTTTAGTTCTCGTCTTTGAGATTTCTCACATTTCAGGAAGCAAAAGTGACGTCATTCTTGGCGTCAATGTTTCTTGTACACCTTGTAGGTTCCGTCCTGACATAGCAGACAGCGAGGTCCTTGTTGGACCGGGCGACGATCGATCCGGTCTGGTGTTTGCATCAATAAATCACCAGGGTGTGTCTAGTCCGGCTCGTGTCTGGGGATGCCTATGTCTTCACGTTAACTACAAACGACATCCTTCAATATCCAGACCCTTAACTTGTTCCAGACCACGTGACCTTTAACCAATTTGATCCGCCCTGACTGTGACCTCTTCTGTGAAGTGCATTCTCTCATTGGCTACAAGAAAATATCTTCAAGCCTTTTAGCCAGGGGAGCCGCGATAGCTCAGTGGTTAGTGAACTGGACTACAAAGGACAAGGGGTAAGGTTCGATCCCAATCGACGGCTTCTAGGTTCACCCAGCCTTAAATGGGTACCGGATTTTTTTCTGGGAAAGTAAAGTTGCACGGGCGTAATACCTACCACATTACCCCAAAAATCATGTGATGAAGGTCTGTAAAATATAGGGTCATTAACACCATATTTCCCTATACGCCACTTGGCGTGACGAGGGTACTTTACTTAACCACTTTACTTACTTTTAGCCAGACTCATAGGACTTACCAGAACTAGCCCCAGGAGTCGATTTTGTGAGATGGTTAAGGGTATAAGCATATGTTCATTCCAGAATGTAGTGTACGGTTGCCAGAAAAACAAAGACATGACCTCCAGCAACTTAGTATCTATACACCCAATGCAAATCGAGAGAACTGGCCACCAGGATTCATCAGGTATTGTAGGACAGTGTGCACTAAAGTAAACAAAAACATCTTGTCCACAAACCGCGGAGAGCCTCTTTCTCAAACAATTATTATCGACGAGCTGGTAAGGATGGCAACATTAAAGTGTTATATTTAGGAGATTCCGGACTAAAGTCTGGGACACACGTGACATCAAACTGCAAATTCAAGGTTTGCGCTATAGCAGTTCCATTGCGTACAACACCCAGAACTGTTTGATGACGTCATACCCGGAAGTGAAACAGCTCTACCAGACAATCTCCGCGGGAAAAGCTGACGACAAGATGGCGGCAGGATATGGTCCCAGACATGGATGTTCTCTATGATCTGTAGATCCCAGCTGATATGGGCGGGACACGTGGTTGTCATGCCAGATTTGCGTCTAAGTGTGTGCACGTGTGTGTGTGTGTGTGTGATAAACACAACCGGAAATAGCTATTGTGCAGCAAAAGAAAGCGACAGGCCGGTCAAGAGACGTCACGTTTCAAAGTTCCGCTCAAGATGTCTCTAAAAGACTTCTTTAATGACGTCAGTCCAGGGGGAACAACCCCTGGTATAAGGACAACCAACCCGATAGAGTGGGGAC
The DNA here is from genome assembly GCA_032433765.1 of Megaustenia siamemsis. Classification (NCBI taxonomy): domain Eukaryota; kingdom Metazoa; phylum Mollusca; class Gastropoda; order Stylommatophora; family Ariophantidae; genus Megaustenia; species Megaustenia siamemsis. The sequence continues at coordinate 68,039,875 of JAVIAB010000108.1, forward strand.
AGGCTACGGCTCGCAGGGAAACGATGGATCAGATAAGGCAATAAATCAACATGTAGCAAAAAAAGCTACAACAATCAGCACCTATGACATCAACTCTCATTATAAATGTCTCCACCCACTATGATTCTTGGTTAAAATTGGTCTCTTTTCCTTTCCAGATTCAAATGTACGATTACACGACAAGTTTCCAGTCCCCTCAAAGACAAAAGTCACATTTGTCGAACCCAGCTCTTTTACAACCGAGGGCATACATGTTTCAGGTTCGCTCACATCTGAGGGCGTCAGCTGGTGTCCAGACACTCCCCCACTGTTGGGTACGGTTCGTTTTACTTTGAGAACCGTTCTCTCTTGATACATATCAGTAGGATTTCTTTCATCATTATCATTGTTATCATCATTACCAGCATGTCCATCATGAACATTGTCATCATTATAATCATCACTGTTTAACATCAAACCATTGTGCACTTATCAACACTGGCGAGAGTTGATACCAGTGTCTACATCGTTCAGGGTAGTCTCGTGCACTGTCACACTCGACAGGACGTGCAGGGAGCAGAATCCAGTGGCAATCGATGCGAAGATCAATCCTTTATCTGGGATAACACCGACGGGGAAAATGCTTTCATCTATCTATGCAGTCATCTATCTATGCAGTCACCTATCTATGCAGTCATCTATCTATGCAGTCATCTATCTATGCAGTCATCTATCTATGCAGGCACCTATCTATGCAGTCATCTATCTATGTAGTCATCTATCTATGCAGTCATCTATCTATGCAGTCACCTATCTATGCAGTCATCTATCAATGAACTCATCTTTCTATGCAGTCATCTATCTATGCAGTCACCTATGTATGCAGTCATCTATCTATGTAGTCATCTATCTATGCAGTCATCTATCTATGCAGTCATCTGTCTATGCAGTCACCTATCTATGCAGTCATCTATCAATGAACTCATCTTTCTATGCAGTCATCTATCTATGCAGTCATCTATCTATGCAGTCATCTTTCTATGCAGTCATCTTTCTATGCAGTCATCTATAAATGCAGTCATTTTTTTATGCAGTTATCTTTCTATGCAGTCACCTATCTATGCAGTCATCTTTCTATGCAGTCATCTATCTATGCAGTCATCTATCTAAGCAGTCATATTTCTATGCAGTCATCTATCTATGCCGTCATCTATCTATGCAGTCACCTATCTATGCAGTCATCTTTCTATGCAGTCATCTATCTATGCAGTCATCTTTCTATGCAGTCATCTTTTTATGCAGTCATCTATCTACCTTGTCTCACAATATGTATAGGGTGTCTCTTTAATGACTGCATTTTTTGTTGTTGAAATAATTAGGCACCTAAATTTTATCTATGTATGACGTAATAGTTCAAGCACCATTTACGTGTTCATTTAAACATCACTGCTACATGATAGATCTGGCTTACAATGGTGTTAACGATTGAAGAAAGAGTATTTATAGTGGAGCATGTGTTCCGTAACGGCGGCAAGTATTCGAATGGGGTTGTTGAACAATTTGTGAATAGATTTCCTGATACACCAGTGCCTCATCGAAATACTGTGAGTAATTTAATAATCAAATTTCAAAACACCGGTATTGTACATGATGTTAGCCGTCCTGGTAGACCATCTGTTCTTGAGGTAACATCTCTCAACATCCAGGACAGCATTCTAATGAGTCCAGGCAAATCAATAAGAAAGCTGGCTCAACAAGTACACAAATCAAGCAGTACTGTTCATAGAGTTCTGAAAAAAAAATTAAAGTTACATCCGTACAAATTTTCCGTCGTTCCTCAATTAAAAGAATTAGATCACCAATCCAGAATTAATTATTGTATGTGGTTTGAGAATTTTCTAGCCCAAGAAGGTGAGGAAATCCTTGATTTCACTTTCTTCACAGATGAAGCATGGTTCCATTTGTCTGGGTACGTGAATAGGCAGAATGATCGTCTTTGGAGTGATGAAAATCCACATGCATTGCACCCAGTGCCTCTCCACGATCAGAAAGTAGGAGAGTGGTGTGCAATGAGTCGTCAGCGGATAATCGGCCCAATTTTCTTCTATGACACAATAAATTCAGAAAGATACAGGATTAACATACTGGAGCGATTCGTAACCCAACTTTCTGAGCCAGAAATTGAAAAAGCTTGGTTTCAACAAGATGGCGCAACTGCTCACACTGCTGTAAAATCACTGGAATTTTTATATGAAATTTTTGCTAATCGTATAATCTCTCGCGGAATTTGGCCTGCACGGTCTCCTGATCTTATTCCCATGGACTACTATCTCTGGGGTGAACTGAAAGGAAAAGTGTACGAAAACAATACCCACACACTCGATGAGCTGCAGGTTTCAATCGCCAACAACATTAATAATGTTACACAGCCCATACTGCGTAAGGTTTTTGACAATATGAAAAAACGTATCAATATTTGCCAACTAAAACGTGGTGGATATTTCGAATACCTTTTGTGAATAGTGATGTTATATGTTTAACTTTACCGAAAAAGGAACAAGCTACAGCAGTACATGATGCGTGATTTACATAAATAAATTGGAACAACTAGATTTTCAAATAATGCACAGTCATTAAAGAAACACCCACCGATCTGGAAAACCTTCAATTTCACAAGACCAAATTATGGAACTCCAAGACAGAATTACAATGAGTCCAAATGCATCTTTAAACCACTTGTCTCAACAGGTGCAAATATCTAAGAGTTCTGTTCACAAGGTTTTAAGAAGTGAACTACACTATCGTCCATACAAATTAACTGAAGTGTCTCAACTCCAAGAAAGAGATTATGAGTCCCGTTTAAACTACTGCATGTGGTTTCAGAATTTTATTTATGAACGTGGCGCTGCCATCCTTGACGTCACTTTTTTCACTGATGAGGCCTGGTTTCATTTATCCGGTTATGTGAACAGTCAGAGCAATCGGCTGTGGAGCAGTGAAAACCCCCATGAATTTCATCAAGTGCCGCTTTACGATCAAAAAGTCGGAGTGTGGTGCGCTATAAGTCGTATGCGGATAATAGGACCTATATTTTTTAATGAAACAATAAATGCAGAACATTACCGTACTTTAATTCTGGAACCGTTCATAGCACACCATACAGAACGGGAAATTATGGAATCCTGGTTTCAGCAGGATGGGGCAACAGCACACACAGCCACAACAACACTCAATTATTTAGAAAGCATATTTGCAAATCGCATTATTTCACGTGGAATCTGGCCTGCTCGTTCACCAGATCTAACACCCCCAGGTTATTATCTGTGGGGGGCATTGAAGGGGAAAGTTTATGAAAAGAGACGATTAATGACCTAAAGACTGAAATAGTAGACAAGATTAAACAAATATCACCAGACATTATTCTGAAGGTTTTCGCAAATATGGAAAGACGAATCACGACATGTCTTGAAGCCCGTGGTGGACATTTTCAACATATGCTTTAGGCACTTTATTGTGTTAATACCAACATTACCCATTATAAACTTGCCGATAGCAGTCAAGTATATTTGAATATTTTACAATTTGTGTGACGCATTAGTTAACCGCATTTCTGGTGACGTTTTTCTTCCGAGAGTAGAAATTCACTGCACTGCGGCTTTAAAAACACCCTGTAGTTCATATGTACTCCAGCACAGCCTCTTATCTAAATATTCAATCAATCAATCAATCAATCAATCAATCAATCAAACAAACAATCAATCAATCAATCAATCAATCCATCAATGTATAAATAAATGAATCAATCAATCAATCAATCAATCATTCAAACTATAAATCAATTTATCTATAAAAAATCAATCAATCAATCTATCCATAAATCCATCAATAAATCAATCAAAAAATCAATCTATAAATCTATAAATCTATCATAAGATCAATCAATCAATCATTCAAAAATCAATAAATCAACCAATGAATCAATCAATCAATCAATTAATCAATAAGTCAATAAATCAACCAATCTATCTATCAAACAATCAATAAATCAATCATTAAATCAATAATAAATCAATAATAAATCAATCAATCAATAAATCAATCAATAAATCAATCAATCAATCAGTCAGTCAATATATAAATAAATAAATCAATCAATCTATCAATCGTTCAATCAATCAATCAATCAATATATCTATTTATCTCTCTATATATCTCTATCTATCTATCTATCTATCTATCTATCTATCTATCTATCTATCTATCTATCTATCTATCTATCTATCTATCTATCTATCTATCTATCTATCTATCTATCTATCTATCTATCTATCTATCATTCAGTCAATCAATCAATCTATCAATCAATCAATCTATCAATCAATCTATCAATGAATCAATAAATAAATAAATAAATAAATAAATAAATGAATCAATCAATCTATCTATCAAATAATCAATAAAACAATCTAATAATCTATCCATCAATGAATCTATCAATCAAACAATCTATCTATCAATCAATCAATCAATCTGTCAATCAGTCAATCAACCAATGTATCAATCAATCAATCAATCGAGTAATCAATAAATAAATCAATCAATCAATCAATAAATCATTGAATGAATGAATCAATCATTCTATCAAACAATCAATAAAACAATCTATCAATCTATCTATCAATGAATCTATCAATCAATCAATCAATCTATCAATCAATCAATCAATCAATCAATCAACCAATGTATCACTCAATCAATCTATCTATCAATCAATCAATCATATATCAATCAATCAATCAATCAATCAATCAATCAATCAAACAATCAATAAATCAATCAATCTGTGAATCAATCTATCAATCTATCAATCAATCTATCAATCAATCTTTTATTCAATCAATCAATCAATCATTCAATCTATCAATCAATCAATCTATCTATCTATCAATCAATCAGTCTATCAATCAATCAATCTATCAATCAATCAATCAATAAATCAATCAATCAATATATCAATCAACCAATCAGTCTGTATTTAACCAGCCCAAGTTATCAAACCAGTTTTTTTTTTATTACAAACACAAACAACAGAAATGGAATGAGCGCATCTTATTTTGCTTGCTGGTCAACCCACTTTGGTTTGCCATTCTCAGCTATTATATCGGTATCTCCACTATCTATCTCAACAATCAATACTTGATTATATCGACTGCATTTTAACTTTTAGAATCCGCCAGCACATCTGTTGTCCAAATATATTGCTATTTTTATTACGGACACTTCATATGTTACTGTGTGCATATTCTTGAACATAACATTAACATCAGAAACACATTGCATTGATTATTAATAACATCAGTCATAGAGTGCACAAAGGAAAAAAAAAGGCAAAGAGCCCCCGTCAAACAAAGTGGTGTATAAGGAATATGGTGTTAGTGACCATAAATTTTACAGACCTTCGACACATGATTTTTGGGGTAATGGGGTCGGTATTACGCCCGTGCCGCTTTACTTTCCCAGAAAAAAGTCCGGTACCCATTAAAGGCTGGGTGAACCGGAAGCCATCGGTTGGGATCGAACCCTACCTCATGTCCTTTGTAGTCCAGTTCACTAACCACTGAGCTATCGCGGCTCCCTGAGTACACAAAGTAGCAACAGATAAAACGATTTGGCCACGTCAAGAACATCAACACAATACGAGTCTTTAATAAACATTGTAAATTATCTCTCCCCTCGACGTTGAAAGGCAAATGTGCAAAGAAGGTATGAGAATAATAGCTGTCAATTACAAACGACACTGACAGCAGCCCTATGTGACTGTGTCTGTCTGGTAGGATCAGATGTGGGGACTAAATCACAGTTCTGTCAAAACATCCCCTGGCACAAATCAGACATACATGATCACTATCGGTCAGATGGGGTTCGTTGCTCTAACTCGTCTGGCAGAGAGTTAGCTTCCCTGCCTTGTTGATTCCATTACTCTGTGACGTGACAACCCCCCCCCCCCCCCACCGTCGGTGACGTTGCTGTGACGTAGTAATCGGTTATTGCTTTAAAAATAAGACGAGTTCTTTTTTTTTTTAATGACAACCTTGTAAGGGTGGTTATGTGCGAGGTCAATGTTTGTGTGTGCGTGCGTGAGTGTGTGCATGAGTGTGTGTATGTGAGTGTGTGCATGAATGTGTGTTAGTCTGTGCATGTGCATGTGTGTGAGTGCGTGTGTGTGTGTGTGAGTATGTGTGTGTGTGCCTGGGTGTTCTAAAAGGATGTTGAATTATTTATTCACAGACTTCTCATTTATATAATCATAATCAAGTTTATTGATCTATTAATTGGGTGTCCGGTTAGCGCAATCGATAGGCGGTTGGCTTACCACGGCAACAGCCGGGGTTCGTACCCTGGCGAGGACACCTGGGTTTTACTAATTCCCTAAAAATTAGTACCTCTGAAGTCGGAGTAAATCTGCCTGCATGGCGAGGGGCATCCTGTAATGGGATAAAACAGACTTTACACGCAAAATTCAGTCCCACAAAATTGAGTGGGTGGGACTTCGTCAGAGGTCAAAGCTGACGATAGCGAACGAACGAACGATCTATTAATTCTTCTTGGCGCGTGATGCATATAGTAGATGCACTTCTCTACAATTAATTGTTCTTTAATTCTGGACGCTCAGGAGGTTTATCACCGATGAATATTGAACTGCCCATATGTGCTACTTAATATCTCTCACACAACTTACGACCTCACACAACTTACGACCTCCATATAGGAAATATGAAGCACAACTTGGAAACTCTCTCAAATCACTTTCACAGCAACTAAATGTTCATATGTTCTAAGTCACTTATTCTGTCAACTGTCTATTAATTTCTTAAGTCACTGATATCTGTATTACTCTCTAGTCTGTTCCGTAATGACTTCTCAACTAACTTAAAACTACAAACTTGAAGATTCCTAACAACTTGTCCGTTCTGACTTATGTGCCTAACTTTCTTTCCTGACTAAACTTTCTGACTAGCTCTGTCTTCTTCCTAACTACTCTTCGTGACCAAACTTTCTGACTAGCTCTGTCTTCTTCCTAACTACTCTTCGTGACCAAACTTTCTGACTAGCTCTGTCTTCTTCCTAACTACTCTTCGTGACCAAACTTTCTGACTAGCTCTGTCTTCTTCCTAACTACTCTTCGTGACCAAACTTTCTGACTAGCTCTGTCTTCTTCCTAACTACTCTTCGTGACCAAACTTTCTGACTAGCTCTGTCTTCTTCCTAACTACTCTTCGTGACCAAACTTTCTGACTAGCTCTGTCTTCTTCCTAACTACTCTTCGTGACCAAACTTTCTGACTAGCTCTGTCTTCTTCCTAACTACTCTCCTGGCCAAACTTTCTGACTTGTGGTTCTAACCTCTTAGTCTACATTACTGACTTAACTTCTCTATTCTACATTTTTTACTTAACTTGTTTCCTAACGTTCCTAATTCCTGACTTAACTTAAAACCTATCGTGTCGAAGGTTAAATACTCCCATCAAACTCTTCGCCTAAAATATCAGCAGCCAATGAATTTGTCGCAATTGTCTCGAAGTGACAATTTGCAACCACTTGAGCCAATCAACTCTAATCATTCTGATCAAAAGTTGGCCTTTATCTAAGACTTGACAATAACAAGTTGTTTTTGACTCTGTGAGCAATCTCTAAACTTGACTGCTCCGTGACTTCAAAATAATGATTACTTCCTGTCTTTGACCAGTCCTAGATGTTGTTTATCAACCTATTTACCGGATAGTAAAGCCATGCGCCCAAGACATGCGCTTATTTATCCCCATTTCCACAACAACCTGAAAAATGTCCATTCTCCCTAAACTTATTATGTCCAGTACTATTCTGCACCTTTCCTTCCTTAGCTTTGTCTACTACCCGCTATGAACTTTCCATTACCACAACTTGTTATTCTGTCACTAACACTGTTGACCGCTATTCTATGTTACTGTCATAGTCTATTAAAAAATGGGTATCGGCTGTTACCTGCCCCATACTTTCATTCACCTATACTGTTACACCGGTGCCACACGTGAGTGCGTGTGCCTGTGTGTGTGTGGGTGTGTGCGTTTGTGTGGACGTAAATGTGTGGGTGTGTGCGTGTGTGTGTGTGGGTATGCATGAATATGTATGCGTGAGTGGGTTGCTGCTCTTTACTGGCAGAAGGCTGCATAAAGACGGGTGTCTTTAAAAATAAGACCTACAATGTTTGTACAGCATTGCCGTGTTGAACTAAAGTTTTGCTGTGCTGAACAAACGACAGACATTGACGGTCTCGAGGGTACACAGTTTATCAAACATGAAGGTAGCATCGTTGGTGTCAACCTGAACATTAACATTATTGTTGCTATTATTTAGGAAATAAAACATTAGTGATGCTACATTTTAGATAAATATAGTGGCTTTATCATTTAGATAAATATTGGTGGCTTTATCGTTTTGATAAATATTGCTGGCTTTTTCATTTAGATAAATATTGGTGGCTTTTTCATATAAATAAATATTGATGGTTTAATCGTTAGATAAATAATGGTGGCTTTATCGTTTAGATAAATATTGATAGCTTTATCATTCTGATAAATATTGGTGACTTTATAAATTTAGATAAACATTGGTGGATTTATTATTTAGATAAATATTGGTCGCTTTATTATTTAGATAAATATTGGTAGCTTTATTATTTAGATAAATATTGGTGGCTTTATTATTTAGATAAATATTGGTGGCTGTATTATTTAGATAAATATTGGTGGCTGTATTATTTAGATAAATATTGGTAGCTTTATTATTTAGATAAATATTGGTGGCTTTATTATTTAGATAAATATTGGTGGCTTTATTATTTAGATAAATATTGGTGGCTTTATTATTTAGATAAATATTGGTGGCTTTATTATTTAGATAAATATTGGTAGCTTTATTATTTAGATAAATATTGGTAGCGTTATTATTTAGATAAATATTGGTGGCTTTATTATTTAGATAAATATTGGTAGCTTTATTATTTAGATAAATATTGGTAGCTTTATTATTTATATAAATATTGGTGGCTTTATTATTTAGATAAATTTTGGTAGCTTTATTATTTAGATAAATATTGGTGGCTTTATTATTTAGACAAATATTGGTGGCTGTATTATTTAGATAAATATTGGTGGCTTTATTATTTAGATAAATATTGGTAGCTTTATTATTTAGATAAATATTGGTGGCTTTATTATTTAGATAAATATTGGTGGCTTTATTATTTAGATAAATATTGGTGGCTTTATTATTTAGATAAATATTGGTGGCTTTATTATTTAGATAAATATTGGTAGCTTTATTATTTAGATAAATATTGGTAGCGTTATTATTTAGATAAATATTGGTGGCTTTATTATTTAGATAAATATTGGTAGCTTTATTATTTAGATAAATATTGGTAGCTTTATTATTTATATAAATATTGGTGGCTTTATTATTTAGATAAATTTTGGTAGCTTTATTATTTAGATAAATATTGGTGGCTTTATTATTTAGATAAATATTGGTGGCTGTATTATTTAGATAAATATTGGTGGCTTTATTATTTAGATAAATATTGGTGGCTGTATTATTTAGATAAATATTGGTGGCTTTATTATTTAGATAAATATTGGTGGCTTTATTATTTAGATAAATATTGGTGGCTTTATTATTTAGATAAATATTGGTGGCTTTATTATTTAGATAAATATTGGTGGCTTTATTATTTAGATCAACAATATTGATGTTACTATTTGTATCAAGCTGAGTAACAATGTGTCTGCCAGACAGGTTTGTTACACCATCATTTTGCTGACTTCAATCAGTAATCAATTATTCATAAATCAATAATCAGTTAATCATAATTTAGCAATCAGCTGCCCATCAATCATTAATCACTTGTTCATCAATTAGCAAGCATCTGTTCATCAATCAGTAAGTAGTTATTCGTCATTCAGCAATCAGCTGCCCATCAATCATTAATCACTTATTCATCAATTAGTAATGATCTGTTCATCAATCAGTAAGCAGTTATTCATCAATCAGCAATCAGCTGTCCATCAATCAGTAATCAGTTATTCATCGATATTTAACCCATCTTGAAATCAGATGATGAACGTTGCTGGGCGCCGCATTGCTTCTCTCTCTCTCTCTCTCTCTCTCTCTTTCTCTCCTGTCATGGAGATGGTCTTTGCCCCAAATCCCAGAGTTCAACTTTTGATACTACCACTCGACTAACTCCCCGTCAACCGTTGCGTCCTAAGCCCCATATTTTCCATTAAACTTGACTTTCAATGTTTTATTATGTCCTTTCGTATGTCCAAACTATTTCAGCAATAGTTCATTCATCCTGTTCCACTTGTATGTTATTTATCTTCCTAGTTCCTTTAAAACGTCGTTTCCTTATGCGTTCTCAGTGTTGCCAAATCTTATACAAATCATCTATTTTTCTAGAAATTCGTAAATTTCTCAACTTGCCCTTCCTCAATGCGATTTGTCCTAGTACAAAAAGAAGCGAAATTGAATAAATTATTTATTTTTACAGAAGTCAACGAGAAACCGGCATGTGATGGCACAAATAAGGCAAGACAGGTAGATGAACCATGCCTAAAGTTATGCTGTCTCTATGAGACATTACAATGCTGTTGTTATATGTAAGATGTTTATTCAAATATCTCAGAATTTTGCGAAATCAACTCGTCTTTGTTTTCATTTTCAGAAGGTCTACGCACTTTAATCAAGGAAAACGTCACTGCACAGGAACTGATGACGAGGTACTCTGACATAGAAACAGGTGGTCGGCTACGACCCAAGAATTGCGTCCCACGTCAGAGACTGGCCATCATCATCCCGTATCGGAACAGGTACCCCCATCTACATATCTTGATGAACAACCTGATACCATTTCTACAGCGTCAACAAGCTGACGTCACTTTCTTTGTTATTGAGCAGGTAGGAGTCTATACAGGTCAAGTAACTTGTTCGCATCTTTCTTCTATTTCTCCATCGCAACTTTCTTTCTCTTCTCGCTTAATACATATTCATGTCTGTCTATCTGTCTGTGTGTCTGTCCGTCTGCCTCCCTGCCTGCCTGCTTGACTGCCTGCCTGTCTGTCTATTGAGCGTTGGAGCCATAGTCGACCCAAAGGGCATAGACCCAAATACTTTTTCCCTGTTTCAAAATTTTCTTTCTAGCAGTCTCAATCCTTGCAAAGATCATTATCACATCTCGCCATTTGTCTCTGTTCTGTGCAAGCATCTCGAACTCATCGAGGGAGCCGATTCCTGCTGCCTTTGCCTCTCTGATCAATGGTTTTCTCAGTGTCTCTCTGTATCGGCCTCATTTCCTCCTACTTGTTTTTTCCCACATGACGGCTTGCTTTGCTATTCGGTTATTAGCTACAACATCTCCCCTGTACAATATAGCAGTCCTTTTAGCTACAACATCTTCCTTATACTGTATAGCTGTCCTTTTAGCTACAACATCTTCCTTATACTGTATAGCTGTCCTTTTAGCTACAGCATATCCCCTGTACTATATAGATGTCCTTTTAGCTCCAACATCTCCCCTATACTATATAGATGTCCTTTTAGCTACAACATCTCCCATATACTATATAGATGTCCTTTTAGCTCCAATATCTCCCCTATACAATATGGATGTCCTTTTAGCTCCAACATTTCCCCTATACTATATAGATGTCCTTTTAGCTACAACATCTCCCATATACTAAATAGCTCTCCATTTAGCTACAACATCTCCTCTATACTATATAACCGATCATATAGATAAAGAAGCCCGATCAGGAAATTGATGATGTTGAAGCACAGAGAAGAAGCAGATGAATCCTTTTTGTCTGCGTCAGCATTTGGTGTTGACTTCTGAGACAAAGAGGTGACCCCAGTCATGAAGCATGGCACAGGTAAAGATAAAGTGAATATGAAAATTAAAATAAAAAGAAAACAGTCACCGAGGTCAATTCTTGATGGCTTATGTCTGTTGATTTGTTTCAAATGAATATAATAGTCAGGACCCTGTGTTTTATTTCTGTCTACAGGCTCCCCCGGATACGTTCAACAGAGGGGCCTTGCTAAACGTTGGCTTTATTGAAGCCAGCAAACTAGGAGACTTTGATTGTTTCATCTTTCATGACGTCGATCTCATCCCCTTGAACGACCACAACCTCTACAGATGTGGCAACAACCCACACCATTTTGTTGTGACCATGAACAAGTACGGCTACAAGTAGGTACCGCCTCTTGATGATAGTCATTTTAGTCGTTGCCGTCCAGGTCTCACTAACTATGGATATTGATTTCCATCTTAAACGACTTTCAGTATTTTGCGACATTAAACAGGAGGTTCAATGAAATGATTCAGAACAATCAGAAAGAGCTGATCAAAAGAGAAGACTTCAAGAAATTTCACAGAAAGACTTGATTCAAACGAGGATGTTTAGATATAGGTAAATATTTTGTATCTTTAAATGAATCAGAGCTCATTATTGATATTTTGACTAGATGTATGCATATTTCATAGCAGTAGTTGTTGATGCAAGTGATACACAGAGTTATATGATATTTTATGGTGGCTAAAGCGGTATGTGGGTCTAATTACATAACCTGGAGAGTGTCAGAACGCCGGTGTTAGCCTCAGACACAAGTAACGAATTTCCACTTTATATATAGTTTGATAAATGTTGAGACGGACATATCTAACATCGTGTGGTATAAAGGATATTAAATGCAGTGAAGATATCTATACAGATTAGTTAAGAAATGTAACTAGAAAAATGTGTGAATAAAATTATGTACAAAATCTAGAAATCTTGAGTCGTCATAAGAAGTGTTGAACGCTAGTGTTGTTTAGAACATATGGAATTATATAATCTATATTGTGCTGTGTATAAGTATTCAAACTGTTTGTCACTTTACATCTCTCGCTTTATATATATCATCAACAAGTCGCATGTCCTTTACAGAACCTTACATTCACCACAGCCCGTCTTGAAATATTCTGTCTCTAGTCAGATCTAGATAGTGACACTGTGACCTTCCAGGCATGTCGTAAGAGGCGACTAAGGAGGTTGATCGATGGCTTGACAAGCTGTCATTGTAAAAAGCATTGTTATGGAAACAGACCATGGATTTTAGAAGCAGTGATCTCTGCAATATGTGCCATTTTGGCACGCAAGGTTTCTGTTTTTGAGATTGTGGTTCTGCCCTATGTGCCGTCTTCGGCTCGAAAGGATAATAGAGAGAGTCAGATCTCCCACAGAACCTTGCACTCACCACAGCCCGTCTTGAAAGAATCTGTCAGATCTCCCACAGAACGTTGTATTCACCATAGCCCGTCTTGAAAGAATCTGTCAGATCTCCCACAGAACGTTGCATTTTCCACAGCCCGTTAGTGAACCACTGTGAAATAGACTGGAAGATAAGATAAGAAATGAAGAACTGACAAAAAAGCTGGGAATAGTTCCGGCCATAGAATACATTAAGAAACAACAGATAAAACAGTTGGGCCCCGGGATAAGGTAGAAAGATCAAAGGAGAACTCAACGGAGTTTCAATAAACGTTCAGAGAACATAAGATACAAGGGCCGACCACGAAATTGAGAGATTGATGGAGTATTAGAAATACTATGAAAAAAGAAACAGCATGAGAGGTCAACAGAAAGGCAAAAGATGAATAATTATATCTCTCCTCATTGCTGAGAGGCAAATGAGAAAGGAAAGAAGAAGACAAAGAAACAGAAGAGCCTAGAGAAAGTCGTCTTGGAGGAGAGAATGCTGGGTAAATAATGAGGTAGAGGCAGACCAAGACTAATGTGGGATGACAATATCAAAAGTGCGACAGAATGTATTATCAAGACAGACTGAAATAGAGGTCCATGATAGCCAACCAGCGATACGCGAACGGCACAAGATGATATTGGAGGAATATTTAAGACAGAGGTTCATCTGGGACTTAGTCAGCTAGCGTGGTTTAGGGAAGAAGAAGAAGAAGAAGAAGAGGAGGAAGAAGAAGGAGAAGAAGAAAGAAAGAAAGAAAGAAAGAAAGAAAGAAAGAAAGAAAGAAAGAAAGAAAGAAAGAAAGAAAGAAAGAAAGAATGAAGAAAGAAAGAAAGAAAGAAAGAAATCACATAATGATATATGGCTACCACTTTCCTGTATTGAACTCTTCCAGGCTCCTCTATCATGCCTACTTCGGTGGAGTGGTTGGTTTGAGCAAAGAGCAGTACCTGACTGTCAACGGATGTTCTAATATTTACTTTGGCTGGGGAGGGGAGGATGATGACCTGCTGAGTAGGTAAGTTGATACCTGACGTGTCGTTGTAAAATTTCCAGCTTTATCCAAAGCTCAAGTCTCTAGTCTCCAAAGCGCAAGTCTCCAAAGCTATAGTCTGCAAAGCTCAAGTTTCCAAAGCTCAAGTCTCCAGTCTCCAAAGCTCAAGACTCCAAAGCTCGTCTCCAGTCTCCAAAGCTCAAGTCTCCAAAGCTCAAGTCTCCAGTCTCCAAAGCTCAGTCTCCAGTCTCCAAAGCACAAGTCTCCAAAACTCAAGTATCCAGTCTCCAAAGCTCAAGTCTCCAAAGCTCAAGTCTCCAGTCTGCGAAGCTCAAGTCTCCAAAGCTCAAGTCTCCAGTCTCCAAAGCTAAAAGTCTCCAAAGCTCAAGTCTCCAGTCTCCAAAGCACAAGTCTCCAAAGCTCAAGTCTCCAAAGCTCAAATCTCCAAAGCTCAAGTCTATAAAGCTCAAGTCTCCAAAGCTCAAGTTTCCCAAGCTCAAGTCTCCAAAGCTCAAGTCTCCAAAGCTCACGTCTCCAGTCTCCAAAGCTCAAGTCTCCAAAGCTCAAGTCTCCAAAGCTCATGTATCCAGTCTCCAAAGCTCAGGTCTCCAAAGCTCAAGTCTCTAAAGTTCAAGTCTCAAAAGCTCAAGTCAGCAAAGCTCAACTCTCCAGTCTACGAAGCTCACGTCTCCAAAGCTCAAGTCTCTAAAGCTCAAGTCTCCAAAGCTCAAGTCTCCAGTCTCCAAAGCTCAAGTATCCAAAGCTGAAGTCTCCAAAGCTCAAGTCTCCAAAGCTCAAGTTTCCCAATCTCAAGTCTCCAAAGCTCAAGTCTCCAAAGCTCACAGTCTCCAGTCTCCAAAGCTCAAGTCTCCAAAGCTCAAGTCTCCAAAGCTCAAGTCTCCAAAGCTCAAGTATCCAGTCTACAAAGCGCAGGTCTCCAAAGCTCAAGTCTTTAAAGCTCAAGTTTCCAAAGCTCGTCTCCAAAGCTCAAGTCTCCAGTCTACGAAGCTCAAGTCTCCAAAGCTCAAGTCTCTAAAGCTCAAGTCTCCAAAGCTCACTCCTCCAGTCTCCAAAGCTCAAGTCTCCAAAGCTCGTCTCCAAAGCTCAAGTATCCAGTCTCCAAAGCTCAGGTCTCCAAAGCTCAAGTCTCTAAAGCTCAAGTCTCCAAAGCTCAAGTCTCCAAAGCTCAAGTCTCCAGTCTGCGAAGCTCAAGTCTCCAAAGCTCAACTCTCCAGTCTACGAAGCTCAAGTCTCCAAAGCTCAAGTCTCTAAAGCTCAAGTCTCCAAAGCTCAAGTCTCTAAAGCTCAAGTCTCCAAAGCTCAAGTCTCCAAAGCTCAAGTCTCCAAAGCTCAAGTCTCCAGTCTCCAAAGCTCAAGTCTCCAAAGCTCAAGTCTCCAAAGCTCAAGTTTCCCAAGCTCAAGTCTCCCAAGCTCAAGTCTCCAAAGCTCACGTCTCCAGTCTCCAAAGCTCAAGTCTTTAAAGATAAAGTCTCCAAAGCTCAAGTATCCAGTCTCCAAAGCTCAGGTCTCTAAAGCTCAAGTCTCTAAAGCTCAAGTCTTCAAAGCTCAAGTCTCCAAAGCTCAAGTCTCCAATCTGCGAAGCTCAAGTCTCCAAAGCTCAACTCTCCAGTCCACGAAGCTCAAGTCTCCAAAGCTCAAGTCTCTAAAGCTCAAGTCTCCAAAGCTCAAGTCTCCAGTCTCCAAAGCTCAAGTCCCCAAAGCTCAAGTCTCCAAAGCTCAAGTCTCCAGTCTCCAAAGCTCAAGTCTCCAAAGATCAAGTCTCCAGTTTCCAAAGCTCAAGTCTCCAAAGCTCAAGTCTCCAGTCTGCGAAGCTCAAGTCTCCAAATCTGAAGTCTCCAGTTTCCAAATCTCAAGTTTCCAAAGCTCAAGTCTCCAAAGCTCAAGTCTCCAGTCTCCTAAGCTCAAGTCTGCAAAGCTCAAGTCTCCAGTCTCCAAAGCTTAAGTCTGCAGTCTCCAAAGCTAAAATCTCCAAAGCTCAAGTCTCCAGTCTCCAAATCTAAAGTCTTCAAAGCTCAAGTCTCCAATCTCCAAAGCTCAAGTCTCCAATCTCCAAAGCTCAAATCTCCAGTCTCCAAAGCTCAAGTATCCAAAGCTCAAGTCTCCAGTCTCCAAAGCTCAAATCTCCAAAGCTTAAGTCTCCAGTCTGCGAAGCTCATGTCTCCAAAGCTCAAGTCTCCAGTCTCCAAAGCTCAAGTCTCCAGTCTCCAAAGCTCATATCTCCAAAGCTCAAGTCTCCAAAGCTCAAGTTTACAAAGCTCAAGTCTCCAAAGCTCAAGTCTCCAAAGCTCAAGTCTCCAGTCTCCAAAGCTCAAGTCTCCAAAGCTCAAGTCTCCAAAGCTCAAGTCTCCAATCTCCAAAGCTCAAATCTCCAGTCTCCAAAGCTCAAGTATCCAAAGCTCAAGTCTCCAGTCTCCAAAGCTCAAATCTCCAAAGCTTAAGTCTCCAGTCTGCGAAGCTCATGTCTCCAAAGCTCAAGTCTCCAGTCTCCAAAGCTCAAGTCTCCAGTCTCCAAAGCTCAAATCTCCAAAGCTCAAGTCTCCAAAGCTCAAGTTTACAAAGCTCAAGTCTCCAAAGCTCAAGTCTCCAAAGCTCAAGTCTCCAGTCTCCAAAGCTCAAGTCTCCAAAGCTCAAGTCTCCAAAGCTCAAGTCTCCAAAGTTCAAGTCTACAAAGCTCAAGTCTCCAAAGCTCAAGTTTCCAAAACTCAAGTCTCCAGTCTCCAAAGCTCAAGTCTCTAAAGCTCGTCTCCAAAGCTCAAGTCTCCAAAGCTCAAGTCTCTAACCCAACTTTCGCCTTGCTACCAACTTGGTTAAACCTTTCTAGCTCTGTCTGTGACTCTTTTATGCTTCACCAGATTTAGAAGGACACATGGAGGTGAATGCGCGCCTTACAGCAGCAGAGCTGGAAGTTGTCAGCGACCCACAGCTGATGGCTTGCGCCAGGATCGGTGAACCAGAACCATCCAGACCCTACTCCACCTCTCCGTGGTGCCTCCAGTAACAGACTAACCTGTCTAGTCTGGCCAAACGAGTAGAGATCGAAGAGGGAAGAAAATCCGGTACTCAAAAATATCGCGCTGATGTCGGATGTGTTGGGCCGAAAGGCGAAAATATCACAGTTATATTGCAAACCACAACACAACGCAGACACGTGCACTTAACATCCTTTTAAGGGCGGATGACGAAGAGGAGTACTCCTTTAGTCATCGGGCGAACGCAAGCAGACAAGCAAGCAGCAAGCAGAACACACTCCGCAGGGAGAGGCTGCACCTATTATAACTGTCTCATGTTTGCAGCCAAACTTGGATATACAGTCCTGGACACTCGGGAGTTTGTGACAATGAGGTGGTCGACAGGTTGGCGGGGTCTGATATTGGACAAAGAAACCTTAAAAATTGGCATGGGTGACATTAGGAGGGCTTTTAAAACCAATGGAATCTACTGTTCGTGAAGTTTCGTCCTATAGATGTATGTCAGCAACACAAGTATTCAGCCCTACCGGGAGATACTTGTCTTAATTAGAAATTACAGAAATACAATTTATTCCCGAGCTGTGATCGTAACCCTATGCTATAGTCATGAGAACACCTGCGTGAAAGACATCGTCCACGATAGCTAATTTTTTTTAGTTAGCTGAGTGGCAGTGTTCCCTAGCGTTCGGCTTCTCGTGGCAAGGCGCAGTGCCAAGGAGTACGGGTTCGGACCATGTATTGTTCTTTGTTTTTTTTTCCTGTTGTTGTTTATTTGTAAGTTTTTTCTGAGTGCTGTAAAACATACCTCTTCCTCCTATGATTCGCTTTAAAAAAAAAAGACCTCTCACGGATGGGAAGCTGAGGATAAGCCACACGTCAAAGAAGTGGTGGAATGCTGTCACAGGAATCGGGAAACCAGACAGTACATCTTCGGCAGTAGAAAACTCAAAAGGTTCATTCAAAGCAGGATAAGAACAATCGGTTGACGAACATTTCGATGGTTCCTGAAACGGGCGGCAGAGCGGATATGGGAATATCCCAAGTGCTATGACGCAATTCCGTACTAAAGACTATTACTCTGGCGATTTGACAGTATTGAAAGACGCCTGGGTTTCCATCGTATGAGGCTCGTCCTAGCCAACCACACCAGGCTAGTCTCCCACCTGCGCACTCGACGCCTCCAACTGGTAGCGAGACTCAGGTGTTTAATTACCGGCCACGACACTGTTATCCGTCAGATCATCCACGACTTCAATAGGCAACTCTACACTTTTATGTCCTCCCAGCACAAGAAGAAGATCTCCCACCTTCGCCCCGTCCCCCCCTCCCCCACACCCGCCACATCGGCCCCCGACTCTTTAGTTTTCTGCATACCCCCCGACCTCCACCTATCACATGATGAGAGGTCTGTTCTCTCTAAAGGTTTAAAATTTATCCCGCGTCGTCCTTCCAGTGACCACTACAATCTTTGCAAGGACGTCCATGATTTCCATAGACGTATGCGCTTGAAGCACCGTTTCTCTGACACTACTGCTACTTCTTCCTCACCCACCCCTGTAGATGAGTTCTCTCGCTTCCACTCTCGCAAATCAGATTGGACCCCTCAACCCGGCGCATCACAGGCTTTGGATCACTACATTAATGTCACCTCACGTGAGATACAACAACTGTGCCCTAGAAAACTTCAACGCTCTAATCTATCTC
Organism: Megaustenia siamemsis; assembly: GCA_032433765.1. NCBI lineage: Eukaryota > Metazoa > Mollusca > Gastropoda > Stylommatophora > Ariophantidae > Megaustenia > Megaustenia siamemsis. The sequence goes on from JAVIAB010000108.1 coordinate 68,058,879, forward strand.
CCTCTGAGCTTCGGGCCCTTTCAAATCTCCGCCGCCGGGAGGACATTGTTATCAAACCGGCAGACAAGGGGGGAGCGGTGGTAGTTTGGCGCAAAGACTTATATATTTCTGAGGGCAACAAACAGCTATCCAATACGACTTTTTATAAACCCCGCCCTGACGACGCCACTGTCCTCTACAATAAGCAGGTCAAATCTACCATCAAGGAACTGATCCGAACCAACCGGCTCCCTCCTAGCGCGTCCCGCCTCATTATTCATAATAGTGGTCTTGGGAAACCATCTTTCTACATGCTCCCCAAAATTCACAAAATCGACAATCCAGGACGCCCCATCGTGTCAGCGTGTGCTTGCCCGACTGAACACATATCTGACTATCTAGACAGTGTCTTCCAGCCTATGGTCGTTAGTCTTCCCTCATATGTCAAGGACACTAACCATGCATTGAGTATCTTCTCTTCCATCTCTTTCTCCCGAGGTCGCTCATACCGACATTTTACCCTTGATGTTTGCTCCCTCTACACCTCTATTCCTCACTCTGACGGCCTCCTGGCTCTACGTTTCTTTCTTGACCAGAGACAACACCCCTCTGTTGATACTGCAACTCTTCTCCGCCTTACTGAGCTTGTACTCAACCTCAACACCTTTGAGTTTAATGGTAACTTCTATGACCAGGTCAGTGGAGTAGCCATGGGCACCAAGATGGGCCCTAGCTATGCTTGCCTATTCATGGGTTACCTGGAGCACCAAATTCTCAATTCTTATCAAGGTCCTCTTCCCATCATATACCTTCGGTACATTGATGACTGCTTCGGACTCACCGATCTACCTGAGGATGACCTCTCCAGGTTTATCGACTACATTGGTAGCTATCAAATATCTATCAAGATCACATCTTGTATATCCACCTCCTCTGTCACCTTCTTAGATCTTATTGTTTCTTTGGGTACTTCTGGCCTCCACACCTCGGTTTTCTACAAACCCACAGACGCCCACTGCTACCTTCTCTATACTTCATCTCATTCACCTTCTTGTCGCGACTCTATTCCATTCTCACAGTTATTGCGTCTCCGTCGCATCTGCCAGGATGACCAAGATTTCCTCCGACAGGCTCACCTTATGTTAGGTTTCTTCAGCCGCCGGCGTTATCCAGACTCGATCCTCCAGTCTGCCCTCAAGCGGGTCCTCCTTATCTCTCGTCCCGAGGCACTCACCCCTTCCAACCGCCCCCCCCCCCCTTCTGAGAGAACTATACTTACCCTCACATATCATCCTCACAACTTAGCAGCTGTGAGGATACTCAACCGCTACCGTTCCATTCTCCTCTCTGATCCCACTACCCGTCTACTTTTTAGTGATCCCCCGATGATCGCCTTCAAGCGCGACAGGAATTTGGGTGACATTCTGGTTAGGAGCCGTCTCCCTCGCTCCTACCCTCAACACTTCGGTACGGCCCCTTGTGGTCGTAACTGTATCACCTGTGCCTATGTGCTCCCTACTGACTCGGTCTTATTCCCCAATGGACGGTTCGAGATCAAGCATGGCTTCACATGTGTGTCCCGCAACATCATTTATGCCATTATATGCCAACGATGCCACATGACCTATATAGGCGAGTCTGGTAGAAGATTAGCGGAAAGATTTTGTGAACATCTACGTGATGTCCAACAGAATACTGGCACTCCAGTGTCTTCCCATTTCAACTCCCCAGATCACAAGGGCAAAGACGACATCCGTGTCACTGGTATTGTCCTCTGTCACTCTGGCGACCGCAGCCGCTATACTTTGAAAAATCGCCTCATAGTCCAGTATGGTTCGCTGACCCCACGAGGCATGAATGTATCACACTCATACACATAGTTTCCTTTCGGCTGCTCCTTCCCTCTTGCATAGCCCTCTCTACCACCCATGTGGTGGCTCTTTAGTCTATCTACTATGCCACGCTATTCTTAGTTCTTCTCCACTAGTCCCCGTTGAGGCACTTCGGTGTTCTCCTATATACCTTTTTTCTGCGCTACTTAGCCCTCATATGTTTTTATTGCACCACACCCTCATACATCTCACTCTTTCCGCCTTTTGAATACCTGTCATTCCACTGTTCTATTCTTTCTCCTTCGAGTTTGCACACTGACCCCGGTTTGAACCCTTCCACACATACGATTGTCCCCGTATGGACGTGCACATGCATGTATGTGTCCATAGGCACGGGTATTGGTATATATGTGTATACGCATATACATGCATGTATATGTGCTCTTGCTTGTATGTATACACATGTATGTGTGTGTATATGTATGTGTATGTTGATATGTATTAGTATGTGCACTTCTTCTTGCACGTGTACATATGTATACACGCATCTGTGTGTGTGTATACATGTATTTATGGGCCCTTAGATACTTTCAGATATTGCCTGTGCCTTTGTAGTCGACGTACCTAGATAGCGTTCCCCCCACTCGTGTATTTTTAGAACCCTTCACCTCTGACCACAGGGTATAAATTACAGCTACACCCGTGAGAAATTCCTTTCATAGCCTGACCACTGTCCACGACACACAGGGAAGTCAACATATTTCGATTATTTTGTTTTTGATGTTTCATTACTAGTTAGCTATGTAGGATTAGTTTTATTTATTCACATATCTGTGTGTGTATGTTGTTTGTTTGTTCCTGCTGAAGGCCTATTAGGCCAAAACGTCGTTCGAATTTGTGTCGTCTATTAATCACGTAAAGCTTCTAACATACCATTTTTTATTTTTTTTTCAATTTTTCCTCGAATTCAGCTTTACTGCAGCTTCGCATTTTTATGCATTCATTTGCATTTCTTTGCCTTAACCCCTTACTCTGGTATATCTTTGTCTTTCTCAAACGTCATTATCAAATGGCATTGGTATTGTGCTTCCCAAAATAGAACCTGCAGTGATAAATGTTTTCATAATTTTCTTGTTTTGCAAAATAATCGCTTCTATCGACATTCATTGTTTCATTCTGTCATTACGTGTATTGTTGTTGTTTTGTTTCCGTGAGTCCTATTAATACATACCAGCTTTTATTTTCTTTAAAATAAACATTTTCTCTTCTAAATCTTTCGTTCTCTTAGGTTACTGTTTATTACTTCTACGTCTTTTGTTTTTTCCCTCACGTCGTTGGCTTCCTTTTTACGTCTTCTCATTATTCCAATATCTCTTCTGTTTCTTCCTCTATGTCTTTTGTTTCTTCCCCACTTCTGTTTCTCCCTCTGCGTCTTCTATTTCTACCTCTGCATCAACTGGATCTCCCTTTACATTTTCTGTTTATCCACCTACGTCTCCTGTTTAACCATCTACGTCTTCTGTTTCTCCCTCTACCGTCTGTTAATCCATCTAAGTATTCTGCTTGGTTCGCCCTTATCGCCTTCTGATATTCTCTAACTGTCTTCTTCCGCCGACGCATCAACCCTGAAGCAGCTCTCCTTCCTGCCCTCCGACGAGTTCTCCGCACCTCACGCCAGGGTGCTCTCACCCCTTCTAACCGTTCCCCCTTTAACAGGGTAGTGCTCGCCCTCATTCATCACTCTCACCACTTATCACTCTCACCACTCATCACTCTCACCACTCATCACTCTCACCACTCATCACTCTCACCACTCATCACTCTCACCACTCATCACTCTCACCACTTATCACTCTCACCACTCATCACTCTCACCACTTATCACTCTCACCACTCATCACTCTCACCACTCATCACTCTCACCACTCATCACTCTCACTACTCATCACTCTCACCACTTATCACTCTCACCACTCATCACTCTCACCACTTATCACTCTCACCACTTATCACTCTCACCATTCATCACTCTCACCACTTATCACTCTCACCACTTATCACTCTCACCACTCATCACTCTCACCACTCATCACTCTCACCACTCATCACTCTCACCACTCATCACTCTCACCACTCATCACTCTCACCACTCATCACTCTCACCACTCGTCACTCTCACCACTCATCACTCTCACCACTCATCACTCTCACCACTCATCACTCTCACCACTTATCACTCTCACCACTTATCACTCTCACCACTCATCACTCTCACCACTCATCACTCTCACCACTCATCACTCTCACCACTCATCACTCTCACCACTCATCACTCTCACCACTACGTGGTGATTAGGATCATTCACCGCTACCTCCCCAATCCTCCGCTCTGACTCCATACCCGTCTTCTCTCCCCGATCCACTCATTAGTGGCCTTCAAGAGTGATCGTCGCCTCCATGACGTGCTTGTCAGGAACCACCTTACTGCTCCCCCCCCCACTCCATAGCCATCGGGGAATGATCCGCTGTCATCGCAGAAAATGTAATACTTGCAACCACGCCCTCCGGACTGATACGGCTCTCTTCCCCAATTGTTCTTTTGAGATCAGAGAAGGACTCACACGTCACGTAACATTATCTATGTCATCATATGCAAGCGATGTAAGTTAACCTACATAAACGAATCAGACCGCCGTCTCTGAAACAGATGACCTGCACATCTGTATGACATCACTCGGGAGGCAGGAATCCCAGTAGCATCCCACTTCAACTCTCAGGGCTATCAGTGTAAGGCTGATGTCTTAGTTACTGGTCTGGGGTTGTGGTCTTCTGCCGCAGTCGATTCACTTTAGAGAATCGTCTAATTGCTCGTTTGGGTTGCCTCACCCCACGGGGCATCAATGTATCCTTGTCTCTCGGGTGACCCCTCATCCTCTCACTCCCTACTCCCACTTCTGTATTAATCAACCTCTTGTACACCACTTCTCTAATGATCTACTTCTAGTACACCACTTTACTACTTATCTACTTCTAGTACATTACTTCTATATTAATCTACGCCTAGTACACTACTTCTCTTTTACTCAACTTCTAGGACACAACTTTTCTATTATTAACTTCAAGTACACCATATCTCTGTTATTTAAAAGCAATTTGTCAATAGCAACTCTTCGGTCTAATTTCCTCAAAAAGAACCTCCACCATGGCTACTCTCCTTCAGTTTAGCGTTTTCATCGCTTAATCTGGCGAATTGACTCTGACCCCTCTCCCTTCTTCCCTCCCCTGATATGGTGTTGGCCCTCCACCACCAGACATATCTTTCTCGGACCATTATCTGGTATCAACCATCGCCACTGTGTCTACACCATGTCTGGCTGGCTCGTCTTCATCAACACCCGTCCCTCATTTTACCCGACTTATCACCTATGGCCCCTGGATTATGTCTACTAAATCTGGTTATTTTTACACTTTCACAAATCTAAAGTCTGTACCTGTGTCACGCTTGACTGCCTCATAACTCGTCGGACCTCTGGTCTAAACATGTGACGGATTATCCATTTGATAGCCATCTTCCACTGTGAGCGGAGTGACTGCCATCAGCTAAGTCTAATTTTTATTTACAGTTATTTCTTTATACTTATATTTTTATATCTCCACATTTCACTTATCCTCTATCATGTAATACATCGCTTTCTCATCTCCTCATCCCATCTCTTATCCCTCGGTCCACTTCTCCTTAACTCAATCAGTAGTAATATTGTAGTAGTAATCTGCGCCTCATTGTTTGTTATCGTTCTTGTTTTTTTTTTAAAAGGCCGCATGAAGACCAGAACTTCAGTATTTTGTTGTGTTCGTTTTGTGTAAAGCTGTCAACATACCTTACAGGAGTGTACGTTACACCCCAGTACCGGCTTCTCAGAGTTTCCTGTCCTTAGGGTGTTGAAAAGCTGCTACTTTGTACAGCTGGTACAATCTATTGTGGCCTGTTCGGAGTCTGAACGTTGTTAATTATTTTTTTATGTTGAGCTGGTTGTATGCATTATTATTCTGGTAGATTAACGGAAAGGTAATGTGTCTCATAAACATTCGTGTGCTCGTCTATTTACGCCACAGTCTATCTCAATAATATTCTTGTGTTGATCTATGTATGTCACAGTCTATCTCAATAATGTTCTTGTGCTGATCTATGTACGTCACAGTCTGTCTCAATAATGTTCTTGTGCTTATCTATGTACGTCACAGTCTGTCTCAATAATGTTCTTGTGCTGATCTATGTATGTCACAGTCTATCTCAATAATATTCTTGTGCTGATCTATGTATGTCACAGTCTATCTCAATAATGTTCTTGTGCTGATCTATGTACGTCACAGTCTATCTCAATAATATTCTTGTGCTGATCTATGTACGTCACAGTCTATCTCAATAATGTTCTTGTACTGATCTATGTATGTCACAATCTATCTCAATAATGTTCTTGTACTGATCTATGTACGTCACAGTCTATCTCAATAATGTTCTTGTACTGATCTATGGATATCACAGTCTATCTCAATCATATTCTTGTACTGATCTATGTATGTCACAATCTATCTCAATGATGTTCTTGTACTGATCTCTGTATGTCACAATCTATCTCAATAATGTTCGAGTACTGATCTATGGATGTCACAGTCTATCTCAATAATATTCTTGTGCTGATCTATGTACGTCACAATCTATCTCAATGATGTTCTTGTACTGATCTCTGTATGTCACAATCTATCTCAACAATGTTCTTGTACTGATCTATGTATGTCACAGTCTATCTCAATAATATTCTTGTGCTGATCTATGTACGTCACAATCTATCTCAATGATGTTTTTGTACTGATCTCTGTATGTCACAATCTATCTCAACAATGTTCTTGTACTGATCTCTGTATGTCACAATCTATCTCAATAATGTTCTTGTACTGATATGTGTATGTCACAGTCTACTTAAATAATGTTCTTGTGATGATCTAGAGCTAACCCACACCATTTATTATATTTATAATTAGTTCTTTCTAACAATTGGTCTACATCAATTACGTCCATTCAAAAGTTTTCCTGAAGCTTAAATGTCCCTCTCAAAACAATTTTAACGCTAATCTACTTATTCTATTGTTTTCTTAATCTATTTCTACCATTGTTTGTTTTACAGGCTGAAACGAAAGCATTATAAAATGGTCCGAAATGACACAATCACAGGTAGATATGACATGATCAAACATGAGAGAGACAATGGAAACGAGATCAATAAACACAGGTGAGTCCCACAGATACAGACGTTCATCACGTGAGATATTGTTGGAACTTACAGGGACATTTCAAGAGTTCGGAGACACAACGTGACACGAGAACTGTGCAATGCTTCCTGCATGTCTAAGAGAGGCTCTCGTCTCATTGATGCCAACACTGACCCTTCATTTCACGATTTTAATGGCAATAGCTAATTCATTTAAGAACATTTAATTTGTTGATGACATCACCTAATTGATTGAAACAACTTTTAATTTTTTGATGACATCAGCTAATTGATTGAAACAACTTTTCATTTTTTGATGACATCAGCTAATTGATTGAAACAACTTTTAATTTGTTGATGACATCACCTAATTGATTGAAACAACTTTAAATTTTTTGATGACATCACCTAATTGATTGAAACAACTTTTAATTTTTTGATGACATCACCTAATTGATTGAAACAACTTTTAATTTTTTGATGACATCAACTAATTGATTGAAACAACTTTTATTTTTTTTATGACATCAGTTAATTTATGGAAACAACTTTTCATTTTTTGATGACATCACCTAATTGATTGAAACAACTTTTAACTTTTTGATGACATCAGTTAATTGATTGAAACAACTTATCATATTTTGATGACATCAACTAATTGATTCAAACAACTTTTAATTTTTTGATGACATCAGCTAACTGATTGAAGAACAAACGTTCTTGTTCACCTCAGCCTGTGTTTAGAAGTCCTAAAATGAAAGTCTGCTGAAATGTTGGTAGCACATTTTTCTAGTCTTTGACAATCGGAAACAACATCACAAGACAGGAATCATGGAATGTCTGTAATGATGCCAAAAACGGAGGAACACTAGAGCCTGCAATAATGATGTTTTATTGGTTTGATCAGTGATGGCTTGATGAGTTGATCTGTGTACGGTTTGATGATTTGATTAATAGTGGTTTGATGATTTGATTAATGACGGTGTGATGATTTGATTAATGGTGGTGTGATGATTTGATTAATGGTGGTTTGATGTCTTGATCAGTTATAGTTTGATGATTTGATCAGTGATGTTTTAATGATTTGAAAAGTGATGGTTTGATGAATTGTTAAGATCATGATGTGGTATATCACTCAGATGTTATCTGATGAACCATTGCGCTATTCAACACGACTCTTGCGATAAAAGCGACATATTCAACACGACTCTTGCGATAAAAGCGACATATTCAACACGACTCTTGTGATAAAAGCGACATATTCAACACGACTCTTGCGATAAAAGCGACATATTCAACACGACTCTTGCGATAAAAGCGACATATTCAACACGACTCTTGCGATAAAAGCGACATATTCAACACGACTCTTGCGATAAAAGCGACATATTCAACACGACTCTTGCGATAAAAGCGACATATTCAACACGACTCTTGCGATAAAAGCGAGATATTCAACACGACTCTTGTGATAAAAGCGACATATTCAACACAACTCTTGCGATAAAAGCGACATATTCAACACGACTCTTGCGATAACAGCGACATATTCAACATCAAATGGACAAAAAAGACAGTGCTTCGAACGCTTCATGTTTACCAAACCAAATGTAATGAACATTCAAAGTGTCACATGATCATCGTCACCAAGTGAGGAAGAAGAAGAAAGAAAGAAAGACAGACAGACATAAAGAAAGAAAGAATGAAAGAAAGGATGAAAGAAAGAAAGAAAGAATGAAAGAAAGAAAGAATGAAAAAAGAATGAAAGAAAGAAAAAAGAAAGAAAGAAAGACAGACAGAAAGAAAGAAAGAATGAAAGAAAGAATGAAAGAAAAAAAGAAAGAAAGAAAGAAAGAATGAATGAAAGAAAGAAAGAATGAAAGAAAGAAAGAAAGAAAGAATGAAAGAAAAAAAGAAAAAAAGAAAGAAAGAATGAAAGAAAGAAAGAAAGAAATAAAGAATGAATGAAAGAAAGAAAGAAAGAAAGAAAGAAAGAAAGAAAGAAAGAAAGAAAGAAAGAAAGAAAGAAAGAAAGAAAGAAATAAAGACAGACAGACAGACAGACAGAAAAAAAAAGAAAGAATGAATGAAAGAAAGAAGAAATAATGAAAAAAGAATGAAAGAGAGAATGAAAGAAAGAATGAAAGAAAAACAGACAGAAAGAAAGAAAGACAGACAGACAGACAGAAAGAATGAAAGAAAGAAAGAAAGAAAGAATGAAAGAAAGAAAGAAAGAAAGAAAGAAAGAAAGAATGAAAGAAAGAAAGAAAGAAAGAAAGAAAGAAAGAAAGAAAGAAAGAAAGAAAGAAAGAAAGAAAGAAAGAAAGAAAGAAAGAAAGAAAGAAAGAAAGAAAGAAAGAAAGAAAGAAAGACAGAAAAAAAGAAAGAAAGAATGAATGAAAGAAAGAAAGAAATAATGAAAAAAGAATGAAAGAGAGAATGAAAGAAAGAATGAAAGAAAAACAGACAGAAAGAAAGAAAGACAGACAGACAGACAGACAGAAAGAATGAAAGAAAGAAAGAAAGAAAGAATGAAAAAAAAAATAAAGAAAGAAAGAAAGAAAGAATGAAAGAAAGAAAGAAATGAAAGAAAGAAAGAAAGAAAGAAAGAAAGAAAGAAAGAAAGAAAGAAAGAAAGAAAGAATGAATGAAAGAAAGAAAGAAAGAAAGAAAGAAAAAAAGAAAGAAAGAAAGAAAGAAAGAAAGAAAGAAAGACAGACAGACAGACAGAAAAAAAGAAAGAAAGAATGAATGAAAGAAAGAAAGAAATAATGAAAAAAGAATGAAAGAGAGAATGAAAAAAGAAAGAAAGAAAGAAAAACAGACAGAAAGAAAGAAAGACAGACAGACAGACAGAAAGAAAGAAAGAAAGAAAGAAAGAAAGAAAGAAAGAAAAAAGCCACCACGGCCCTCAGAATAAGGCAAAAGCAGGTGCCTCTTTTGTTCACCACAGACATATTATTGGATAATGTGGTCAGTATTAAGCACCATCATATGACATCAACCAATGAGCAACAATGTCTCATGTTGAAGTTTACGATTTGAGCCAATCGGGACATGTTTGTTATTCCAGATTTATCCTACGCGAAGATGCCACTAGACGCCAGGATGTGGAAGGTCTGAACACTTCCAGATACAAGGTAAACGAGATACGTTTGGAGCGTTTGTACACCTGGATAAATGTGACCTTGAACAGGACCGAGATATTACAGGTAAGAGCTGATCAAACATAGTTGACAAATACGGAAATTACAACATAAGTATGTTTACATAATTCCTGAATGTAATAAAAAAATCAATCTTTTCGGCATTTTATTTTTATGAGTCTGCCTTCAGAGGAAAGGGGGGGGGGATGGGGAAAGAGAAATTTATAGCATAGGAGAAAGGGGGGAGAGAAACTTATAGCACTGGAGAATGGGGGGGGGGAGAAAAACTTACAGCACTGGAGAATGGGGGGGGGGGAGAAAAACTTATAGCACAGGAGAATGGGGGGGGGAGAAAAACTTACAGCACTGGAGAAAGGGGGGGGGGAGAAAAACTTATAGCACAGGAGAATGGGGGGGGAGAAAAACTTATAGCACTGGAGAATGGGGGGGGGAGAAAAACTTACAGCACCGGAGAATGGGGGGGGGGAGAAAAAATTATAGCACTGGAGAATGGGGGGGGGAGAGAAAAAATTATAGCACTGGAGAATGGGGGGGGGAGAAAAACTTACAGCACCGGAGAATGGGGGGGGGGAGAAAAAATTATAGCACTGGAGAATGGGGGGGGAGAGAAAAAATTATAGCACTGGAGAATGGGGGGGGAGAGAAAAAATTATAGCACTGGAGAATGGGGGGGGGGAGAAAAACTTATAGCACTAAAGAATGGAGGGAGAGAAACGTATAGCACTGGAGAATGGGGGGGGGGAGAAACTTATAGCACTGGAGAATGGGGGGGGGACTTACAGCACTGAAGAATGGGGGGAGAAAAACTTACAGCACAGGAGAATGGGGGGGGGGAAGAAAGTTATAGCACTGGAGAATGTGGGGAGAGAAACTTATAGCACTGAAGAATAAAGGCTTTTTTTCCAGTGCAGTCGCAATGAGGCCGTGTTTGGCTGTGAGTTTTTATTTCACCCCTGATAGAAAATAGTTTGTCCCTGCCATGATTCGAACGCGCTGTCCCCTGGTTTGAAGCCCGGCAAGTTATCGACTCTGCCCTCCCTTACATTGTTTTTGCTGACTAAAACGTCTTTGACTGAGCACAAGATCAGTATCTGATAACAACATTTGATAACAACATTCGATAACAAAGTTTTATGAAGATCAACCAACAGCTGTGAGCATTGACGAAGATACATGACGACTGGCTTGGTATAGGACAAGGGATGAACTAACCATTTCATTTATTCAACATTTATGCAGAGAATGCAATGAGAAATGTCAAAGAAACGAATAATAAATGACAATTTTTCATGCTCTGTCCATTGGAGGTCGTGCAATTTGAGAAAAACGATCCGCTGACGTTACAGCAGAACTTTGACCTAATCTAATAAATGGGGCAGTGAGAAATTGATAACACAGGTTGAGTGTCACAGTGGGAGACATTACCTCTAGCTCAAAGCAACAAATAAAATATGCAACAAATAGAATATACAACAAATAAAATATGCAACAAATAGAATATACAACAAATAAAATATACAACAAAATAAAATAAGCAACAAATAAAATATGCAACAAATTAAATATGCAACAAATAAAATATGCAACAAATAGAATATACAACAAATAAAATATACAACAAAATAAAATAAGCAACAAATAAAATATGCAACAAATTAAATATGCAACAAATAAAATATGCAACAAATAGAATATACAACAAATAAAATATACAACAAATAAAATATGCAACAAATAGAATATACAATAAAAATGCAACAAATAGAATATACAACAAATACAATATTTAACAAATAGAATATACAACAAATAGAATATGCAACAAATAGAATATACAACAAATAAAATATGCAACAAATTAAATATACAACAAATAAAATATGCAACAAATAGAATATACAAACAAATAAAATATGCAACAAATAGAATATACAAACAAATAAAATATACAACAAATAAAATATGCAACAAATAGAATATACGGCAAATAAAATATGCAACAAATAGAATATACAACAAATAAAATATGCAACAAATAGAACATACAACAAATAAAATATGCAACAAATAATATATACAACAAATTAAATAAGCAACAAATAAAATATACAACAAATAAAATATGGAACAATTTGAATATGCAACAAATAGAATATACAACAAATAAAATATGCAACAAATAAAATATGCAACAAATAGAATATGCAACAAATTAAATATACAACAAATAAAATATGCAACAAATAGAATATACAAACAAATAAAATATACAACAAATAAAATATGCAACAAATAGAATATACAACAAATTAAATATGCAACAAATAGAATATACAACAAATAAAATATGCAACAAATAGAATATACAACAAATAAAATATGCAACAAATTAAATATACAACAAATAAAATATGCAACAAATAAAATATACAACAAATAAAATATGGAACAATTTGAATGTGCAACAAATAAAATATACAACAAATAAAATATACAACAAATTAAATATGCAACAAATAGAATATGCAACAAATAGAATATACAACAAATAAAATATGCAACAAATAGAATATACAACAAATAAAATATACAACAAAATAAAATATGCAACAAATTAAATATGCAACAAATAAAATATGCAACAAATAGAATATACAACAAATAAAATATACAACAAAATAAAATAAGCAACAAATGAAATATGCAACAAATTAAATATGCAACAAATAAAATATGCAACAAATAGAATATACAGCAAATAAAATATACAACAAATAAAATATGCAACAAATAGAATATACAATAAAAATGCAACAATTAGAATATACAACAAATAAAATATGCAACAAATAGAATATACAACAAATAGAATATACAACAAATAGAATATACAACAAATAGAACATACAACAAATAAAATATGCAACAAATTAAATATACAACAAATAAAATATGCAAAAAATAGAATATGCAACAAATAGAATATACAACAAATAAAATATGCAACAAATTAAATATACAACAAATAAAATATGCAACAAATAGAATATAGAAACAAATAAAATATACAACAAATAAAATATGCAACAAATAGAATATACAACAAATTAAATATGCAACAAATAGAATATACAACAAATAAAATATGCAACAAATAGAATATACAACAAATAAAATATGCATCAAATAGAATATACAACAAATAAAATATGCAACAAATAAAATATGCAACAAATTAAATATACAACAAATAAAATATACAACAAATAAAATATGTAACAATTTGAATATGCAAAAAATAGAATATACAACAAATGAAATATGCAACAAACAAAATATGCAACAAATAGAATATGCAACAAATAGAATATACAACAAATAAAATATGCAACAAATTAAATATGCAGCAAATAAAATATGCAACAAATAAAATATGCAGCAAATAAAACGCTTATAAAAACATATATATGTGAGGTAAAGGTTACCTCCCCTTACTCTGCTAGGCGTATGGGGAATATATGGTGATGCTGACTATATTTTTCTATGACCACGACACATTTTTGGGTGATGTTGTCGGTATCACGCCAGGCCGCTTTTACTTCCCACAACAAATCTCTGGTACAGGTCTTTAGAGACTGGGTGAACCCCGGAGCCTTGTATGAGTCTAAACAAAATTCATCACTTCTGGGGATCAAACCCCTTCTGTTCATGCAGCGAGCAGACTAACCACTCAGCCACCGAGACTATATGATATATGTTAAAGGACAGATATTGGAAAAGATAGATAGTTGCGAATATCTTGTTGACAGAAAAAGGAAAGAACTTCCAGAAAATGCAAAGAAAGCTGAACTAATTCTCAAAGAGATGAAAGGAACTCTCGCAACTGCATAACATATAGTAGAGAATTGATGAAGTCACGAAACAGTGTCCTTTTACAATCTTTGTTTCTCTCATAGCAATATATGGCTGTGTAACATGGACAACCGACACATATGTTGACACATTTATAAATAACTTCGAATACAAATGTTGTAGAAGAGAACACAGAATAGCATGGACACAGAAAAGAGCAGAGATGTCCGATGTACATTTACTGAATGTTCCAGAAAGCTGGTTCATAAAGAAGTTGAAAACAAAGAAAAGAGCAGAGATGTCCGATGTACGTTTACTGAATGTTCCAGAAAGCTGATTCATAAAGAAGTTGAAAACAAAGAAAAAAGCATATGTTGGTCATGATGATCCAGAGAAGATCATTATGGAGGGCATAGTACCAGATTCATGAGAGAGAAAGAGGGAGGAATTTCAAGAAAAATGTTGGAGCAAGATATGAAAAACTGGATGGGTTGACTGCTGCTGAATCTGGGCATCTGGCGAATTCTTGAGAGTGGCTTTCAAAGGAAGCCTCTAGATGATTATAATGATGACGCGGCGCTGTACGGAGACCTTCAGGTTCCAATCTCAATCCACACACACACACACACATAAACATTGCAACACACAGACAAATAATGCTCTAGTACACAACCAAAAACAGAATAATAGCAGATTTTATTTAAAACAATTTCAGTTAAGGACGGTAACTACTGTGTGGTAAAGATAAGATATTTTATTGCATTACCTCCCCTACATTTTCAGTTTGTAACACGTCAGCACTGACTGACAACATTTTGGCAGTTCACGTTGCTTCATATTTAGCTGCACCATGAATATATATATATATATTTTTTTTTTCGTTCGCCAGCTTTGACCTCTGACGAAGTCCCTAGAGACTAGGAACTGAATTTTGCGTGTTAATCCATTTTTCTCTGACAGCCGTGTGCACAGGGGTTCCTCGCCGCACAGGCAGATAGCTCCGACTTCGGAGGTACTCATATTTTTTTCCGTCCATGAGTAATTAACGTTTCAAGCCGGGCCTCGCTGCTGAGACCAGGGGTGGTTGCCGCAGAGAGAAATCATAAATAAAAATTCCAACCGGTGTAGCCGGGATTTGAACCCACAACCTCTCTGTCTCGAGACCAGCGTTCTGTCTGGAGACCAACCAGTCCCCATGAATATATATGCACACGGAAATAGCGCCATTAATTACAACAGAGGAAAACACATGTTAATATTCAGTAGTTAAAGTTACATGTTAAGCGCGCTAGTGAATCGGGGTCATGGCATTGGAGAGACGAATGAAAGAAGGGATAGTTTGCGCAAAGACATGAAATGATTATAGGTAACACCTGGTTCAGACAACACCCTAGACGACTATGGACATGACAAAGCCCAGACAAAAACGTACACAATCAAAATAATGTTATACTAGTACAGAGAAGATTCAAGAGTTAGCTAGCATCTGTTAAAAACAAGGTCAGGAGCAGATTGCAATAATGATCAACAGTGCCATACCGGTTGGCGTAGGCGACCATGTCCTTCCACAATCTTCTATCTACAGTGCATCGTATCAGTTCTGTTGTTGAGTGTTTCCATGCCATGACACCAAGCTGTCCAGTATTTTCTCTCTTTGTCGTCCGCGATCTCTCTTTCCTTTTATTTTGTCAGTTGTAACCAAGTATTCCAACTTACCTCTTCTCATGATGAGCCCGAAAAATGTTGATTGCTTCTTTCTGATGTTTTTTAGGAGCTCCCGCTTTCTGTAGGCCTCTTTGGGAATTTCCTCATTGGTCTTTTTAGCTGTCCAGGGAACTTTCAACATTCTTCTGAGAAACCCCATCTCTGTGGTTTCTAATCGTCTTTCCATTTGTTTGTCTGCTGTCCATGATTCGTTTCCATAGGTCAGAATTGGTTCTATATAGCACCGATGAACTCTCTTTCTCACTTCTATTGATATAGATTTGTTGCATAAGATATTTTTCTTTTTCTGAAATGTTACTTTGGCCTGAGCTATTCTGTTTTTTTTTTTTATTTCTGTGGTGTATCTTCCATCAGATCACGTACCAATGATTTTAAAAAAATGAGAATAAAAACTTGAGTAGACTAACATCTTATAGTGAGAGACGTCCCACCAGGGCCAGATCTCTTATCAGTTAGACAGTGTCACGAAATGTTATTGTGATAGAATAGATTATCGCGCGTTGAGGGGATTCACAAGACTCCAGGAAGGAGTCAACGAGGCAAGCGGCAGTATTTACTACATTAACTGAGCTTCATCACAGGAACGCGAGGTACATCATTTCATAATTTAACTAAATTCTCGACAACGTATCCTGAGTGTCACTATTTTCTTCTCGTTAGTTACAGCACCATAATGTCAACGCTTCATACGCAATGTCAACAGACACTGAATGTTGTGTCAGGGTTCTAAAGTTCCGACCCTGCAATAGATCTTTTATTGGCCAACCGTCACTAGCGGTGACCGGCAGCCTTCACCTGCTGTCCATGTTACACTGGTGCTGCGTTTTCTTAGTAATGTGCTACTGAGTGACGTTATTTACCACCATAATTTCTCGTAGCCACCTCGAGTCATGCATAGCTAACGTGGACGAATGGCGACCCACACACACGTCTGCTTCGTCGTTCTCGTGAAGCCAGTCTACGCTGTCTGGTAAGGACCGCTGGCCTTGGGTAATTGACACGCCTCAACACGTATCCTGTGATCCTGTACCACCACAGTTTAATTTACATACTTCGCATTGTTTTTGCCCGCGATACTTTCTCAAGTTCTTATTCCGCCTGGCGTCAGCAGCTGACTGCTAGAAACACAACACTGCACGCTGATGAGGAACACACAATTCTTTATTCATCTGAACTTTAACAATTGAATGTCTAGTGACAACATATTTGCATGTATTTACACGACCCACGGGTATCTTCCGCACGGTCAGTCACAGATCTCAGTGGCAATTTCACCTCGCCACAGGTCTCTAGGTTCCCACACAGCTTGAAACTCCGAACCTCTGGTTTGTCGGGCACTGCCCTACACTGAACAATAAACTAATGCCTACTGCTACTCTAATGCCCTATTCCTCCATGTCACAAGACTCTAGTTCTGTTCTAACTCAGCTAATATGGTTTTCCTATTTTCTAACTTGCTAGCTTGAGCCATCGTCAACCCCTGCGGACTAACGTCAAGTGGCGTTGTCGCCCCTACCTAGTCCTAGGAGTGTGACCTCTTTCTCTAAAGAGCTCTCGTTTCTTTGTGTCTCGGCTTCAAATACTCCTACTATCATCCAATGAAATCTGACTTCCTCCCCCTCTGTCCAATCAACTCAACCCACGTCCCTGTTTACTCGTCTAATTCTACCCTCTTACCTATCTCGAGACTCACACTTTCCATACTTTCCCTAATTTCTCGTGGCCTCCCCACATTTCTTCCTTTCTCTCCCCGCTCACGGCTACATTTGTTCCAAACCGTATTTTTGTTGGTAATCTCAGCGATGAGACAGACGAGAACTTGGATATCATTTCAGTAATTTGGGGAAGAAAGAGGAATAAATTGTCCAGGCTAATCTGTTGACTTGTAGACAACTGGTGAAAAGACAGTGAAATTTGCCACAAAGGAAGCCTTGTTATACATGAAACTAAAGAGGCTTTGGTTGCTGTTTTGAGACTGAATGACATCTACGTTTACCTACACTTAAATGTCTACCCTTTTAGATCTCCAAAATGTCATTTCATCTTCTTCTGCTTTCTTTCTCTAATTCCTGAAAGGTTTAGCACAGGTTGTGGTCGCGTACGTTTCGCCACCGAGTGCGTCACTCTCAAATTGATATGTGCAAACCGTCACCAAACCGTCATCAAACCGTCACCAAACCGTCATAAAACCGTCATCAAACCGTATTCTTTAACATGTCTTGTATCATCTAGAGTTAGTGAAATCCAGTTCCTTGTTCAATTATCTAAAAATTTCATATCAAATATGTTATATGTTAGACAGAACAAGTAGATTGACACTTAAAACCATGAACTAAAAATGTGTCAGAAATCACTACCGTTGATAAAAAAGCTTCGGTTCTGAAAGTTGAACCGGTTGAACTTCAACATCACCTAGTTTAATTAACTTCAACATCAACTTTCACCTCGTTTAATTAAACTTCAACATCAACTTTCACCTAGTTTAATTAACTTCAACATCAACTTTCACCTAGTTTAATTAACTTCAGAGTCGTGAGACTCTTGCGACCGCAGTCGATTTGCTTTGGAAAATCGCCTCATAGTCCAGTATGGTTCGCTGACTCCACGAGGCATGAATGTATCACACTCATACACATAGTTTCCTTTCGGTTACTCCTTCCCTTTTGCATAGCCTTCTCTACTGCCTATGTTTGGGCTCTTTGGTCCATCTACTATGCTATGCTATTCATAGTTCTCCTCCACTTGTCCCCATTGAGACACTTCGGTGTTCTCCTATATACCTTTTTTCTGTGCTACTTACCCCTCATATGTTTTTATTGTACCCCACTCCCAGACTTCTCTCTCTTTCCGTCTTTTGAGTACCTGTTAGTTTACTGTTCTATTCTTTCTCCTTTGTGTTTGCACACTGACCACGGTGATACTCCTCTGGTTCTGGGCTCATTATGCGCACATTCCTGCACATATATGATTATCCCCGCATAGATGTGCACATGCATGTATGTGTTCATATGTATAGAGATTGGTATATATATATATATATATATACCAATCTCTATATACATGTATATATATACATATATATATATATGTATATATATACATGTATGGGTGTGCTTGTTGGTATGCATATATATGTATGTGTATGTATGTATGTATGTATGTGTGTGTTGATATGTATAGGCATGTGCATGTTTGTTTGTACGTGTACATATGTATACACGCATCTGGGGGTGTGTATACATGTGTTTATGGGCCCTTAGATACTTTCAGACATTATCAGTGTCTTTGCAGTCGAGGTAACATAGACAGCGTTCCCCTTACTCGTGTATTTTTAGAACCCTTCACCTGACCTGAGGGGGCTATAATTGCAGCCATACTCGTGTGACCATTTCCTTTTCATTCTGACCACGGTCCTAGACACACGACACAGGGAAGTCATTTTTATTTTCTTTAACATATTTCGATTATTTTTGTTTTGGATGTTTCGTTACTAGTTAGCTATGTAGGATTAGTTTTATTTACTTACGTATCCGTGTGTGTGTGTTTTTTTGTTTGTTCCTGCTGAAGGCCTATTGGGCCGAAACGTCGTTCGAATCTGTGTCGTCTACTAATCACGTAAAGCTTCTAACATACAATTTTTTCTATTT
Source organism: Megaustenia siamemsis (assembly GCA_032433765.1). Lineage (NCBI taxonomy): Eukaryota > Metazoa > Mollusca > Gastropoda > Stylommatophora > Ariophantidae > Megaustenia > Megaustenia siamemsis. The sequence goes on from JAVIAB010000108.1 coordinate 68,078,348, forward strand.
TTTGCATTCATTTGCATTTCTTTGGTCTTAACCCCTATAAAATCTTAAAATCTGAGGTGGAAAAAGCTATAAAAACAATGAAAAAGGGAAAAGCAGCAGGATCTGACAGCATACAGATAGAGATGATACAGGCACTAGAAGATTTTGGCATTGAAGTGATTACAGACATATGCAACGACATATACCATACAGGATACATACCAAATGAACTAAAAACATCAACTTTCATTTCGTTGCCTAAAAGAATGGTGCAGTTGAATGTAGTGACTTTAGAACAATAAGGCTAATGAGCCATGTTACAAAAATCTTGCTAAAAGTTATACAAGGAAAGATTCAGAATAAAATCAATACTGAATTAGATGAGCAGCAATTTGGATTTAGAAAAAAATAGCGGGACAAAAGAAGCCATATTCTGCATGAGAACATTAATCGAAAAGTACACAGAAGTAAACAAACCAATATATGCCTGCTTCATAGACTACACCAAAGCTTTTGATAGAGTACACCACAAACAACTTATAGAATGCCTAAAAGAGATACATCTAGATGACATGGATATGGAGATATCAAAATAGAAGGAATAGACCTGGAGATAGTTCAGAACTACAACTACCTTGGACATACTATAACCAGTGATGGAAAATGTAAAACTGAAATAAACAAAAGAATAGGAATGGCAAAAAGTAATTTTAATGTCATAAAGAACATACTAACATCAAAACAAATAACACCAGGGCTAAAACTAAGAATAGCAAAATGTTACATCTTCTCAATATTTATATATGGTGCAGAAACATGGACATTAGACAAGGAAACAGAACAGAGAATTTAAGCCTTTGAAATGTGGATATATAGAAGAATAGGTAGAATTGGATGGAAGGAAAAGAAAACAAACGATGAAGTCTTAAAATAACTAAAAATGAAAAGGGAACTACTATGCACAATTCAAACAAGACAAATGCGATTTTTCTTAAAATAACTTAAAATGAAAAGGGAACTATTAAGGACAATTCAAAGAAGACAAATGCGATTTTTGGGCCATGTTAAAAGACACAACAGCCTACTAAAAGTAATCCTGGAGAGGAAAATACAAGGTAAAAGAGGCAGAGCAAGACCAAGACTAACATGGACGAGTAACATTCAAAATATGAACAAATCAGCCTATGACAACCTGCACCATCAAAACAAGACACAGAGCAGAATGGCGCTCCATGGTAGCCAACCTTCGTTGCGGAGACGGCACTCGATGATGATGATGAGTGGAAACGAGTGTTCAATACACTCCCCCGACCTAGGAGGATAGGCCACAAGGACAGGTCACGAGGACAGGTGAACAATACATTGACTGACCCAGAAGAGAATGTATTTAGGTCAACTTCTGAGGTAAACAGGAACACGGGTACAGGAAGAGAGCGGGAGTGTTCTGTGTCGCGTGATTGAAGCTTAGAGAACACATAAAGGTGATGCTCGATGTTGAAGATTATGAAACTAGGTGAAAGTTGATGTTGAAGTTAATTAAACTAGGTGAAAGTTGATGTTGAAGTTAATTAAAATAGGTGAAAGTTGATGTTGAATTTAATTAAACTAGGTGAAAGTTGATGTTGAAGTTAATTAAAATAGGTGAAAGTTGATGTTGAAGTTAATTAAACTAGGTGAAAGTTGATGTTGAAGTTAATTAAACTAGGCGAAAGTTGATGTTGAATTTAATTAAACTAAGTGAAAGTTGATGTTGAAGTTAATTAAACTAAGTGAAAGTTGATGTTGAAGTTAATTAAACTAAGTGAAAGTTGATGTTGAAGTTAATTAAACAAGGTGAAAGTTGATGTTGAAGTTAATTAAACTAAGTGAAAGTTGATGTTGAAGTTAATTAAACTAGGTGAAAGTTGATGTTGAAGTTTATTAAACTAGGTGAAAGTTGATGTTGAAGTTAATTAAACTAGGTGAAAATTGATGTTGAAGTTAATTAAACTAGGTGAAAGTTGATGTTGAAGTTAATTAAACTAGGTGAAAGTTGATGTTGAAGTTAGTGAAACTATTGATAAAATAAGAGAATGTGTGACAGTGATCTGTTCAGAGAGACCAAGAGACGTCAGCAGAAATCTAAACATTTGGATTGTCTGCTGGAAGGTAGCCCACATGAGACTCACTATTACTATAGGAAACTCACAATTACTATGGGAGACTCACTATTAATTTGGAAGACTCACTATTACTATGGGAGACTCACTATTACTATGGAAGACTCACTATTACTATGTGAGACTCACTATTACTATGGAAGACTCACTATTACTATGGAAGACTCACTATTACTATGGGAGACTCACTATTACTATGGAAGACTCACTATTACTATAGGAGACTCACTATTACTATGGAAGACTCACTATTACTATGGAAGACTCACTATTACTATAGGAGACTCTCTATTACTATGGAAGACTCACTATTTCTATGGAAGACTCACTATTACTATAGGAGACTCACTATTACTATGGAAGACTCACTATTACTATGTGAGACTCACTATTACTATTGAAGACTCACTATTACTATGTGAGACTCACTATTACTATGTGAGACTCACTATTACTATGGGAGACTCACTATTACTATGTGAGACACACAATTACTATGTGAGACACACAATTACTATGGGAGACTCACTATTACTATGGGAGACTCACTATTACTATGGGAGACTCACTATTACTATGGGAGACTCACAATTACTATGGGAGACTCACTATTACTATGGAAGACTCACTATTACTATGTGAGACTCACTATTACTTTGTGAGACTCACTATTACTATGGGAGACTCACTATTACTATGGAAGACTCACTATTACTATTGAAGACTCACTATTACTATAGGAGACTCACTATTGCTATAGGAAACTCACTATTACTATAGGAAACTCACTATTACTATAGGAAACTCACTATTACTATAGGAAACTCACTATTACTATAGGAAACTCACTATTACTATAGGAAACTCACTATTACTATAGGAGACTCAGTAGTACTATAGGAGACTCAGTAGTACTATAGGAGACTCACTATTGCTATAGGAGGACAACATTTTATCCATCCCGCACTCACTGACCACATTAAATCCAACCAGCACACCACGGCATGATAAACAATAAGAAGAAGAAGATCAACCATAGCCTCCCATGTTTGTGTTTGACCAAAGACAAGATGTAAGACATCAACAAACAAGCTAAGATGTTTGCCCATGTATGACATATATTTTGTTTATCTCCACAGACTGCTCCAGCCTTCACCCGTAAACTTATAGAAGTGCTATTGATAGAAACCAACGTCACAAAAAAAATCAACAAAAATAAACTAGACAAAAGATAAAATACTATCATCACAATAAAGAGGAAATCTATATCGACATATACCTCAAGTGGCGTCCACATTGTTGGAAACTTTGGCTTTAACTCCGCCACGAGAGACATTGACATTATTTCATGATTTCACTGTAAGTTAATTCATTGTACTTTCAGGGAAAATTTATATATATAAGGAGGGAGATAGTGAGAAATGATGTTATAAAATAAAATGAGGGAGATTGTGAGAAAAGATGTTATAAAATAAAATGAGGGAGATTGTGAGAAAAGATGTTATAAAATAAAATGAGGGAGATTGTGAGAAATGATGTTATAAAATAAAATGAGGGAGATTGTGAGAAATGATGTTATAAAATAAAATGAGGGAGATGGTGTGCAATGATGTTAAAAATAAAAGGAATGATATAATGTGAGAAGTATTTTAATATATTATGTGTACTGAAAATATTAAATCGTAGAAGAGAGAAATATGTAGTTATATGTAATAAAATAATGTGAGTATATATGAGAGAGTACATGTGTGTATTTGGAAAATACAAGGTAAAAGAGGCAGAGGCAGACCAAGACAAACATGGACGAGTAACATCAAAAGATAGACAAGTCAACCTGTGACAATCTGCACCATCAAAGCAAGAGACAGAGTGGAATGACGCTCCATGGTATGCAACCGTCGATGCGGAGACGGCACTCAATGATGATGATGATGATAATGTGAGGGAAATATGTAATTATGTTTATGTAAAGTATGCGATTTATGTAAATGCATATGTGATTAAATATTAGAGAATATGTGATTATATATAAGTGTTATGTTATTTATGAAAAATAAGTGAAATTTTTGTAGAAGGAATCTGCTGACATACGTCAAATACAGAGAGAGAGAGAGAGAGAGAGAGAGAGAGAGAGAGAGTTCACACACATACGAGCACACACAAATATAGACAACCACTCATACGAGAACGTACATATACAGGTAGTTCGAGATACGAACACACAAAGATACGTGCATACACAGGCACGGCAGCAACATATGCGATAGGTAAAAGACAGAGCTGCACAACAAACGTTTCGACGTATAGTAGTTTTTCTCAGGCGACATAAGAAAGAATGAGATACTAATAATCTGTATAGGGTCACGGCTATGATTACAGCATACAAGTGCGCATTAAGTGAAATGATGCACCTCTAGTTAGTAAGGAGAAGGTTTAAAATAATGGGAATGTTCAGATGTGTCAACTAGGGGCATCGTGTATGTGATATTTGGACTAGATAACATTTGTTATCAGTACAGCGAGTTATTGTAAGCAGATACTGGCCTTGGCACACTTCAGTGGGGAGAGATAATAATAATAAATGAATATTATTGTGGTAGAAACTGGGTAGCCTAGTTGGCCGTGTGCTCTAGCGTTTGGTTCCTCCTAGCAAGGCGCTGTGCCGATGAGTACGAGTTCGATCCTGCTTCGGACCATCAATTGTTCTTTGTTGTTGTTGTTGCTGTTGTTTGTTATTTTTTCCCAAGTGTTGTAAACATACCTCTTCCCTTGAAATTATTCACGTCAGTTGGGACCTTGTGACCGCTTTTCATTGTGTGTCTCGTCAACACATACGCACGCACACACACCAGTAAGCACACACAGAATCACAGACAAAAATAAATACAAAAACCATACACAAGCACAGAAATACACACACAAACACACCCGTGTGTTGATTCTCCCGGAATATGTGCTATCTGCCGTCTCGATCAGCAACAACAGAGTCAGCACGAACCATAAACAAGGATGTGACTCACTTGTGTTCGTGGGTAGGAAACGTCGGGTCCTGCAGAAAACAATAAAACTAGTTCAAAATAGGCCAACTAATGACAGTTACATATCGGACGAAGAATGAAGCACATACTGAAGACGGCTTCACTAGTATTTTATTCTCGAAGCTTCTATCTATAGTTTCAACATGCAGCCAAGAAACTCCTATCACATTCTCGATGTTTCTATCTATAGTATCAATATGCAGCCAAGAAACTCCTATCACATTCTCGAAGTTTCTATCTATAGTATCAACATGCAGCCAAGAAACTCCTATCACATTCTCGAAGCTTCTATCTATAGTTTCAACATGCAGCCAAGAAACTCCTATCACATTCTCGAAGCTTCTATCTATAGTTTCAACATGCAGCCAAGAAACTCCTATCACATTCTCGAAGTTTCTATCTATAGTTTCAACATGCAGCCAAGAAACTCCTATCACATTGTCGAAGCTTCTATGTATAGTATCAACATACAGCCAAGAAACTCCTATCACATTCTCGAAGCTTCTATCTATAGTTTCAACATGCAGCCAAGAAACTCCTATCACATTCTCGAAGCTTCTATCTATAGTTTCAACATGCAGCCAAGAAACTCCTATCACATTCTCGAAGTTTCTATCTATAGTTTCAACATGCAGCCAAGAAACTCCAATATCATTGTCGAAGCTTCTATGTATAGTATCAACATACAGCCAAGAAACTCCTATCACATTCTCGAAGTTTCTATCTATAGTTTCAACATGCAGCCAAGAAACTCCTATCACATTCTCGAAGTTTCTATCTATAGTATCAACATGCAGCCAAGAAACTCCTATCACATTCTCGAAGTTTCTATTTATAGTATCAACATGCAGCCAAGAAACTCCTATAACATTGTCGAAGCTTCTATGTATAGTATCAACATGCAGCCAAGAAACTCCTATCACACTCTCGAAGTTTCTATCTATAGTTTCAACATGCAGCCAAGAAACTCCTATAAAATTGTCGAAGCTTCTATCTATAGTATCAACATGCAGCCAAGAAACTCCTATAACATTGTCGAAGCTTCTATGTATAGTATCAACATGCAGCCAAGAAACTCCTATAAAATTGTCGAAGCTTCTATGTATAGTATCAACATGCAGCCAAGAAACTTCTATAAAATTGTCGAAGCTTCTATGTATAGTATCAATATGCAGCCAAGAAACTGCTATAAAATTGTCGAAGCTTCTATGTATAGTATCAACATGCAGCCAAGAAACTGCTATAAAATTGTCGAAGCTTCTATGTATAGTATCAACATGCAGCCAAGAAACTCCTATAAAATTGTCGAAGCTTCTATGTATAGTATCAACATGCAGCCAAGAAACTCCTTTCTGCCTGACAACCATTTTCCACTGGCAGCTCTATATGCGCATACCCAAAGGTTATCGTATTAGCTGTAGATCTACCACTGTTCTAAAAAGAAAAAAAAAAAACATTGAAGGTGATAGGTAAATAAACGGGGTGCTGCGGTAAAGCTGGTGAGCAGAGAACCAGGTGTGTTGTGACAGCCTCATGTAAGAGAACAATATACAATTATGGACGTTTCGGCCAACAAAGGGCTTTCCTCAGAAAACAACGACAGCATAAACAAACGGACACTCAAGAGAAATGTAATAAAATCTAACTACATAGTCATCAACATCATAATTATGTGCCATGCCGTTTGGCGTAGGCTACTATGTCCTTCTACCATTTTTTATCCACAGTGCATTGTATAAATTATGTTATTTGACTGCTTATCGTGCCACAACACCAAGGTATCTAATATCTTCTCTCTTTGTCGTCCGCGATCTCTCTTTACCACTATTTTACCACTTGTAACTAAGTATTCCAATTTTTCTCTTCCAAATGATGTGTCTGAAAAATGTTGATTATTTCTTTCTGATGTTTTTAGAAGCTCCCTTTCTGTGACTGGCCTATTTGAGAATTTCCTCGTTGGTCTTTTAGCTGTTTAGGAATCTTTCAACAATCTTCTGAGAAATCCCATCTCTGTGGCCTCTAATCGTATTTTCATGTGTTTGTCTGCTGTCCATGATTCTCTTCTATAAGTCACAACTGGCTCTACATAGCACCGGTGAATTCTCGTTGTCACTTCTATTGACATAAACTTGCTGCAGATTGTTATTTTGGCCTGAACTATTCTTTATTTATTTATGTATATGGTGCATCTTCTGTCTGACATTATTAAGCTCAATTGCATTACAGAAAGTAATTAAAACAAGTGAGAAGAAAAAAAAAAGCTGCAGTCGGAATCCACGGTCCTCAATGCGTCATCCGGTGACAGAATAAATAGGAGACAAGAAACGAGGAGCAAAACCTTCGTCCACCGCCTCAATATTAGTGTAACAAGTGATGGAAATTGATTTACGAAAAAATGAGAAATATCAAATGTGCTCACTAATACGCGGAATTACGGGGAAATGAAAGCCCGGATAGGCTGGCTAGCTGTGCTATCGTCGAAGACGGTCAAACAATGGATCAGGTGATCGTCATTAATGCTTTTGTAGATGTGGAAAGCGCACATGACTTCGACAACCATGAGTCCACATCATTTTTTCGGATGAAAGAGATGGGAGTTAAGATGGGCACAGTCAGAAAGGAGAAACTTAGTGGCCGTGTAAGAAGACTTATTAACTAACACAGAACTGGAGTCGTCAGTCGCTGGACACTGCAGGATTTGCTGAGGAGGGGATCTGAGCACCTATGGACATGTTCGGGGTACAATGATAACCCACAAGCAGCTCAATAACACTGTGAACCGAAGGGAGTACAATAATGATAACCCACAAGTAGCTCAATAACACTGTGAACCAATCGGAGTACAATGATGATAACCCACAAGTAGCTCAATAACACTGTGAACCAATCGGAGTACAATGATGATAACCCACAAGTAGCTCAATAACACTGTGAACCAATCGGGGTACAATGATAATAACCCACAAGTAGCTCAATAACGCTCTGAACCAATCGGAGTACAATGATGATAATCCACAAGTAGCTCAATAACACTCTGAACCAATCGGAGTACAATGATGATAACCCACAAGCAGCTCAATAACACTCTGAACCAATCGGAGTACAATGATGATAACCCACAAGTAGCTCAATAACACTGTGAACCAATCGGGGTGCAATGATGATAACCCACAAGTAGCTCAATAACACTGTGAACCAATCGGGGTGCAATGATGATAACCCACAAGTAGCTCAATAACACTGTGAACCAATCGGAGTACAATGATGATAACCCACAAGTAGCTCAATAACACCCTGAACCAATCGGAGTACAATGATGATAACCCACAAGTAGCTCAATAACACCCTGAACCAATCGGGGTGCAATGATGATAACCCACAAGTAGCTCAATAACACTGTGAACCAATCGGAGTACAATGATGATAACCCACAAGTAGCTCAATAACACTCTGAACCAATCGGAGTCCAATGATGATGTGATACAGCGTTGTGATGTTCTTTGTTATCTTTTTATCTCGTATAGTGGCTAGTACTTCAACGATCACAACACACAATATGATATATAATAGACTTGCACATAAAGTCTCTCTTCAATGTTCAACTATTAATGTTTATTGGTATGGAACATTGTTCATCAACATCTTCATTTTCTTACAAACTTGTGAGTCTACTTACGACATGTAGAATATATGTAACACAATGGAACACAATTCTTGGACACTTGTAAAACAACTTTTACTGATAACTTCTCTAGTGTCTTAATAATCTATCACTGACTTATGACTGTAACTTGTATATTTCTAACTGTTCTTGCTAACTCCATCAAAACTTATTACTACACTTCTAACTTAACTTTCTAACTGTTCTGACTCTAACTGTTAACTGGCTAACTGCCTTTAGCAGTTCGGCCGAAGCCATTTTAACTGACTCAGTCTACATTCTACTTCTTCTAATTCTCTGGCTTGACTTAACTGTCCTAACTCCTTCGACTTTAAATACTCCTCAACTCTCTTCTACCTGCGAGATGGTGACCAATAAGATCATCGCAATTTGACCACTCGCAACGAAACGTGATCTGGTCACTCAATGTTTACGTGTCCAGTGTCCACCATCTGTGACTCACCTGAACTTTCCCAAATTTGGACAAAGCATCCTGTTTTTCGCCTACTTGGCGACATAATGTTACCTCATGACAATGACCTCTCCTGGAAGTTGGATGACCACTATTTTATCAGCCGGCCAAAGTCATGGGATCAACGCATGCTCATCACAATAACAACCACTAGTTGTTGTGAACATGATGGACACTCGTGGAGATCTGACAATAACACCACGAGGTCGTTGCGTGATGGTCATCCTCACAACCACTGGGCGTATGTGTCGTTCCACTATTCTGGACCTCTCCTTCGGTGCGTGTCACTACCCACCCTCTACAACTGGTGAGTGGGGATCATGGAAAATCCCATCGCTTTGTCCAATTACTCTGAACCTCACTCCTTCCTCCAGGTTACTACCCTTCTCCTATAACCTCTACTGTAACTAAACTTCTCACTCACTAGTTATACTGAAATACCATAATTATAGTTGAATCTGCTGGTCGCCACTATATGATACTGCTATCGTCTATTGAGAAGCGGTAACAAGCTCTCAATAGCTCAACTCTATAACACTCCTCCCTATCCACTTATTAGATTTATAACACCGTTATAAATCTTTTTACCATCTACAAAAATAGTAATAGAGTTGTATGGAAACATCATTAATATATGACTATTAATCATAATAGTAAATCAAAAATTGTAAGTTACCTAAAAAAAATTTTCAGTACAATGTTCCTCTAAATAATTGTCACCATACAACATTCATTCTTTAATAATACATAAGCATCAACACAATCTAGGAGACAATAAGGTACTGAGCAATAAAAATTATTTGTAACAAATTTTCATAGGGGACATAATTTTCAAAATATGTCCAGTTGTGTCCCTTGAATGATTAACTCCACCATTTAACATAATGCAAGTCTTATTGAGAATTCTAACTACTTCTGATGACTGATTGCCAGCTTCTTGTGGCTACATCACAGGCATCACCAGACATCTGTTGACTGGCATCTGTGACTCCAAGATCCAATATCTAAAAATAAACTCATTAAAAAAAAACCATGTACAACAGTTATTATCATGCATTATTATTACAAGTCTTTATGCTTTAGAACATATCCGCTCAATTGACATAGAACATATACTGACAAAACGTAGACAATTCACACATCTCCGGAGACTACGGATCACAAACAACACTTAGTTTGAGCAACAATATATCAATATACATACATATATATACTTCAGACTTATTTACATCATACTCTTTCTCTGAGCCTCATTTCTCTATATATACCTGACTTCTTGTAAGTCATCATAAATCTCAATAATTTCTGGAGCTCTCTCTCAAGCTCCAGATTAATTACCCATGAGTCCATCCTTTAGACTCATTTCTCCTGATACTCTTCTAGTATCTCCTTAGGCTCAAGATCAGAATTATCTGGACACCATCCACTTGACAGTATCTATCAGTCATATTCATTTATTCGACTCAGCTATTTCTATTTACATCTCTTATACTCATAGGACTACCATTTAGTCTCTATAACTTCTGGAAACTCTCAAGTTCCATTTCTCTTTATATAACCTTTTACGAGTTACCACTCTGGTTACATGTTTCACATGAGTCTCCTCTAGACTCATCTTCTTTAATTTAAAAACCTAATTCTTTTAGGTTTCACTCAAACACAGGTCATCACCTTGTTTCTCACATCTCCTATCATTGGTCAGTTGTTCCTTGGATTACCATCCAACTTCGCAAGTTTAAGAACTCTGACCAACTCGTAGTCAGTACCATATGTTTCATTGATACTCCTCTAAACTCTCTAGTTCATCTGAGGTAATCTCTCTCTTGTTCCACAGCTCTCTTGTCTACTATATTCTCTTGTTCCACAGCTCCCTTGTCTACTATATTCTCTTGTTACTTCACTATATGTCTGTCAATTCTGAGTTCTCTTAACCCTAGGTACACTAAGACTTCTGCGTCTGTAAATAGCGTCCTCTCAACTCGACTCAAGCCTTAATTAAGCCGATGTAAACATGGTTATCACCATTTTTTTATTCGTTACTTCGGGTGACTCACTCCCCAAGTGGTCACCTATATGGCTTAACTAAATTCTGGCTTCTCATTAGTCAGTTATCACAGGTAAACCTTGGGAATCCCTTACCCTTGTTTACGTTCTCGTCTATCGACTCTCGTATTTCTTATACGATCATTACTTTAGGAACCTTATTGTTCCTTTATTGACATCTTCATACATATAGTCTTTATAATTCATCTCCTGTCTACATAGTAGTTATTAATATCTCTTGTTGATGCATAAGACCCGTTTAGTCTTATCTAAGTTCCTTCTATTTCTTATTGAAGCATGAGACCCGTTTAGTCTCATCTAAGTTCCTCCTATTTCATATTGAAAATGAGCTCATACTTGAATCACATCTTCTCCTATGATTTCTTCCTTGCTGGCTAAATCTAAAGTTCCATTCATTGTCGTAAAATCCTTCCTAAGTCAATATAATTTAATCATCTGTCCTCTGTTGGCTAGTCCTTTAATGAAAATATTTATGATCTGTCACTGGATATCATCTCTTCCACCAGATCTCACAAATGCCCTTTCCGTTAGACCAATACTCTGTCTCCGTATGTACATACAGGCATTAATTCTACCTTACCTTCCCATGAATGTGGATACCTCATCCGATCAAGCCTGGAAGTTATATTCTTTAGGTCTCTCCAGTTCAGTGTTAAGTCTGCAAATTCTCTACACTCTCCCTCCGTCCTCTTAAGTTTGATGGCAGGTTTATCGCCGGTCTCAGTTCGTTCAGTGTTTCGGTTGTGGGGTCTACTGTGGTTGCCATGTTTCCTATAATACCTACCTCTCCCTTCTATTGATAGAACAAACAATTAAAATTTATTATATGTTATATTACATGTACTAATTATCAGCACTTTATGAGCTCTGGCCTCAGTCTCTGAAATAAACAGAAATTATTATTAATTTCCCTGTGGAATAAAAACAGTGTAGTCTAAAAATTATTATTATTTAATTTCCCTGTGGAATAAAAACAGTTTAGTCTAAAAATTATTATTATTAAATATGTTTATCTTAAATTTATGACAAACATGATTAGTCTTCATTCACTTTCAACATCAACATAAACCAGTTAAAAAAATTCAACCTGCACATAAAAAATGTCATTACAAATATCATCATATGTCAATGTACCAATAATAATACTATATTTTAAAATCAATTATTTATCCAAACTTCACAACTTAATTAACTATTTAATACATTAATATTTAACTACTTAATAACTTAATTACTTAACTACTTAATTAATAAATAAATTAATTAACTACTTAATAACTCTAATTAATTAATTATTGTTTCTCAGCTGTGCTGACAATCGGTCTTCTTCCTTCTGGTCTTCTAATGTCTAATCTTAATGTTAATTTATTTTAATTTCTAACACACGCGAATGGCCATTGTAATATTTATCTATTAACACTCTTACTTGTTACTTGACTTGTTTCTCTAAATAAAGACTACACCACTTGAAATTATTAATTATCAATCACAATTCACAATTTTCCTCAATAAATTGCCACATGAGAAAATCCGACACATGTTCGACAATTACAAATGTGTCCGGAGTTATCTGACGATGACGATATTCTGTTGAGAGTTATGCCTCTTCCTGAATACTTTCAAAATAAACACTGTGGTGGGTCACAGTTCAAAGGTCGGACTCATTGATGAACTTTGAATCTCAGGTGGACGAAACAATGATTTGTTGCAACTTGACGCTATGACTTGATACCAACAAAACAGGTAATATTGACTGATAATTTGACAATCTCTTGGCTGGTCAGATTTAATGCTGAATAAAATTTTAGTGCCTCTCTTAGACACTTGACACAGATAAATTTCAGACTTGTAACAGCATAATTTGACTTTTTGACCCTTGCGGACTTCTCCATGCACAACTGGACAGACACAGGTAAATTTGTTGACGTATAAACTCTTGACCTCAGCGGCGGTACACGGTGATTTCCCAAGTTGTAGACTGGACAGGCTTTTTATATCTCCGTTAACTTTCTGTCACTCATCTATTTGATTTCTCTCCGAGACAACCTCAGGCTTGAATCCCTGGTTACTGACAACAAATAATCAAACCTGTTACAGCGTTGTGATGTTCTTTGTTATCTTTTTATCTCGTATAGTGGCTAGTACTTCAATGATCACAACACACAATATGATATATAATAGACTTGCACATAAAGTCTCTCTTCAATGTTCAACTATTAATGTTTATTGGTATGGAACATTGTTCATCAACATCTTCATTTTCTTACAAACTTGTGAGTCTACTTACGACATGTAGAATATATGTAACACAATGGAACACAATTCTTGGACACTTGTAAAACAACTTTTACTGATAACTTCTCTAGTGTCTTAATAATCTATCACTGACTTATGACTGTAACTTGTATATTTCTAACTGTTCTTGCTAACTCCATCAAAACTTATTACTACACTTCTAACTTAACTTTCTAACTGTTCTGACTCTAACTGTTAACTGGCTAACTGCCTTTAGCAGTTCGGCCGAAGCCGTTTTAACTGACTCAGTCTACATTCTACTTCTTCTAATTCTCTGGCTTGACTTAACTGTCCTAACTCCTTCGACTTTAAATACTCCTCAACTCTCTTCTACCTGCGAGATGGTGACCAATAAGATCATCGCAATTTGACCACTCGCAACGAAACGTGATCTGGTCACTCAATGTTTACGTGTCCAGTGTCCACCATCTGTGACTCACCTGAACTTTCCCAAATTTGGACAAAGCATCCTGTTTTTCGCCTACTTGGCGACATAATGTTACCTCATGACAATGACCTCTCCTGGAAGTTGGATGACCACTATTTTATCAGCCGGCCAAAGTCATGGGATCAACGCATGCTCATCACAATAACAACCACTAGTTGTTGTGAACATGATGGACACTCGTGGAGATCTGACAATAACACCACGAGGTCGTTGCGTGATGGTCATCCTCACAACCACTGGGCGTATGTGTCGTTCCACTATTCTGGACCTCTCCTTCGGTGCGTGTCACTACCCACCCTCTACAACAGGTGAGTAGGGATCATGGAAAATCCCATCGCTTTGTCCAATTACTCTGAACCTCACTCCTTCCTCCAGGTTACTACCCTTCTCCTATAACCTCTACTGTAACTAAACTTCTGACTCACTAGTTATACTGAAATACCATCATTATAGTTAAATCTGCTGGTCGCCACTATATGATACTGCTATCGTCTATTGAGAAGCGGTAACAAGCTCTCAATAGCTCAACTCTATAACACTCCTCCCTATCCACTTATTAGATTTATAACACCGTTATAAATCTTTTTACCATCTACAAAAATAGTAATAGAGTTGTATGGAAACATCATTAATATATGACTATTAATCATAATAGTAAATCAAAAATTGTAAGTTACCTAAAAAAAATTTTCAGTACAATGTTCCTCTAAATAATTGTCACCATACAACATTCATTCTTTAATAATACATAAGCATCAACACAATCTAGGAGACAATAAGGTACTGAGCAATAAAAATTATTTGTAACAAATTTTCATAGGGGACATAATTTTCAAAATATGTCCAGTTGTGTCCCTTGAATGATTAACTCCACCATTTAACATAATGCAAGTCTTATTGAGAATTCTAACTACTTCTGATGACTGATTGCCAGCTTCTTGTGGCTACATCACAGGCATCACCAGACATCTGTTGACTGGCATCTGTGACTCCAAGATCCAATATCTAAAAATAAACTCATAAAAAAAAACCATGTACAACAGTTATTATCATGCATTATTATTACAAGTCTTTATGCTTTAGAACATATCCGCTCAATTGACATAGAACATATACTGACAAAACGTAGACAATTCACACATCTCCGGAGACTACGGATCACAAACAACACTTAGTTTGAGCAACAATATATCAATATACATACATATATATACTTCAGACTTATTTACATCATACTCTTTCTCTGAGCCTCATTTCTCTATATATACCTGACTTCTTGTAAGTCATCATAAATCTCAATAATTTCTGGAACTCTCTCTCAAGCTCCAGATTAATTACCCATGAGTCCATCCTTTAGACTCATTTCTCCTGATACTCTTCTAGTATCTCCTTAGGCTCAAGATCAGAATTATCTGGACACCATCCACTTGACAGTATCTATCAGTCATATTCATTTATTCGACTCAGCTATTTCTATTTACATCTCTTATACTCATAGGACTACCATTTAGTCTCTATAACTTCTGGAAACTCTCAAGTTCCATTTCTCTTTATATAACCTTTTACGAGTTACCACTCTGGTTACATGTTTCACATGAGTCTCCTCTAGACTCATCTTCTTTAATTTAAAAACCTAATTCTTTTAGGTCTCACTCAAACACAGGTCATCACCTTGTTTCTCACATCTCCTATCATTGGTCAGTTGTTCCTTGGATTACCATCCAACTTCGCAAGTTTAAGAACTCTGACCAACTCGTAGTCAGTACCATATGTTTCATTGATACTCCTCTAAACTCTCTAGTTCATCTGAGGTAATCTCTCTCTTGTTCCACAGCTCTCTTGTCTACTATATTCTCTTGTTCCACAGCTCTCTTGTCTACTATATTCTCTTGTTCCACAGCTCTCTTGTCTACTATATTCTCTTGTTCCACAGCTCTCTTGTCTACTATATTCTCTTGTTACTTCACTATATGTCTGTCAATTCTGAGTTCTCTTAACCCTAGGTACACTAAGACTTCTGCGTCTGTAAATAGCGTCCTCTCAACTCGACTCAAGCCTTAATTAAGCCAATGTAAACATGGTTATCACCATTTTTTTATTCGTTACTTCGGGTGACTCACTCCCCAAGTGGTCACCTATATGGCTTAACTAAATTCTGGCTTCTCATTAGTCAGTTATCACAGGTAAACCTTGGGAATCCCTTACCCTTGTTTACGTTCTCGTCTATCGACTCTCGTATTTCTTATACGATCATTACTTTAGGAACCTTATTGTTCCTTTATTGACATCTTCATACATATAGTCTTTATAATTCATCTCCTGTCTACATAGTAGTTATTAATATCTCTTGTTGATGCATAAGACCCGTTTAGTCTTATCTAAGTTCCTTCTATTTCTTATTGAAGCATGAGACCCGTTTAGTCTCATCTAAGTTCCTCCTATTTCATATTGAAAATGAGCTCATACTTGAATCACATCTTCTCCTATGATTTCTTCCTTGCTGGCTAAATCTAAAGTTCCATTCATTGTCGTAAAATCCTTCCTAAGTCAATATAATTTAATCATCTGTCCTCTGTTGGCTAGTCCTTTAATGAAAATATTTATGATCTGTCACTGGATATCATCTCTTCCACCAGATCTCACAAATGCCCTTTCCGTTAGACCAATACTCTGTCTCCGTATGTACATACAGGCATTAATTCTACCTTACCTTCCCATGAATGTGGATACCTCATCCGATCAAGCCTGGAAGTTATATTCTTTAGGTCTCTCCAGTTCAGTGTTAAGTCTGCAAATTCTCTACACTCTCCCTCCGTCCTCTTAAGTTTGATGGCAGGTTTATCGCCGGTCTCAGTTCGTTCAGTGTTTCGGTTGTGGGGTCTACTGTGGTTGCCATGTTTCCTATAATACCTACCTCTCCCTTCTATTGATAGAACAAACAATTAAAATTTATTATATGTTATATTACATGTACTAATTATCAGCACTTTATGAGCTCTGGCCTCAGTCTCTGAAATAAACAGAAATTATTATTAATTTCCCTGTGGAATAAAAACAGTGTAGTCTAAAAATTATTATTATTTAATTTCCCTGTGGAATAAAAACAGTTTAGTCTAAAAATTATTATTATTAAATATGTTTATCTTAAATTTATGACAAACATGATTAGTCTTCATTCACTTTCAACATCAACATAAACCAGTTAAAAAAATTCAACCTGCACATAAAAAATGTCATTACAAATATCATCATATGTCAATGTACCAATAATAATACTATATTTTAAAATCAATTATTTATCCAAACTTCACAACTTAATTAACTATTTAATACATTAATATTTAACTACTTAATAACTTAATTACTTAACTACTTAATTAATAAATAAATTAATTAACTACTTAATAACTCTAATTAATTAATTATTGTTTCTCAGCTGTGCTGACATTCGGTCTTCTTCCTTCTGGTCTTCTAATGTCTAATGTTAATGTTAATTTATTTTAATTTCTAACACACGCGAATGGCCATTGTAATATTTATCTATTAACACTCTTACTTGTTACTTGACTTGTTTCTCTAAATAAAGACTACACCACTTGAAATTATTAATTATCAATCACAATTCACAATTTTCCTCAATAAATTGCCACATGAGAAAATCCGACACATGTTCGACAATTACAAATGTGTCCGGAGTTATCTGACGATGACGATATTCTGTTGAGAGTTATGCCTCTTCCTGAATACTTTCAAAATAAACACTGTGGTGGGTCACAGTTCAAAGGTCGGACTCATTGATGAACTTTGAATCTCAGGTGGACGAAACAATGATTTGTTGCAACTTGACGCTATGACTTGATACCAACAAAACAGGTAATATTGACTGATAATTTGACAATCTCTTGGCTGGTCAGATTTAATGCTGAATAAAATTTTAGTGCCTCTCTTAGACACTTGACACAGGTAAATTTCAGACTTGTAACAGCATAATTTGACTTTTTGACCCTTGCGGACTTCTCCATGCACAACTGGACAGACACAGGTAAATTTGTTGACGTATAAACTCTTGACCTCAGCGGCGGTACACGGTGATTTCCCAAGTTGTAGACTGGACAGGCTTTTTATATCTCCGTTAACTTTCTGTCACTCATCTATTTGATTTCTCTCCGCGACAACCTCAGGCTTGAATCCCTGGTTACTGACAACAAATAATCAAACCTGTTACAGCGTTGTGATGTTCTTTGTTATCTTTTTATCTCGTATAGTGGCTAGTACTTCAATGATCACAACACACAATATGATATATAATAGACTTGCACATAAAGTCTCTCTTCAATGTTCAACTATTAATGTTTATTGGTATGGAACATTGTTTATCAACATCTTCATTTTCTTACAAACTTGTGAGTCTACTTACGACATGTAGAATATATGTAACACAATGGAACACAATTCTTGGACACTTGTAAAACAACTTTTACTGATAACTTCTCTAGTGTCTTAATAATCTATCACTGACTTATGACTGTAACTTGTATATTTCTAACTGTTCTTGCTAACTCCATCAAAACTTATTACTACACTTCTAACTTAACTTTCTAACTGTTCTGACTCTAACTGTTAACTGGCTAACTGCCTTTAGCAGTTCGGCCGAAGCCGTTTTAACTGACTCAGTCTACATTCTACTTCTTCTAATTCTCTGGCTTGACTTAACTGTCCTAACTCCTTCGACTTTAAATACTCCTCAACTCTCTTCTACCTGCGAGATGGTGACCAATAAGATCATCGCAATTTGACCACTCGCAACGCAACGTGATCTGGTCACTCAATGTTTACGTGTCCAGTGTCCACCATCTGTGACTCACCTGAACTTTCCCAAATTTGGACAAAGCATCCTGTTTTTCGCCTACTTGGCGACATAATGTTACCTCATGACAATGACCTCTCCTGGAAGTTGGATGACCACTATTTTATCAGCCGGCCAAAGTCATGGGATCAACGCATGCTCATCACAATAACAACCACTAGTTGTTGTGAACATGATGGACACTCGTGGAGATCTGACAATAACACCACGAGGTCGTTGCGTGATGGTCATCCTCACAACCACTGGGCGTATGTGTCGTTCCACTATTCTGGACCTCTCCTTCGGTGCGTGTCACTACCCACCCTCTACAACAGGTGAGTAGGGATCATGGAAAATCCCATCGCTTTGTCCAATTACTCTGAACCTCACTCCTTCCTCCAGGTTACTACCCTTCTCCTATAACCTCTACTGTAACTAAACTTCTCACTCACTAGTTATACTGAAATACCATCATTATAGTTAAATCTGCTGGTCGCCACTATATGATACTGCTATCGTCTATTGAGAAGCGGTAACAAGCTCTCAATAGCTCAACTCTATAACAGATGGCCCTTAAACAACTTTAAAAAAACTAACTTAAACGGTGAATGGAAGACAGGAGTTTGGCTTCTCTTCATCTAACACCAACATCTGACCCCATAAGCCTAGAACATCACATTATTCCAGGCCTCTCTAACTATGATTGATCCACCGTTATCAATTATAGCAAGAGATCATAAACTGACAGTAATTTTCAATAAAGTAACCAATTACCCATTATCATTGGACAGTTATCCCCACTATTGTCCAACAAGGAAATAACTCTGGAGGCAAAACGAGAGCTACACAAGACAATCTTCATCCCAACGTTGTGCTACCAATGCCAGACCTGGACCCTAGATACAAGAACAATAAGAAAAATAACCACCACTGAGATGAAATGTGTTGGACGAATGACAGGAAACAGTCTGAGAGGTAAGATCAGAAATGAAGAACTGAGAAAAAAGCTAGGAATAGCCCCCGTCATAGAATATATCAACAACAATAGCAATCAACATTTTTCGGGCACATCATGAGAAGAGGAAAGTTGGAATACTTGGTTACAACTGGCAAAATAAAAGGAAAGAGAGATCACGGACGACAAAGGGAGAAAATACTGGATAGCTTGGTGTCATGGCATGGAAAACAGTCAACAACAGAACTGATACGATGCACTGTGGATAGAAGATTGTGGAGGGACATGATCGCCTACGCCAACCGGCAGGGTACATGATGATGATAGAATATATAAGGAAACAACAGATAAAATGGTTTGGCCACGTGACAAGGCAGAAAGATCAAAACACAACACAACGAGCCATCAACAAACGTTGTGAGAACACCAGACCCAAGGGTCGACCACGAAAAAGATGGATCGATGGAATATTAGAAACACTAGGAAACAACAGCAGCAGAGGCGAACAGAAGAGCAAAAGACCGAAAATTATATCTCCCCTCGACGCTGAAAGGCAGATGATGAAGGAAAGAGGAAGAACCAATTACCCATCTCCGAACTCTGATAGTTCTCAAAGATGACCGGAACGCCTTAAAAAAAGACAAAACTAATGTAAAAGAAAATAATCGGCAGAAAAAGTAGAACGAGAAAAAGAAGAGGAATTTGAAGAAGAAATAGAAAAAAGAATAATAATTAGAAGGAACAGAAAAATATGAAGAATTAGAAGGTGAAACAGAATAAAATAAGAGTTAGGAGAAACAGAAAAAATAAGAATGAGAAGGAGAAATGAAAAAAAAGAATTAGAAGGAGAAACAGAAAAAATAAGAATTAGAAGAAGAAACAGAAAAAATAAGAATTAAAAGGAGAAACAGAAAAAATAAGAATTAGAAGAAGAAACAGAAAAAATAAGAATTAAAAGGAGAAACAGAAAAAATAAGAATTAGAAGGAGAAACAGAAAAAGAAGAAGCATAAGAAAAGAGTTACCTATAAGTACTTCAACTCTTAGTTTTAGACTGTTGTATGTCCTTGACATATGTAACTCAGCCTTGAACCCAAGGTTGACCTTTACCTATAATTAACTTCAGCATATTGTTGATACAATCTCCAACAAGGAGACTTCAATATACATCCTCTACTGATGTCCTTACAATTACCGGTTGGAACTTGCAACCGAGGGTCGTCACGGTCGCTGCGCCGGCTATATTTGTGTCAGAACGCCGCTATTAGGTGCCATTCTTATTCTAGAGCATGGAAGCTATATCCTGCCCCAGCGGAAACATTGTCTCAAAGCTTAGTCACTGTAGTCAAAACTCGTGCAGGAACTGTCCTCGTACACGCCTCGTTCGCCACGGACAACACGACAACTACAGTTACCGCTACTTGTGGTTCTTAGATTACACGAGAATGAACGGGTCCGATAAACTATTCCCAACAAGCTCGCTTCATTTCACAGTCAGTTCGGTTATCCGCAAGCTACCTTGATAGTTATAGTGTGGTATATTAATAATGCAATAAATGGTAAGTGCCGAAAATACTTTTCTGCATTTTAACTTTGTTTTAGATTATTTTTAATTTGTTTTAGATTATTTTAATTTTGTCTTTTGTTTTTTTTTTTTAAATTTTTGCTTGTTTAGATAATTTCAACTTTGTCTTGCCTACATTATTTGAACTTTTGTCTTGCCTACATTATTTGAACTTTTGTCTTGCCTACATTATTTTAACTGGATATTAATTGGATTATTTTAACTGTATCCTACATTGTTTTGAATGTGGCTTTCTTAGATTATTTTAACTTTATATAGATTATTTCAACTTTTTCTTGCTTATATAATTTTAACATTGTGTAATTTAAATTATTTTAACTTTGTCTTATTATATTAATATTATTTTTAATTTTGTCTTACTTAGATTATTTTAACTTTATCTTGTTTAGATCATTTTTAATTTGTCTTACTGAGATTATTTTAACTTTGTCTTGTTTAGATTATTTTAACTTTGATTTACTTTAAGATTATTTTTAATTTGTCTTGCTTATAATATATAGGCTTTGTTATATTTTAAATGTTTTATCTGTGCCACGCATACAATATTTTAACTTTATGTGAGATTGTTTTGTCTTACTTAAATTATTTAACTTTGCTATGTCGCAAGTATTTTAACTTTGTCTTACATTCGATTATTTTAACTTTGTCTTGTTTAAATTATTTTAACTTTGTCTTGTTTAAATTATTTTAACTTTGCTATGTTTCAAGTATTTTACTCTGCTCGTGTCAAGTATTTTAGCTTTGCTATGTTTCAAATGAGAAAGAGAGTTCATCGGTGCTATATAGAACCAATTGTGACCTATGGAAGCGAATCATGGACAGTAGACAAACAAATGAAAAGACGATTAGAGGCCACAGAGATGGGATTTCTCAGAAAAATGTTGAAAGTTCCCTGGACAGCTGAAAAGACCAATGAGGAAGTTCTCAAAGAGGCCAACACAAAAAGGCAGCTCCTAAAAATCATCAGAAAGAAACAATCAACACTTTTCGGGCACATCATGATTAGAGAAAAGTTGAAATACTTGGTTACAACTGGCAAAATAAAAGAAAAGAAATATCGCGGACGACAAAGAGAGAAAATACTGGATAGTTTGGTGTCATGGCATGGAAAACAGTCAACAGAACTGATACGATGCAATGTAGATAGAAGATTGTGGAAGGACATGATCGCCTACGCCAACCGGTATGGCACATGATGATGATGTTTCGAATACTTTAACTTTGCAATGTTTCAAGTATTTTACTCTCCTTGTTTCAAGTATTTTACTCTGCTTGTGTCAAGTATTTTACTCTGCTTGTGTCAAGTATTTTACTCTGCTTGTGTCAAGTATTTTACTCTGCTTGTGTCAAATATTTTACTCTCCTTGTGTCAAGTATTTTACTCTGCTTGTGTCAAATATTTTACTCTGCTTGTGTCAAGTATTTTACTCTGCTTGTGTCAAGTATTTTACTCTGCTTGTGTCAAGTATTTTACTCTGCTTGTGTCAAGTATTTTACTCTGCTTGTGTCATGTATTTTACTCTGCTTGTGTCAAGTATTTTACTCTGCTTGTGTCAAGTATTTTACTCTCCTTGTGTCAAGTATTTTACTCTGCTTGTGTCAAGTATTTTACTCTGCTTGTGTCAAGTATTTTACTCTGCTTGTGTCAAGTATTTTACTCTGCTTGTGTCAAGTATTTTACTCTCCTTGTGTCAAGTATTTTACTCTCCTTGTGTCAAGTATTTTACTCTCCTTGTGTCAAGTATTTTACTCTCCTTGTGTCAAATATTTTACTCTCCTTGTGTCAAGTATTTTACTCTGCTTGTGTCAAGTATTTTACTCTCCTTGTGTCAAGTATTTTACTCTGCTTGTGTCAAGTATTTTACTCTGCTTGTATCAAGTATTTTACTCTCCTTGTGTCAAGTATTTTACTCTCCTTGTGTCAAGTATTTTACTCTGCTTGTGTCAAGTGTTTTAACTTTGATATCTGTCTCGGTATGAATAAGTTAACTACACCTTCTTTGAAGTGCTTAGAATTAGGCGGCATGTTGTCTAGATTCAGGAGAGCCACAAGGGGATTGGGGGTAGACTTGTGAACCAGTTTATTGTTTCACAGTGCCGGTCTGTTGCTGGGGGAGGATCTGAACGGTTATGGGCTGTTGTTCGATAAGCGGTGAGGATAATTCGAAAACTAACACTATCACCGTTTTTAACTTTGCCTTAATTTGAATGTTTTTATTCTGTATTTTGTTTTCTGGGAAAAAAATTATCTCCATTTTCATTCTAAAATAGGAAGAAAAAAACCAAGTGTTAAAAATAGATGTAGTAATTTATAGTTTATGGCCATAGCCGTCTAGACGGTTGGTAACAAGCAATCGAAGAGAAGCGTAAGCGGTCTAATTGTTCATGTAACGTGTTGATTATAGAAACATGTTTTCCCCATTAAACACCCCTGATCGACCAGATCCTTTTTCCACCTTTAGACTCCTCTGTCTCTCAATGTTTACATCATTGTCCCAACTTTAGACTCCTCTGTCTCTCAATGTTTACATCATTGTCCCAACTTTAGACTCCTCTGTCTCTCAATGTTTACATCATTGTCCCAACTTTAGACTCCTCTGTCTCTCAATGTTTACATCATTGTCCCAACTTTAGAATCCTCTGTCTCTCAATGTTTACATCATTGTCCCACATTTAGACTCCTCTGTCTCTCTATGTTTACATCATTGTCCTACATTTACACTCCTCTGTCTCTCAATGTTTAGAATCATTGTCCCACGTTTACACTACTCTGTCTCTCAATGTTTAAATCATTGTCCCACATTTACACTCCTCTTCTCTCTATGTTTACATCATTGTCCCAACTTTAGACTCCTCTGTCTCTCAATGTTTACATCATTGTCCCACATTTAGACTCCTCTGTCTCTCAATGTTTACATCATTGTCCCACCTTTAGACTCCTCTGTCTCTCAATGTTTACATCATTGTCCCAACTTTAGCTTCCTCTGTCTCTCAATGTTTACATCATTGTCCCACCTTTAGACTCCTCTGTCTCTCTATGTTTACATCATTGTCCCAACTTTAGCTTCCTCTGTCTCTCAATGTTTACATCATTGTCCCACCTTTAGACTCCTCTGTCTCTCAATGTTTACATCATTGTCCCAACTTTAGCTTCCTCTGTCTCTCAATGTTTACATCATTGTCCCAATTTTAGACTCCTCTGACTCTATGTTTACTTCATTGTCCCACCTTTAGACTCCTCTGTCTCTCTATGTTTACATCATTGTCCCAACTTTAGACTCCTCTGTCTCTCTGTGTTTACATCATTGTCCCAACTTTAGACTCCTCTGTCTCTCAATGTTTACATCATTGTCCCAACTTTAGACTCCTCTGTCTCTCTATGTTTACATCATTGTCCCAATTTTAGACTCCTCTGTCTCTCTATGTTTACATCATTGTCCCAATTTTAGACTCCTCTGTCTCTCTATGTTTACATAATTGTCCCACCTTTAGTCTCCCCTGTCTCTCAATGTTTACATCATTGTCCCACCTTTAGACTCCTCTGTCTCTCAATGTTTACATCATTGTCCCACATTTAGACTCCTCTGTCTCTCAATGTTTACATCATTGTCCTACATTTAGACTCCTCTGTCCCTCAATGTTTACATCATTGTCCCACCTTTCGACTCCTCTGTCTCTCAATGTTTACATCATTGTCCCAACTTTAGACTCCTCTGTCTCTCAATGTTTACATCATTGTCCCACATTTAGACTCCTCTGTCTCTGTATGTTTACATCATTGTCCTACATTTACACTCCTCTGTCTCTCAATGTTTACATCATTGTCCCACGTTTACACTACTCTGTCTCTCAATGTTTACATCATTGTCCCACATTTACACTCCTCTTCTCTCTATGTTTACATCATTGTCCCAACTTTAGACTCCTCTGTCTCTCAATGTTTACATCATTGTCCCAACTTTAGACTCCTCTGTCTCTCAATGTTTACATCATTGTCCCAACTTTAGACTCCTCTGTCTCTCAATGTTTACATCATTGTCCCAACTTTAGCTTCTCTCTGTCTCTCAATGTTTACATCATTGTCCCAACTTTAGACTCCTCTGTCTCTCAATGTTTACATCATTGTCCCAATTTTAGACTCCTCTGTCTCTCTATGTTTACATCATTGTCCCACCTTTAGACTCCTCTGTCTCTCTATGTTTACATCATTGTCCCAACTTTAGACTCCTCTGTCTCTCTGTGT
This sequence comes from Megaustenia siamemsis, assembly GCA_032433765.1. NCBI lineage: Eukaryota > Metazoa > Mollusca > Gastropoda > Stylommatophora > Ariophantidae > Megaustenia > Megaustenia siamemsis. The sequence continues at coordinate 68,104,092 of JAVIAB010000108.1, forward strand.
TTACATCATTGTCCCAACTTTAGACTCCTCTGTCTCTCAATGTTTACATCATTGTCTCAACTTTAGGCTCCTCTGTCTCTCTATGTTTACATCATTGTCCCAATTTTAGACTCCTCTGTCTCTCTATGTTTACATCATTGTCCCAACTTTAGACTCCTCTGTCTCTCTATGTTTACATAATTGTCCCACCTTTAGTCTCCCTGTCTCTCAATGTTTACATCATTGTCCCACCTTTAGACTCCTCTGTCTCTCAATGTTTACATCATTGTCCCACGTTTAGACTCCTCTGTCTCTCAATGTTTACATCATTGTCCTACATTTAGACTCCTCTGTCCCTCAATGTTTACATCATTGTCCCACATTTAGTCTCCTCTGTCCCTCAATGTTTACATCATTGTCCTACATTTAGACTCCTCTGTCCCTCAATGTTTACATCATTGTCCCAACTTTAGACTCCTCTGTCCCTCAATGTTTACATCATTGTCCCAACTTTAGACTCCTCTGTCCCTCAATGTTTACATCATTGTCCCACCTTTAGACTCCTCTGTCTCTCAATGTTTACATCATTGTCCCACCTTTAGTCTCCTCTGTCCCTCAATGTTTACATCAATTTCCCACCTTTAGACTCCTCTGTCTCTCAATGTTTACATCATTGTCCCACATTTAGACTCCTCTGTCTCTCTATGTTTACATCATTGTCCTACATTTAGACTCCTCTGTCTCTCTATGTTTACATCATTGTCCCACATTTAGACTCCTCTGTCTCTCTATGTTTACATCATTGTCCTACATTTAGACTCCTGTGTCTCTCAATGTTTACATCATTGTCCCACATTTAGACTCCTCTGTCTCTCTATGTTTACATCATTGTCCCACATTTAGACTCCTCTGTCTCTCAATGTTTACATCATTGTCCCACCTTTAGACTCCTCTGTCTCTCAATGTTTACATCATTTTCCCACATTTAGACTCCTCTGTCTCTCAATGTTTACATCATTGTCCCACATTTAGACTCCTCTGTCTCGCAATGTTTACATCATTGTCCCAACTTTAGACTCCTCTGTCCCTCAATGTTTACATCATTGTCCCACCTTTAGTTTCCTCTGTCTCTCTATGTTTACATCATTGTCCCACCTTTAGTCTCCTCTGTCCCTCAATGTTTACATCATTGTCCCACCTTTAGTCTCCTCTGTCCCTCAATGTTTACATCATTGTCCCACCTTTAGTCTCCTCTGTCCCTCAATGTTTACATCATTGTCCCACCTTTAGTCTCCTCTGTCCCTCAATGTTTACATCATTGTCCCACCTTTAGTCTCCTCTGTCCCTCAATGTTTACATCATTGTCCCACCTTTAGTCTCCTCTGTCCCTCAATGTTTACATCATTGTCCCACCTTTGGTCTCCTCTGTCTCTCTATGTTTACATCATTGTCCCACCTTTAGACTCCTCTGTCTCTGAATGTTTACATCATTGTCCCAACTTTAGTCTCCTCTGTCCCTCAATGTTTACATCATTGTCCCACCTTTAGTCTCCTCTGTTTCTCTATGTTTACATCATTGTCCCACCTTTAGTCTCCTCTGTCTCTCTATGTTTACATCATTGTCCCACCTTTAGTCTCCTCTGTCTCTCTATGTTTACATCATTGTCCCACCTTTAGTCTCCTCTGTCTCTCTATGTTTACATCATTGTCCCACCTTTAGTCTCCTCTGTCTCTCTATGTTTACATCATTGTCCCACCTTTAGTCTCCTCTGTCTCTCTATGTTTACATCATTGTCCCACCTTTAGACTCCTCTGTCTCTCAATGTTTACATCATTGTCCCACATTTAGACTCCTCTGTCTCTCAATGTTTACATCATTGTCCCACATTTAGACTCCTCTGTCTCTCAATGTTTACATCATTGTCCCAACTTTAGACTCCTCTGTCCCTCAATGTTTACATCATTGTCCCACCTTTAGTTTCCTCTGTCTCTCTATGTTTACATCATTGTCCCACCTTTAGTCTCCTCTGTCCCTCAATGTTTACATCATTGTCCCACCTTTAGTCTCCTCTGTTCCTCAATGTTTACATCATTGTCCCACCTTTAGTCTCCTCTGTCCCTCAATGTTTACATCATTGTCCCACCTTTAGTCTCCTCTGTCCCTCAATGTTTACATCATTGTCCCACCTTTAGTCTCCTCTGTCCCTCAATGTTTACATCATTGTCCCACCTTTAGTCTCCTCTGTCCCTCAATGTTTACATCATTGTCCCACCTTTGGTCTCCTCTGTCTCTCTATGTTTACATCATTGTCCCACCTTTAGACTCCTCTGTCCCTCAATGTTTACATTATTGTCCCAACTTTAGTCTCCTCTGTCCCTCAATGTTTACATCATTGTCCCACCTATAGTCTCCTCTGTCTCTCTATGTTTACATCATTGTCCCACCTTTAGTCTCCTCTGTCTCTCTATGTTTACATCATTGTCCCACCTTTAGTCTCCTCTGTCTCTCTATGTTTACATCATTGTCCCACCTTTAGTCTCCTCTGTCTCTCTATGTTTACATCATTATCCACCTTTAGTCTCCTCTGTCTCTCTATGTTTACATCATTGTCCCACCTTTAGTCTCCTCTGTCTCTCTATGTTTACATCATTGTCCCACCTTTAGTCTCCTCTGTCTCTCTATGTTTACATCATTGTCCCACCTTTAGTCTCCTCTGTCTCTCTATGTTTACATCATTGTCCCACCTTTAGTCTCCTCTGTCTCTCTATGTTTACATCATTGTCCCACCAATTCTCTGTGGCAAGGCCGTCTCACAGCAGCGGAACTGGAAGTTATTCACTTGATTGTTTATGGCTTGCGCCAGGATCGGTGAACCAGAACCATACAGATCCTGCTCCACCACTCCGTGGTGCCTCCAGTAACAGACTAACCTGTCTAGTCTCGCTAAACGAGTAGGGATCGAAGAGGGAAGACTACCTGGTAGTCAGAAATATCGTACTGAAGTCGGATGTATTGGGTCGAAAGGTGCAAGTATCACAGTTATACTGCTAACCACAGCACAACGCAGACACGCCCAATTAACGTCCTTTTAAGGGCGGATGATGAAGAGGTGTGATGCTTTAGTCAGCATGTGAACTCAAACGAACGAACACACATCCTCCCCCTCTTTCCTGAAGCAAAGAAGGACAAGCTTGGCGATGTCCTCTTTGTCGAGAGTAAGGCAAAAACTCAGTGCCAGAGCTGCCAGCACGTCCTGGCCGTGTACACCAGAAGCTTATCGGCACGTCCTGGCCGTGTACACCAGAAGCTTATCGGCACGTCCTGGCCGTGTACACCAGAAGCTTATCGGCACGTCCTGGCCGTGTACAACAGAAGCTTATCGGCACGTCCTGGCCGTGTACACCAGAAGCTTATCGGCACGTCCTGGCCGTGTACACCAGAAGCTTGTCGGCTGTTTCGTTGCCATATACACCAGCGTGCCCTGGACAGTACACTTAGGTTAACTTTGGAGACATCCAAGAGGAGCTGCATCCACTCTTGCCGCAAGCACTGTCTGTCAATCTTCTGCAGCATGCTTTGCTGTGAGTCAGTCACCAAGACTGCGAGATCCACGTTCTGTGTAACCAACCATGTTATCGGCGCCGTTGCTGCTTCTGTCTCCATTCTGATGCTGGACAACGTCATGCTACATTTGCCAGATTCCCTAACCACGTCTCTGCCATGTTGGTATACCACAAAACCTTAACCACTGCGCTGTCCACTGGAGTTCCCCGTGTAAATGAGGTTGCATCCCGTGGTAAGGACGTTTTTATCGATGGCTTCCCTTATAACGGCCTCAGTATCATGATGAGTCAGTACAAACTAAAGTTAAATAATATTGTCTTATGCTATATGTCGTTTTACTGAACAGCTTCTCTCGTGGCTGAATCTGCCAATATTGGACAGACCCGACCTCAGAATGAACAAGATGTGTTTGTGGTGCCTGGCCTCGTTTCCTTTCTCCTGCCCCTTTTGTCTTCTGAATTTGATATCGGCACTGTCTCGAATGTTGCTGTGACGACTTTCTTTTTATTTTTGTTCTCTTTATTTGCTACGATCTAATGCCAGATCCTCCCAGATATCCTTCTCAGATAGAGAATTCACCCAAGGAAGCCCTGCAAACATCCTTTATCTCAAACTGGTCTGCCCTATGGTCTCTCTCCGCCCCTAAGTTTACAATACAATATTTGTTTGCCAATACGATATATTTAACTATAGTTACACGTTATAAAACAGGTAAGGAACTTTAAATACCTGAAACTATATTACCTGAAGATGGTAACATCGATGAAAGACCTAGACAACATAGAGAAACTATAAACTGCCTTGCCCATCTAGACAGAACACCGAGCGATTCATTACCACAACAAGCATATATCAGATGAGGAGAAGGGAGAACAAAAGTTAGACTCGGACTAAGATTGACTGACCACAGCCATCTACATATTTACAAAGGCTTACACCGCCGACAGGAAATTCTCGGAAAACCTTCAAGTGACCTAACATTTTCAGCATTGCTAGTAGGGGCGGTTCTTGGAAGAGTGACGTCAGCCGTCTATAGCTCCTATAGTTGAAAACGTCATACTAGTTGGGTATTCCAGTTTTACTTTCTGCCCGCTGGCCTTTGCAAATCTATAGATGGCTGTGGGCAGACAAGATAAACAAAACACTACAACAACAGTTGGCGATGGATGAGGCTACCAGGAGGGCGAAAACTAGAACTTTGTCTTTACCTCGAGACCCGAACACTAGGGGACGTGTAGCAGAAGAAGCCTGGCCGTATAACGTGACACCAGTTTCATCTACCGGCTTCAACTTTCTGTCTGCCCAACACACGTTTGGAGAAAACGACCTTTCAAAGGCCTCCCGATGCTACGGATCATTGCCTACAGCCAAACCAACTCTGGTTTAGCTCTATCTGGTTATAGTACCTTGCTAACACAACTCGTAGTACCTGTCTTGTTAACACAACTCGCAGTACCTGCTTTGCTAACACAACTCATAATACCTGCCTTGCTAACACAACTCATAGTACCTGCCTTGCTAACACACCTCATAATACCTGCTTTGCTAACACAACTCATAGTACCTGCCTTACTAACACAACTCATAATACCTGCTTTGCTAACACACCTCATAATACCTGCTTTGCTAACACAACTCATACTACCTGCCTTGCTAACACACCTCATAATATGCCTTGCTAACACAACTCATAATACCTGCCTTGCTAACACAACTCATAATACCTGCCTTGCTAACACAACTCATAATACCTGCCTTGCTAACACACCTCATAATACCTGCCTTGCTAACACAACTCATAATACCTGCCTTGCTAACACACCTCATAATACCTGCCTTGCTAACACAACTCATAATACCTGCCTTGCTAACACACCTCATAATACCTGCCTTGCTAACACAACTCATAATACCTGCCTTGCTAACACACCTCATAATACCTGCCTTGCTAACACAACTCATAATACCTGCCTTGCTAACACACCTCATAATACCTGCCTTGCTAACACAACTCATAATATCTGCACTGCTAACACAACTCATAGTACCTGCCTTGCTAACACAACTCATAGTACCTGCCTTGCTAACACAACTCATAATACCTGCTTTGCTAACACAACTCATAGTACCTGCCTTGCCAACACAACTCATAATACCTGCCTTGCCAACACAACTCATAATATCTGCCTTTGCTAACACAACTCATAATACCTGCCTTGCTAACACAACTCATAATATCTGCCTTGCTAACACAACTCATAATACCTGCCTTGCCAACACAACTCATAATACCTGCCTTGCTAACACAACTCATAATACCTGCCTTGCTAACACAACTCATAGTACCTGCCTTGCTAACACAACTCATAATACCTGCCTTGCTAACACAACTCATAATACCTGCCTTGCTAACACAACTCATAATACCTGCCTTGCTAACACAACTCATAATACCTGCTTTGCTAACACAACTCATAATACCTGCCTTGCCAACACAACTCATAATACCTGCCTTGCCAACACAACTCATAATACCTGCCTTGCCAACACAACTCATAATATCTGCACTGCTAACACAACTCATAATACCTGCCTTGCCAACACAACTCATAATACCTGCTTTGCTAACACAACTCATAATACCTGCCTTGCTAACACAACTCATAATACCTGCCTTGCTAACACAACTCATAATACCTGCCTTGCTAACACAACTCATAATATCTGCCTTTGCTAACACAACTCATAATACCTGCCTTGCCAACACAACTCATAGTACCTGCCTTGCTAACACAACTCATAATACCTGCCTTGCTAACACAACTCATAGTACCTGTCTTGCTAACACAACTCATAATACCTGCTTTGCTAACACAACTCGTACCCACTTAAACAGAATCAGAATCGCTGGCCATTATGACACGGTGTACTAAGCCTACATTTTAATTTGATGCTAGTAAAGTTATTGTTAAATTAGTATCGTTCTCCATGGGTGACGGTCATCGGAATGGTAAAGGCGAACGTTCATCTTAATGGTAAAGGGGACTTCCTTGACATGCTAAAGAGAGCCCTGTAATATGAATTGTTGTATAAGAATGACAACTTTGCTTTAAGTGACCCTAGCATTCGGAAGTAGTGTCTCCAGTGTGCTTCCTCGCGGTTATTACCATCCCTACAAAGCCGTTACTATTTTTGTCAGACTGATCAATGAGGCTACAGTCTGTACCAGGCCTGTTTTTAATTCGCTAACTAAAGAGCAACACAGATATAACTATCAAGGAAGTAATATTGTTTCTGGACTTTTATGACCTCAGTTAAGTAGTTCACCCTTAGGGGGATTGGTAGATTCGTTGGCAAATCCACCCAACTAGGCAACGGACGCTCGAATCTCTCTGGAAGCAGTGCGAGTTGTACTTGTGGTTGAAAAAAAAATACCCCCGCGTCGACCCAGCCGCTGGCGGAATTGGGTACCCAGGGAAGTACTCTGGGAAGGTGAGGAATGCCGCCCCGCATCGTGGGTTTCGATGCTTGAAGCGACATTATCGAGAAGTCTCCAATACTTCTGGATAGACGGTCGAGCACATATGGATGAAAATTCGCGTGATAAGACGGCGATTCAAGTCTCGCACTTTCTTCTTCTTTTACCTTTCAGCTCCCTGTGGAGCATAGGTCCTCAATAAACAATGTCAGCTCCCTGTGGAGCATAGGTCCTCAATAAACAATGTCAGCTCCCTGTGGAGCATAGGTCCTCAATAAACAATGTCAGCTCCCTGTGGAGCATAGGTCCTCAATAAACAATGTCAGCTCCCTGTGGAGCATAGGTCCTCAATAAACAATGTCAGCTCCCTGTGGAGCATAGGTCCTCAATAAACAATGTCAGCTCCCTGTGGAGCATATGTCCTCAATAAACAATGTCAGCTCCCTGTGGAGCATAGGTCCTCAATAAACAATGTCAGCTCCCTGTGGAGCATAGGTCCTCAATAAACAATGTCAGCTCCCTGTGGAGCATAGGTCCTCAATAAACAATGTCAGCTTCCTGTGGAGCATAGGTCCTCAATAAACAATGTCAGCTCCCTGTGGAGCATAGGTCCTCAATAAACAATGTCAGCTCCCTGTGGAGCATAGGTCCTCAATAAACAATGTCAGCTCCCTGTGGAGCATAGGTCCTCAATAAACAATGTCAGCTCCCTGTGGAGCATAGGTCCTCAATAAACAATGTCAGCTCCCTGTGGAGCATAGGTCCTCAATAAACAGTGTCAGCTCCCTGTGGAGCATAGGTCCTCAATAAACAATGTCAGCTCCCTGTGGGGCATAGGTCATCAATAAACAATGTCAGCTCCCGGTGGAGCATAGGTCTTCAATAAACAATTTTCAAGCCCTTTGACTTGTCCATATTTGTGAAATTTTCGGCCTATTTTCTTTTATAGTACAGGATAGCCAGATACCATACCCATCCCTCCTTAGTCGCCTCTTACGAACATGCCTGGTAGAGAACAGCGCCACACTTTCGGGCCCCGTCAGCACACGGGCTAGTCTCGTACTTTATTTACTTTTCCCCGTTAAAAGTCTTTACCACAAGAAGATATGCAACGTTCGTGCGTTAGCGGTTATCTTTTGTACTTGGGGAGGGGTTAGTCATGTGAATGACACATGTGTAGTGTAATGGTAAAGAAAGATGTTGAAGTTACAGGTTGTGTAGCGTGTGGGTAGAGTGAAGAGAGATGCTGAAGTTACAGGTTGTGTAGGGTAATGGTAGAGTGAAGAAAAATGTTGAAGTTACAGGTTGTGTAGCGTGTGGGTAGAGTGAAGACAGATGTTGAAGTTACAGGTTGTGTAGGGTAATGGTAGAATGATGAAAAATGTTGAAGTTACAGGTTGTGTAGGGTAATGGTAGAGTGATGAAAAATGTTGAAGTTACAGGTTGTGTAGCGTGTGGGTAGAGTGAAGAGAGATGTTGAAGTTACAGGTTGTGTAGGGTAATGGTAGAATGATGAAAAATGTTGAAGTTACAGGTTGTGTAGGGTAATGGTAGAGTGATGAAAAATGTTGAAGTTACAGGTTGTGTAGGGTAATGGTAGAATGATGAAAAATGTTAAAGTTACAGGTTTATGATTGGTAGGATATGTGAGAATGGTGTGGTAGATAATTGTCGGGAACGTTCAGAATAATGTTGATGATGTACGTAGGAGAGCTGAGCATAATGTGGATGATGTATATCGAAGACTGGCAGGAGTGTTGTAAATAATGTGGGCGGTATATGGCCAAGACAGTGTTGTAAATAATGTGGGCGGTATATGGCGGAGACAGTGTTGTAAATAATATGGGCGGTATATGGCCAAGACAGTGTTGTAAATAATGTGGGCGGTATATGGCCAAGACAGTGTTGTAAATAACGTGGGCGGTATATGGCCAAGACAGTGTTGTAAATAATGTGGGCGGTATATGGCCAAGACAGTGTTGTAAATAATGTGGGCTGTATATGGCGAAGACAGTGTTGTAAATAATGTGGGCGGTATATGGCGAAGACAGTGTTGTAAATAATGTGGGCGGTGTATGGCCAAGACAGTGTTGTAAATAATGTGGGCGGTATATGGCCAAGACAGTGTTGTAAATAATGTGGTCGGTATATGGCCAAGACAGTGTTGTAAATAATGTGGGCGGTATATGGCCAAGACAGTGTTGTAAATAATGTGGGCGGTATATGGCCAAGACAGTGTTGTAAATAATGTGGGCGGTATATGGCCGAGACAGTGTTGTAAATAATATGGGCGGTATATGGCAGAGACAGTGTTGTAAATAATGTGGGCGGTATATGGCGGAGACAGTGTTGTAAATAATGTGGGCGGTATATGGCGGAGACAGTATTGTAAATAATGTGGGCGGTATATGGCCAAGACAGTGTTGTAAATAATGTGGGCGGTATATGGCGAAGACTGTGTTGTAAATAATGTGGGCGGCATATGGCGAAGACAGTGTTGTAAATAATGTGGGCGGTATATGGCCGAGACAGTGTTGTAAATAATGTGGGCGGTATATGGCCAAAACAGTGTTGTAAATAATATGGGCGGTATATGGCCAAGACAGTGTTGTAAATAATGTGGGCGGTATATGGCCAAAACAGTGTTGTAAATAATGTGGTCGGTATATGGCCAAAACAGTGTTGTAAATAATGTGGGCGGTATATTGCCAAGACAGTGTTGTAAATAATGTGGGCGGTATATGGCCAAAACAGTGTTATAAATAATGTGGGCGGTATATGGCCAAAACAGTGTTGTGAATAATGTGGGCGGTATATGGCCAAAACAGTGTTGTAAATAATGTGGGCGGTATATGGCCAAAACAGTGTTGTAAATAATGTGGGCGGTATAATGCCAAGACAGTGTTGTAAATAATGTGGGCGGTATATGGCCAAGACAGTGTTGTAAATAATGTGGGCGGTATATGGCCAAGACAGTGTTGTAAATAATGTGGGCGGTATATGGCCAAGACAGTGTTGTAAATAATGTGGACTGTATATGGCGAAGACAGTGTTGTAAATAATGTGGGCGGTATATGGCGAAGACAGTGTTGTAAATAATGTGGGCGGTATATGGCGAAGACTGTGTTGTAAATAATGTGGGCGGCATATGGCGAAGACAGTGTTGTAAATAATGTGGGCGGTATATGGCCGAGACAGTGTTGTAAATAATGTGGGCGGTATATGGCGGAGACAGTGTTGTAAATAATATGGGCGGTATATGGCCAAGACAGTGTTGTAAATAATGTGGGCGGTATATGGCCAAAACAGTGTTGTAAATAATGTGGTCGGTATATGGCCAAAACAGTGTTGTAAATAATGTGGGCGGTATATTGCCAAGACAGTGTTGTAAATAATGTGGGCGGTATATGGCCAAAACAGTGTTATAAATAATGTGGGCGGTATATGGCCAAAACAGTGTTGTGAATAATGTGGGCGGTATATGGCCAAAACAGTGTTGTAAATAATGTGGGCGGTATATGGCCAAAACAGTGTTGTAAATAATGTGGGCGGTATAATGCCAAGACAGTGTTGTAAATAATGTGGGCGGTATATGGCCAAGACAGTGTTGTAAATAATGTGGGCGGTATATGGCCAAGACAGTGTTGTAAATAATGTGGGCGGTATATGGCCAAGACAGTGTTGTAAATAATGTGGACTGTATATGGCGAAGACAGTGTTGTAAATAATGTGGGCGGTATATGGCGAAGACAGTGTTGTAAATAATGTGGGCGGTATATGGCCAAGACAGTGTTGTAAATAATGTGGGCGGTATATGGCCAAGACAGTGTTGTAAATAATGTGGGCGGTATATGGCCAAGACAGTGTTGTAAATAATGTGGGCGGTATATGGCCAAGACAGTGTTGTAAATAATGTGGGCGGTATATGGCCGAGACAGTGTTGTAAATAATATGGGCGGTATATGGCAGAGACAGTGTTGTAAATAATGTGGGCGGTATATGGCGGAGACAGTGTTGTAAATAATGTGGGCGGTATATGGCGGAGACAGTGTTGTAAATAATGTGGGCGGTATATGGCGGAGACAGTATTGTAAATAATGTGGGCGGTATATGGCGGAGACAGTGTTGTAAATAATGTGGGCGGCATATGGCCAAGACAGTGTTGTAAATAATGTGGGCGGTATATGGCGGAGACAGTGTTGTAAATAATGTGGGCGGTATATGGCCAAGACAGTGTTGTAAATAATGTGGGCGGTATATGGCCAAGACAGTGTTGTAAATAATGTGGGCGGTATATGGCCAAGACAGTATTGTAAATAATGTGGGCGGCATATGACCAAGACAGTGTTGTAAATAATGTGGGCGGTATATGGCCAAGACAGTGTTGTAAATAATGTGGGCGGTATATGGCCAAAACAGTGTTGTAAATAATGTGGGCGGTATATGGCCAAGACAGTGTTGTAAATAATGTGGGCGGTATATGGCCAAGACAGTGTTGTAAATAATGTAGAAGGTATATTTTTTTAAGTGACAGGAGTCAAGAATGCTGTTTATGCGACACGTTTAATATTGGAGGGGCAGCTGTGAACAATTTACACACAGAAACAGGATGATAAAAAATGAGCTACGTTGGTAACAGATTGCTAAATCAATCTATATTCATGACACTTCAGCAGTTTGGTGAAATTATGTTTCTTCTCCGCCAAAGTTTATTTATAGCATTGCAACACGTGGTCAACAGAAATCGAAAAATTCGCCTCATCAATCGCCGGTGTTTGAGAGTTATCCATCTCCACTTGCTACATAATAATTATGACAAAAGTCATTTACAGTAATAAGTCACAGCTGCGGTAAATTGTAGTTGAAAGCAACACCGACGAGCAGATGGCGTTTACGGAATGAAACCGAGGATAGTTCAATAAAGTTAGTCTCACGCGAGTTGTCATTGGGGGCCATCGTGTAAAGATCTGTATCTCGACATAGAGGTCTTGCTTTTAAAAGGACGAGCCTTATTTCTCATAACTTACAACTATAGCTTCTATGATATTTCATCTAGGCTAAATGAACAAATATATCTCCTTATCTGATTGGTTATGGAAGGCCCCGGTATCACTGCAAACGAATTAAAATCCATAATTGCTCAACCGCCCGTGCCAGTGGAGTCATCCGAACTACTAACTCATCTCCCCAAAAAAAGAAAGGTAACTGTACATCGTAGCAGTCTCAGCACACGCCAAAAGACATAAGGCGAAACCGCGCAGAAAGTAAACACAGCCAACTGTTCCCTATCATACGATATCATCATTCATCGTAAACAACCGGGATATCGAAACATGATCACAACGGATGAGACACACAGCTCACGGTGTGCACAGAGCACTAAACTCAGTAGCTCCTGCAACAAGCCGGACTTGGAATATGAGGAAACTGCAAGAAGGAACACTTTTCAGACATAGCCATCAATGGTTCCTGCCGCCTATCCACCATAAAACATGGAAGTTCACGTCCTACCGAAAATTATGATCGTCATATTGAGAACAAAAAAATGTATAGCGCTTGATGATGTTAGGACATCGATCTTGACACCAACCGAACATATAAACACACAGTTAGTCGTCGAATTATCCCCGTCACACGTCAAACAACAGACCCTGTGGTTAGCGCACAACGAACAAAACACGGTGCAAATTCCCCAAAGAGGAAAATCTTCGGTCGACTTGACGGGACAATCCATTAATGCGTTTCAGCATGTAAATAACTTTCGTCAAAGAATTCCAACGTCGGCCATTGAACAGCACTCAAAGTGACGTAAACCGCCTGTCAACACTAGACTGTGAAGGTCGCTTTTACAATACTTGACTTGTCAAAAAGAAACATTGCTGTGTGTACTTGGCGGCGCAGATTTGTCCACTTCGTCGGCGCAGATTTGTCCACTTCGTCGGCGCAGATTGCTAAGTAGAACATCATTTTGATTTCAACACAGAAAATTGCATCAGAGAGCCGAAATTAATCAAACCACAGATGCATTGTCTGCAGCGATCGAGAGAACGTGAAGCGTTCCACCATTTTGAAACGGAAGTCCTCCTTATCTGAATGATCATCTATCTCTCTCATCTGAATTATCACCCATCAGTCTCTCATTATCTGAATGATCACCTATCTTTCCTTATCTGAATGATCACCTGTCAGTCTCTCCTTATATGAATGATCACCTATCTTTCTCTCCTTATCTGAATGATCACCTATCTTTCTCTCCTTATCTGAATGATCACCTACCTCTTTCTCCTTATTTGAATGGTCACCTATCTTTCTCTCCTTATTTGAATGATCACCTACGTCTCTCTCCTTATCTGAATAATCACCTATCTCTCTCTCCTTATCTGAATGATCACCTATCTCTCTCTCCTTATCTGAATTATCGCCTACCTCTCTCCTTATCTGAATGATCACCTACGTCTCTCTCCTTATCTGAATGATCACCTACCTCTCTCTCCTTATCTAAATTATCGCCTACCTCTCTCTCTCCTTATCTGAATGATCCCCTATTTCTCTCTCCTTATCTGAATGATCGCCTACCTCTCTCTCCTTATCTGAATGATCGACTACCTCTCTCTCCTTATCTGAATGATCACCTACCTCTCTCTCCTTATTTGAATGATAACCTATCTCTCTCTCCTTATCTGAATGATCGTCTACCTCTCTCTCCTTATCTGAATGATCGTCTACCTCTCTCTCCTTATATGAATGATCACCTACCTCTCTCTCCTTATCTGAATGATCACATACCTCTCTCTCTCCTTATCTGAATGATCACCTATCTCTCTCTCCTTATCTGAATGATCGCCTACCTCTCTCTCTCCTTATATCTGAATTATCACCGATCTCTCTCTCCTTATCTGAATGATCGCCTACCTCTCTCTCCTTATCTGAATGATCGACTACCTCTCTCTCCTTATCTGAATGATCACCTACCTCTCTCTCCTTATTTGAATGATAACCTATCTCTCTCTCCTTATCTGAATGATCGTCTACCTCTCTCTCCTTATCTGAATGATCGTCTACCTCTCTCTCCTTATATGAATGATCACCTACCTCTCTCTCCTTATCTGAATGATCACATACCTCTCTCTCTCCTTATCTGAATGATCACCTATCTCTCTCTCCTTATCTGAATGATCGTCTACCTCTCTCTCTCCTTATCTGAATGATCACCTACCTCTCTCTCCTTATCTGAATGATAACCTATCTCTCTCTCCTTATCTGAATGATCGTCTACCTCTCTCTCCTTATCTGAATGATCGTCTACCTCTCTCTCCTTATATGAATGATCGTCTACCTCTCTCTCCTTATATGAATGATCATCTACCTCTCTCTCCTTATATGAATGATCGTCTACCTCTCTCTCCTTATCTGAATGATCGTCTACCTCTCTCTCCTTATATGAATGATCATCTACCTCTCTCTCCTTATCTGAATGATCACATACCTCTCTCTCTCCTTATCTGAATGATCACCTATTTCTCTCTCCTTATCTGAATGATCGTCTACCTCTCTCTCTCCCCTTATCTGAATGATCGCCTACCTCTCTCTCTCCTTATCTGAATGATCACCTACCTCTCTCTCCTTATCTAAATGATCGCCTACCTCTCTCTCTCCTTAACTGAATGATCACCTATCTCTCTATCCTTATCTGAATGATCGCCTACCTCTTTCTCTCCTTATCTGAATTAACACCTACCTCTCTCTCTCCTTATCTGAATGATCGCCTACCTCTCTCTCTCCTTATCTGAATGATCGCCTACCTCTCTCTCCTTATCTGAATGATCGCCTACCTCTCTCTCTTCTTATCTGAATGATCACCTACCTCTCTCTCCTTATCTGAATGATCGCCTACCTCTCTCTCTCCTTATCTGAATGATCGCCTACCTCTCTCTCCTTATCTGAATGATCGCCTACCTCTCTCTCCTTATCTGAATGATCACTTATCTCTCTCTCTCCTTATCTGAATGATCGCCTACCTCTCTCTCTCCTTATCTGAATGATCACCTATCTCTCTCTCCTTATCTGAATGATCGCCTACTTCTCTCTCTCCTTATCTGAATGATCACCTACCTCTCTCTCTTCTTATCTGAATGATCACCTACCTCTCTCTCCTTATCTGAATGATCGCCTACCTCTCTCTCTCCTTATCTGAATGATCGCCTACCTCTCTCTCTCTCCTCATGTGAATGATCACCTATCTCTCTCTCCTTATCTGAATGATCGCCTACCTCTCTTTCTCCTTATCTGAATGATCACCTATCTCTCTCTCCTTATCTGAATGATCGCCTACTCTCTCTCTCTCCTTATCTGAATGATCACCTATCTCTCTCTTCTTATCTGAATGATCACCTACCTCTCTCTCCTTATCTGAATAATCACCCACCTCTCTCTCCTTATCTGAATGATCACATACCTCTCTCTCTCCTTATCTGAATGATCACCTATCTCTCTCCTTTTCTGAATGATCGTCTACCTCTCTCTCTCCTTATATGAATGGTCGCCTACCTCTCTCTCTCCTTATCTGAATGATCACCTACCTCTCTCTCCTTATCTAAATGATCGCCTACTTCTCTCTCTCCTTATCTGAATGATCACCTATCTCTCTCTCCTTATCTGAATGATCGCCTACCTCTCTCTCTCCTTATCTGAATTAACGCATACCTCTCTCTCTCTCCTGATCAGAATGATCGCCTACCTCTCTCTCTCTCCTTATCTGAATGATCGCCTACCTCTCTCTCTTCTTATCTGAATGATCACCTACCTCTCTCTCCTTATCTGAATGATCGCCTACCTCTCTCTCTCTCCTTATCTGAATGATCGCCTACCTCTCTCTCTCTCCTTATCTGCATGATCGCCTACCTCTCTCTCTCCTTATCTGAATGATCACCTATCTCTCTCTCCTTATCTGAATAATCGCCTACCTCTCTCTCTCCTTATCTGAATGATCACCTATCTCTCTCTCCTTATCTGAATGATCGCCTACCTCTCTCTCTCCTTATCTGAATGATCACCTATCTCTCTCTTCTTATCTGAATGATCACCTACCTCTCTCTCCTTATCTGAATGATCGCCTACCTCTCTCTCTACTTATCTGAATGATCGCCTACCTCTCTCTCTCTCCTTATCTGAATGATCGCCTACCTCTCTCTCTCCTTATCTGAATGATCACCTATCTCTCTCTCCTTATCTGAATCATCGCCTACCTCTCTTTCTCCTTATCTGAATGATCGCCTACCTCTCTTTCTCCTTATCTGAATGATCGCCTACTCTCTCTCTCCTTATCTGAATGATCACCTATCTCTCTCTTCTTATCTGAATGATCACCTACCTCTCTCTCCTTATCTGAATGATCGCCTACCTCTCTCTCTCCTTATCTGAATGATCACCTACCTCTCTCTCCTTATCTGAATGATCACCTATCTCTCTCTCCTTATCTGAATTATCGCCTACCTCTCTCTCTCCTTATCTGAATGATCACCTATCTCTCTCTCCTTATCTGAATGATCGTCTACCTCTCTCTCCTTATCTGAATGATCGCCTACCTCTCTCTCCTTATCTGAATGATCGCCTACCTCTCTCCTTATCTGAATGATCGCCTACCTCTCTCTCCTTATCTGAATGATCGCCTACCTCTCTCTCCTTATCTGAATGATCACCTATCTCTCTCTCCTTATCTGAATGATCGCCTACCTCTCTATCCTTATCTGAATGATCACCTATCTTTCTCTCCTTATCTGAATGATCGCCTACCTCTCTCTCCTTATCTGAATGATCACCTATCTCTCTCTCCTTATCTGAATGATCGTCTACCTCTCTCTCCTTATCTGAATGATCGCCTACCTCTCTCTCCTTATCTGAATGATCGCCTACCTCTCTCTCCTTATCTGAATGATCGCCTACCTCTCTCTCCTTATCAGAATGATCGCCTACCTCTCTCTCCTTATCTGAATGATCGCCTACCTCTCTCTCCTTATCTGAATGATCGCCTACCTCTCTCTCCTTATCTGAATGATCGCCTACCTCTCTCTCCATATCAGAATGATCGCCTACCTCTCTCTCCTTATCTGAATGATCGCCTACCTCTCTATCCTTATCTGAATGATCGCCTACCTCTCTCTCCTTATCTGAATGATCGCCTACCTCTCTATCCTTATCTGAATGATCGCCTACCTCTCTATCCTTATCTGAATGATCGCCTACCTCTCTATCCTTATCTGAATGATCGCCTACCTCTCTATCCTTATCTGAATGATCGCCTACCTCTCTATCCTTATCTGAATGATCGCCTACCTCTCTATCCTTATCTGAATGATCTCTATCTCTCTCATCTGAATGATCACCTATCAGTCTCTCCTTATCTGAATTATCACCTATCAGTCTCTCCTTATCTGAATGATCACCTATCAGTCTCTCCTTATCTGAATGATCACTTATCTCTCTCATCTGAATGATCACCTATCAGTCTCTCCTTATCTGAATGATCACCTATCAGTCTCTCCTTATCTGAATGATCACCTATCAGTCTCTCCTTATCTGAATGATCTCCTATCTCTCTCATCTGAATGATCACCTATCAGTCTCTCCTTATCTGAATGATCACTTATCTCTCTCATCTGAATGATCACCTATCAGTCTCTCCTTATCTGAATGATCACTTATCTTTCTCTCCTTATCTGAATGATCACCTATCAGCCTCTCCTTATCTGAATGATCACCTATCAGTCTCTCCTTATCTGAATGGTTACTTATCTCTCTCATCTGAATGATCACTTATCTCTCTCATCTGAATGATCACCTGTCGTTCTCTCCTTATCTGAATGATCACTTATCTTTCTCTCCTTATCTGAATGATCACCTATCAGCCTCTCCTTATCTGAATGATCACCTATCAGCCTCTCCTTATCTGAATGATCACCTATCAGCCTCTCCTTATCTGAATGGTCACCTATCTTTCTCTCATCTGAATGATCACATAAGGAGTCCACAATATCAATTTATAGACGTGTCTAAACGTGACTTGAAAACTTGTAAGAGATAGCTCCAAACCGCAATCTTCGGAAACACACTCTAAAGCTTCAACTCAAACAAAAAGCAGACAAGGAAGGTCTCAGTCTAAATAGTAAGAAAATGGTATTAATAGTTATATCAAAGAAACATCACTATCATGCAACATAAAAATAAACACGACAAATCTGAAACAAGTGTAGAGCGCCAAATATTGAGCACAATAATACCAGATGGAAGGGTGTACAATAGAAATAAAAGGCAGAGTAGGTCAGGCCAAAATAGCTTTTCAGAAAATTAAAATATGCTTGTGCAACAAATCTTTGTCAATAGAAGTGAGAAAGAGAGTTTAGCGGTGCTGTATAGAGTCATTTCTGATATCTATTGCAGCGAATAATGGACAGTAGACGGACAAATGAAAGGGAAATTATAGGCCACAGAGATGGGATTTCTCAGAAGAATGTTGATAGTTCCCTGGAAAGCTAAAAAGACCAATGAGGACATTCTCAAAGAGGAATACTAGACAGCTTGGTGTTATGGCATGGAAAATAAATAATAGAAGTGATTTAATGTACTGTGGACAGAAAATGATGGATGGACATGATCCCCTACTCCAACCGGTATGGCAAATAGTGATGAACATCATTTGAATTATGTGCATGATGAAAGTGATAACTTGTCCTTTAGTCATCGGAAGAATGCATCGAAGAATATTACACAGTTGGCACTAACGGTCAATGGATTCTCCATCCTCATGTCCTGGAGATGTGGAGCCGCGATAGCTCAGTGGTTAGTGAACTGGACTACAAAGGACAAGGGATAGGGTTCAATCCCAACCGACGGCTTCCGGGTTCACCCAGCCTTAAATGGGTATTTGATTCTTTTTCTGGGAAAGTAAAGCGGCACGGGTGTATTACCGACCACATTACCCAAAAAAATCATGTGAAGGTCTGTACAATTTATGGTCACTAACACCATATTCCCTATACGCCACTTGGCGTGCCTGCGGGACTTTACCTTGTTTACTTTATGTCATAGGGATACTGCTGGATTGCATTTCTGTGTTCGTGGCTGAGAAAATGATAACTCTCATGCTTGCTGTGTTACCATCTGCCAGCTATAAGTCTAATAAAACAACATGCAACTAAAGTTTGTGATGTTTTCAGCTGTGAATGTCGTGTTTCTGTCTGTGATTGTCGTGTTTCTGAATGTGATTGTCGTGTTTCTGTCCGTGAATGTCGTGTTTCTGAACGTGAATGTCGCGTTTCTGTCAGTGATTGTCGTGATTTTGTCCTTGAATGTCGTGTTTCTGTCTGTGATTGTCGTGAATATGTCCATGATTGTCGTGATCATTTCCATGATTGTCGTTATGTCTATGATTGTTGTAATCCTGTCTATGATTGTTGTAATCCTGTCTGTGATTGTCGTGATTCTGTCTGTGATTGTCGTGATTCTGTCCATGATTGTCGTGATCCTGTTTCTGATTGTCGTAATCCTGTTGATGATTTACCGTTATCGGTCTGTGAATACCGTGATTTTGTCTGTGATTGTCGTCGCTCTGTCCATGATTGTTGTAATCGTGTCCGTGATTGTCGTGATCCTGTCCTTGATTGTCGTGATCCTGTCCGTGATTGTCGTGATCAAGTCCGTGATTGTCGTGATTCTGTCCGTGATTGTCGTGATTCTGTTCGTGATTATCGTGATCCTGTTCATGATTATCGTGATCCTGTTCATAATTGTCGTGATCCTGTTCATAATTGTCGTGATCCTGTTCTCTATTGTCGTGATCCTGCTCTTTATTGTCGTGATCCTATTCATGATTGTCGTGATCCTGTTCATGCTTCTCGTGATCCTGTTCATGATTGTCGTGTTCCTGTTCTTTATTGTCATGATCCTGTTCATGATTCTCGTGTTCCTGTTCTTTATTGTCGTGTTCCTGTTCATGATTGTCGTGTTCCTGTTCTTTATTGTCGTGTTCCTGTTCATGATTGTCGTGTTCCTGTTCATGATTGTCGTGTTCCTGTTCTTTATTGTCACGATCCTGTTCATGATTGTCGTGTTCCTGTTCTTTATTGTCACGATCCTGTTCATGATTGTCGTGTTCCTGTTCTTTATTATCGTGATCCTGTTCATGATTGTCGTGTTCCTGTTCTTTACTGTCGTGATCCTGTTAATGATTGTCGTGTTCCTGTTCTTTATTGTCATGATCCTGTTCATGATTATCGTGTTCGTGTTCTTTATTGTCATGATCCTGTTCATGATTGTCATGATCCTGTTCATGATTGTCGTGATCCTGTTCACGATTGTCGTGATCCTTTTCATTATTGTCGTGATCCTGTTCATGATTGTCGTGATCCTGTTCATTATTGTCGTGATCCTGTTTATGATTGTCGTGATCCTGTTCATGATTTTCGTGATGCTGTTTATGATTGTCGTGATGCTGTTTATGATTGTCGTGATCCTGTTTATGATTGTCGTGATCCTTTTCTTTATTGTCGTGATCCTGTTAATGATTGTCGTGATCCTGTTAATGATTGTCGTGATCCTGTTCATGATTGTCGTGATCCTTTCTTTTTTGACGTGATCCTATTCATGATTATCGTGATCCCTTTCTTTATTGTCGTGATCCTGTTCTTTATTGTCGTGATCCTGTTCTTTATTGTCCTGATCCTATTCATGATTATCGTGATCCTGTTATTTATTGTCGTGATCCTGTTATTTATTGTCGTGATCCTGTTATTTATTGTCGTGATCCTGTTATTTATTGTCGTGATCCTGTTATTTATTATCGTGATCCTGTTATTTATTATCGTGATCCTGTTATTTATTATCATGATCCTGTTCTTTATTGTCGTGATCCTGTTATTTATTGTCGCGATCCTGTTATTTATTGTCGTGATCCTGTTCTTTATTGTCGTGATCCTATTCATTATTATCGTGATCCTGTTCTTTATTGTCGTGATCCTATTCATGATTATCGTGATCCTGTTATTTATTGTCATGATCCTGTTCTTTATTGTCGTGATCCTGTTATTTATTGTCGTGATCCTGTTATTTATTATCGTGATCCTGTTATTTATTATCGTGATCCTGTTATTTATTATCATGATCCTGTTCTTTATTGTCGTGATCCTGTTATTTATTGTCGCGATCCTGTTATTTATTGTCGTGATCCTGTTCTTTATTGTCGTGATCCTATTCATTATTATCGTGATCCTGTTCTTTATTGTCGTGATCCTATTCATGATTATCGTGATCCTGTTATTTATTGTCATGATCCTGTTCTTTATTGTCGTGATCCTGTTATTTATTGTCATGATCCTGTTATTTATTGTCGTGATCCTATTCATGATTATCGTGATCCTGTTCTTTATTGTCGTGATCCTGTTTTTTATTGTCGTGATCCTATTCATGATTATCGTGATCATGTTCATGCTTGTTGTTATTATATATGTGATTATCGTAATCCTGTCTGTGATTGTCGTGATTCTCGTCCGTGATTGTCGTGATACTGTTCATGATCATCGTGATCCTGTTCATGATTATAGTGATCCTGTTCATGTTTGTCGTGATCCTGTTCTTTATTGTCGTGATCCTGTTCTTTATTTTCGTGATTCTGTTCATGATTGTCGTGATCCTATTTATGATTGTCGTGATCCAGATCATTATTGTCGTGATCCTGTTCATGCTTGTTATTATGTATGTGATTATCGTAATCCTGTCTGTAACTGTCGTAATCCTGTCTATGATTGTCGTAATCATCTCTGTGATTGTTGTAATTCTGTCTGTGATTGATGTTTTCCAAAAAGAATGTTGTCATCGGTCACATATATTCACACAAGTAACTCATAACCCATATTCTGACAATTTATTGCCGAACTACATCATTATTTGCGATATGCGGATGACACAGTCTTAATAGCAGAGACAGAGAATGAACTACAAGAAATGATAGATATAATAGCACAAGAAAGCAACAAGAAAGGTCTCAGTCTGAATAGTAAGAAAACAGAAGTAATGGTCATATCGAAGAAATAATCATCACAATCATGCAACATAAAAATAAACAGGACAAATCTGAAACAAGTGCAACGCCTCAAATACTTGGGCAAAATAATAACAGATGGATATGCACCACAGAAATAAAAAGCGGAATAGCTCAGGCCAAAATAGCATTTCAGAAAATGAAAAATATCTTATGCAACAAATATATGTCAATAGAAGTGAGAAAGTAAGTTCATCGTGCTATATAGAGCCAATTGTGACCCATGGTAACGAATCATTGACAGTAAACAAACAAATGAAAAGATGATTAGAGGCCACAGAGATGGGATTTCTCAGAAGAATGTTGAAGGTTCCGTCTGCAGCTATAAAGACCAATGAGTAAATTCTCAAAGAGCCATCACTGTCATCATCACAAAAAGGGAGCTCGTAAAAAACATCAGTAAGAAACAATCAATATTTTTGGGCACATCTTGAGAAGAGGAAAGTTTGAATACTTAGTTATAACTGGAAAAATACAGGGATAGATCGCTGACGACAAAGAGAGAAAATACTGGATAGCTTGGTTTAATAGCATGGAAAACAGTCAACAACAGAACTGATACGATGTACTGTAGATAGAAGATTGTGGGAGGACATGATCGCCTACGCCAACCGGCATGGCACATGATGATGATAACTTTATTCCCACGAGACATCGAACGCATACACAACGATTACTTCAACGCCCAACTATCACACGCAAAATTGCGAAATTCAACATGAAACCCTCATCAATAATCAGCCAACTAAAAAATAAACACACATATACACACATAGCCTGACAGAAACATATGCCGCATCGACAAGTCATTTATTTGTGTGTGTGTGTTTTTTTTTATCTTAAGTTTTAAATTTTTTTTTTTAATCTTCAAACCCACAATGGGTTCTAACCTTCAATACGAAGGAGAGAACGGATGGCCGAATCGATAACGTCTGCTGCAAACCACGAGAGTCCCAATCGTAGTAGAGTCAAAAGTTTTTGTTTTGTTTTTCTATCTGTAGTGAAACAAAAATCAGACCAGAACACCTCGCCGCGACTGCACTGGACAAGCGGCCTTTATTCTTCGGTCCTACAATTCCCTCCGGCAGACCCCAGTCGTGGGAAAGTTCCGTCAATATTAGTTTGAAGATAATTACGAGTTTAAGTTTGAAGATAATTACGTGTGTAAGTTTGAAGATAATTACCAGTGTAAGTTTGAAGATAATTACGAGTTTAAGTTTGAAGATAATTACGTGTGTAAGTTTGAAGATAATTACCAGTATAAGTTTGAAGATAATTACGAGTGTAAGTTTGAAGATAATTACCAGTATAAGTTTGAAGATAATTACGAGTGTAAGTTTGAAGATAATTACGAGTGTAAGTTTGAAGATAATTACGAGTTTAAGTTTGAAGATAATTACGTGTGTAAGTTTGAAGGTAATTACGAGTGTAAGTTTGAAGATAATTACCAGTGTAAGTTTGAAGATAATTACGTGTGTAAGTTTGAAGATAATTACGTGTGTAAGTTTGAAGATAATTACGTGTGTAAGTTTGAAGATAATTACCAGTGTAAGTTTGAAGATAATTACCAGTGTAAGTTTGAAGATAATTACCAGTGTAAGTTTGAAGATAATTACGAGTGTAAGTTTGAAGATAATTAGGAGTGTAAGTTTGAAGATAATTACGAGTTTAAGTTTGAAGATAATTACGAGTGTAAGTTTGAAGATAATTACGAGTGTAAGTTTGAAGATAATTACCAGTATAAGTTTGAAGATAATTACGAGTGTAAGTTTGAAGATAATTACGAGTTTAAGTTTGAAGATAATTACGAGTGTAAGTTTGAAGATAATTACCAGTATAAGTTTGAAGATAATTACGAGTGTAAGTTTGAAGATAATTACGATTTTACGTTTGAAGATAATTACGAGTGCAAGTTTGAAGATAATTACGAGTTTAAGTTTGAAGATAATTACGTGTGTAAGTTTGAAGATAATTACGTGTGTAAGTTTGAAGATAATTATCAGTATAAGTTTGAAGATAATTACGAGTTTAAGTTTGAAGATAATTACGTGTGTAAGTTTGAAGATAATTACCAGTGTAAGTTTGAAGATAATTACCAGTGTAAGTTTGAAGATAATTACCAGTTTAAGTTTGAAGATAATTACGAGTGTAAGTTTGAAGATAATATACCAGTGTAAGTTTGAAGATAATTACGTGTGTAAGTTTGAAGATAATTACGTGTGTAAGTTTGACGATAATTACGTGTGTAAGTTTGAAGATAATTACGAGTGTAAGTTTGAAGATAATTACGAGTGTAAGTTTGAAGATAATTACGAGTGTAAGTTTGAAGATAATTACCAGTGTAAGTTTGAAGATAATTACGAGTGTAAGTTTGAAGATAATTACGAGTGTAAGTTTGAAGATAATTACGAGTTTAAGTTTGAAGATAATTACGTGTGTAAGTTTGAAGATAATTACCAGTATAAGTTTGAAGATAATTACGAGTGTAAGTTTGAAGATAATTACGAGTTTAAGTTTGAAGATAATTACCAGTGTAAGTTTGAAGATAATTACGAGTTTAAGTTTGAAGATAATTACTAGTGTAAGTTTGAAGATAATTACGAGTGTAAGTATGAAGATAATTACCAGTATAAGTTTGAAGATAATTACCAGTTTAAGTTTGAAGATAATTACGAGTGTAAGTTCAAAGATAATTACGAGTTTAAGTTCGAAGATAATTACGTGTGTAAGTTTGAAGATAATTACGTGTGTAAGTTTGAAGATAATTACGTGTGTAAGTTTGAAGATAATTACGTGTGTAAGTTTGAAGATAATTACGAGTTTAAGTTTGAAGATAATTACGAGTGTAAGTTTGAAGATAATTACGAGTGTAAGTTTGAAGATAATTACGTGTGTAAGTTTGAAGATAATTACCAGTATAAGTTTGAAGATAATTACCAGTATAAGTTTGAAGATAATTACGAGTGTAAGTTTGAAGATAATTACGAGTGTAAGTTTGAAGATAATTACGAGTGTAAGTTTGAAGATAATTACCAGTGTAAGTTTGAAGATAATTACCAGTGTAAGTTTGAAGATAATTACGTGTGTAAGTTTGAAGATAATTACGAGTTTAAGTTTGAAGATAATTACGAGTGTAAGTTTGAAGATAATTACCAGTGTAAGTTTGAAGATAATTACGTGTGTAAGTTTGAAGATAATTACCAGTGTAAGTTTGAAGATAATTACCAGTATAAGTTTGAAGATAATTACCAGTGTAAGTTTGAAGATAATTACGAGTGTAAGTTTGAAGATAATTACGAGTGTAAGTTTGAAGATAATTACGAGTGTAAGTTTGAAGATAATTACGAGAGTAAGTTTGAAGATAATTACGAGTGTAAGTTTGAAGATAATTACCAGTGTAAGTTTGAAGATAATTACCAGTGTAAGTTTGAAGATAATTACCAGTGTAAGTTTGAAGATAATTACCAGTGTAAGTTTGAAGATAATTACCAGTGTAAGTTTAAAGATAATTACCAGTGTAAGTTTGAAGATAATTACGAGTGTAAGTTTGAAGATAATTACGAGTTTAAGTTTGAAGATAATTACCAGTGTAAGTTTGAAGATAATTACCAGTGTAAGTTTGAAGATAATTACGAGTGTAAGTTTGAAGATAATTACCAGTGTAAGTTTGAAGATAATTACCAGTATAAGTTTGAAGATAATTACCAGTATAAGTTTGAAGATAATTACCAGTGTAAGTTCGAAGATAATTACCAGTGTAAGTTGAAGATAATTACCAGTGTAAGTTTGAAGATAATTACGAGTGTAAGTTTGAAGATAATTACCAGTGTAAGTTTGAAGATAATTACCAGTGTAAGTTTGAAGATAATTACGAGTTTAAGTTTGAAGATAATTACGAGTTTAAGTTTGAAGATAATTACCAGTGTAAGTTTGAAGATAATTACGAGTGTAAGTTTGAAGATAATTACCAGTGTAAGTTTGAAGATAATTACCAGTATAAGTTTGAAGATAATTACCAGTATAAGTTTGAAGATAATTACCAGTGTAGAAGATAATTACCAGTGTAAGTTTGAAGATAATTACGTGTGTAAGTTTGAAGATAATTACGAGTGTAAGTTTGAAGATAATTACGAGTGTAAGTTTGAAGATAATTACGTGTGTAAGTTTGAAGATAATTACGAGTTTAAGTTTGAAGATAATTACGAGTGTAAGTTTGAAGATAATTACGTGTGTAAGTTTGAAGATAATTACCAGTGTAAGTTTGAAGATAATTACCAGTGTAAGTTTGAAGATAATTACCAGTGTAAGTTTGAAGATAATTACGAGTGTAAGTTTGAAGATAATTACGAGTGTAAGTTTGAAGATAATTACGAGTGTAAGTTTGAAGATAATTACGAGTGTAAGTTTGAAGATAATTACGAGTGTAAGTTTGAAGATAATTACGAGTGTAAGTTTGAAGATAATTACGAGTGTAAGTTTGAAGATAATTACCAGTGTATGTTTGAAGATAATTACCAGTGTAAGTTTGAAGATAATTACCAGTGTAAGTTTGAAGATAATTACCAGTGTAAGTTTGAAGATAATTACCAGTGTAAGTTTGAAGATAATTACGAGTTTAAGTTTGAAGATAATTACCAGTGTAAGTTTGAAGATAATTACGAGTGTAAGTTTGAAGATAATTACCAGTGTAAGTTTGAAGATAATTACCAGTGTAAGTTTGAAGATAATTACGAGTGTAAGTTTGAAGATAATTACCAGTGTAAGTTTGAAGATAATTACCAGTGTAAGTTTGAAGATAATTACCAGTGTAAGTTTGAAGATAATTACCAGTGTAAGTTTGAAGATAATTACCAGTGTAAGTTTGAAGATAATTACCAGTGTAAGTTTGAAGATAATTACGAGCGTAAGTTTGAAGATAATTACGAGCGTAAGTTTGAAGATAATTACCAGTGTAAGTTTGAAGATAATTACCAGTGTAAGTTTGAAGATAATTACCAGTGTAAGTTCGAAGATAATTACCAGTGTAAGTTCGAAGATAATTACCAGTGTAAGTTCGAAGATAATTACCAGTGTAAGTTTGAAGATAATTACCAGTGTAAGTTTGAAGATAATTACCAGTGTAAGTTTGAAGATAATTACCAGTGTAAGTTTGAAGATGATTACCAGTGTAAGTTTGAAGATGATTACCAGTGTAAGTTCGAAGATAATTACGAGTATAAGTTTGAAGATAATTACCAGTGTAAGTTTGAAGATAACTACGAACGGTAGTTTCATGCAAAGGGTATATCAGATTCAGTACTGAGACATTTGTTTCAAGTTCATATTCATGTTCCTTTAATATAAGAATAATTACCTACAGTTTATCAGCTAATTCGAAACATCGTATGTGATACATATATTTGATCATTGATTCTAGACATACATACGTCACGACGCATATACATTAGAACTCACATATTCCTCTCTGCTCATACAGCTGTGACATCATACAAATACTTTTGCGTAAAATTCGACTCAGAATCCGTGGGTAGCCTTGGACTTCGGACACCATTATAATTTATCCTGTCACAAGATTTTTGCTTCATTAAGAAAAAATAACCTCTACTG
The DNA here is from genome assembly GCA_032433765.1 of Megaustenia siamemsis. NCBI lineage: Eukaryota > Metazoa > Mollusca > Gastropoda > Stylommatophora > Ariophantidae > Megaustenia > Megaustenia siamemsis. The sequence continues at coordinate 68,131,812 of JAVIAB010000108.1, forward strand.
GGATTAAATGTGTTAGACGAATGACAGGAAACATTCTGAGAGATAAGATCAGAAATGAAGAACTGAGAAAAAAGCTAGGAATAATTCCCGCCATAGAATATATAAAGAAACAACAGATAAAAGGGTTTGGCCATGTGGAAGGCAGAAAGATCAAAACACAACACAACGAGCCTTCAATAAACGTTGCGAGAACGCTAGACCCAACCACGAAAAGAAATATTAGAAACACTAGGAAACATAGCAGCAGCGGAGGCGAATAAAAGAGCAAAAGATCACAAATTATAACGCCCCCTCCCCCTTCAATGCTGAGAGGCAAATGAGGAAAGAAAGAACTAAAACATGTTGAGGCAGCGCGGAGCGGTTGCTTTTACCTGTCGTGTGCAGGTAACATCTTAACTTTGTGTGCCAGTCACTTATGAAACTTCACTGCGACAGAACGTGTTTTTGTTTGTGAGAAAGGTCCTTCGTAAATATCGGAATTTTGGAGCTATAAACTGACGCAGCTGACTTTGGGGGGGGGGGGAGGGGAAGAAGAGCAGAAGCGCATGCGGTCGCAATAGCATGGTCGGCGCACCATCACTGACCAAGACCTTGCAGTTCTACCTCCTCGTGGTCTCCCCTGGTTACAGTCTGCGTCAAAACAAACTGGCTAACAGAAGCTAGGATCGCCGTCTTCCCTGGTGTGGTGGCTGTTGCTGAAATAGAAGACCCAGTATTGCAGTGCCTCTGGGCTGGACCAGTAGTTTCCCAGCATAGCCTGGGATAGACGAACTCCAACTTCTCCAGTAAGAGCCGGGAATGTCAAGAAAGCCATTACGATCCGCCACATCAATGAGTCACAGGTCAACCTGCCCCATCAACTCGTGGCATTACGTCAACAACAACAACACGGCTTACATCGATCAACCTCAAGCTGGTCCCTCATTAAAAAACATGTGTCCCTTGCAAGCCAGAAAAACGACACAAAAACGTTTTGTGTTTTATGTAAAAGGGACATGTGTAGTGCACATGTTCAAGTTTGTTCTAGTTGTGCAATTTAATTGTTTTCAATTATTTTTTAATTGCTATGTGTAATTGTTCCACGTTTTTATACGAAAATGTCCAAATCAATATTATTTTAGCAAATTACGCAAGGTTGTGAGTAGTCAATTTTACGATGGTGTCGTATCATGATTTACAGATAGTGTCTCAATGTAGGATGCTAAGGAGGACAAAATAAATAAGTGGGATTTTTTGTCTTTGCAAAAAAATAGTAAACTTCATCACCAACAGGAGAAAGGTCAGAGCTCGACAAATGGAATCGTTGCTGTTATCGTTATGGGTCTCAGCCTGTTCAATGACAATGTTAGATGATCATTTCAGAAAACAAAAATCACAAATTGTCAAATAAAAACAACAATTGACAAGTTTTAGAAATAATGACAATCATCTTTGAATACAACAAACAGAAAGGAGAACAAAACTAGCGGGAAGATTTCTGTAATGTCTTTCATCCAAACAGTGACGTAACTTGTCCATCCCAACATTAAGTTTCCGCCAGTCTATATTCCATGAGGATAGCGCTAAGATTGTCGTTCTTTGTCACATCATGTGCACGTATTCTCATCTAGTCTAAATCATAGATAGCCGACAAATGGCAGCCCTAGATCCAGCTTGTCAGTCTATTTTCCTTGGCCATTGAAGCGTCCGCAGAAACTAATCAATATCTATAAATAAAAACAAAAGATCTAGTCGTTTCTTTAAAGTTTGGCCCTCTGATCCTGGCTATAATTCGGCACTCGATCAACCTTCAGTTGGTGAACTACTGCTCTACATGAGCAATCACAAACCTACTCTCTGTGACTTGCGTTATTGCATGTGCGGGTAAACAGATGATTGAGCATTCGTACAAGTCGCACTTCAAACAGTCTCCAAAAAAAGGTGTGTACAAGGTGTGTACAAGATGTGTACGGGGTTTTAAAGTTTTTGAAATTAAAAAAAAGCTTGATGCATTTGGTTCGGCACGACAAGAAGGCATTCACGTTCATGGTACCCTTGGTTTGTTAATGTCTTTATAAAATATAAAGTGAAGCCAGGTTAATTTATGCAAGAAAACGAGTAAAATGGAAGGGCGAGGCTTTACGGTACTAAACGAAAACATAAAATGTAACAACGTTCCGGCCCATTAAATCCCTTTCTATAGGAACTTAGACGATATAGTCAAATAATATAAAGAAACTGAAATCTATCACGGGATAAAGACGGAGAGTAATCTACAAGAAATGATAGACATAATCATGAAGGAAAGCAACAAGAAAGGTTTCAGTCTGAATAGTAAGAAAACAGAAGTAATGGTCATATCAAAGAAACCATCATCACCATCATGTAGCATAAAAATAAACAGAACATTATTAAAACATGCACAACACTTCAAGTACTTGGGCACATCAATATGAGATTGAAGATGATGCACAAAAATAAACAACAGAATAGTTCAGCCAAAATAGCATTTAAGAAAATAAAAAACACATGTGCAACAGAGCCTATGTAAATGGAAGTGAGAAAGAGAATTCATCGGTGCTATATAGAGAACCAATTCTGACATATGGAAGCGAATCATGGACAATAGACAAGCAAATTAAAAGACGATTAGAGGCTACATCCATGTTTGTGAAGTTTTTTCGACTTATGTTTGTTTACAGTATGGGATAGCCAGTCCCATGTCCAAACCTCCTTTCTCGCCTCTTACGAACATGCCTGGTAGGGTACAGCGCCGCTATTCTTTACTCCCCTTTCGGGCTCTGGTAGCGCACGGGCGAGAGTGTGTGTGTCCCATCCAGCGCATCGTAAAAGACGATGGCGCTGGATAGGACACACAATACGGAAGCCAACTGAGAGTATTACACAACAGGCCCTTTTTTAAATCCCCAGGGGAAAAGACAAAGAGGAAGACCAAGGAATTCTTGGAGAAGACAGATAGAAGCAGAGATGAAGATGATGGGGAAGACATGGAATGATCTTAAAAGAATGACAAAAAACAAAACGACTTGGAAAGTGTTTGTTGAAGACCTATGCTCCACTGGGAGCTAAAAGAGTAGAAGAAGAAGAAGAGCCTCCTACATATTTCTCAGAATAATGTTGAGAGTTCCCTGGACAGCTAACAAGACCAATGAGAAAATCCTCAAAGAGGCCAACATAAGGAGCTTATAAGAAACATCAGAAAAAAAAAACAATCGACATTTCTCGGGTACATCAATAAAAGATGCAAGTTGGAATACTTGGTTACAACTGGAAAAATACAGGGAAAGAGAGACTGTGGACGAAAAAGAGAAAAGATAGATAGCTTAATGTCATTGTATGGAAAACAGTCAACCTCAGAATTGATACGTTGCACTTCTTCTTTCCTTCCTCATCTGCCTTTCAGCGTCGAGAGGAGATATAATTTGCTGTCTTTTCCTCTTTTGTTTGGTTTGTCTCTGCTGCTGTTATGTTTCCTAGCGTTTCTAATATTCCATCAATCCATAGTTTCGTGGTGGCTATTTTTTTATTGCATTGTTGAGTGCCCGTTTTGCCTCGAGTTATTTCCTTGTTGGACAATAGTTGTGATAGCTGTCCAATGATTTGACAAGCTTTGTTTTATCTTGAGTCCATCTCTGCTGTTTGCGAAATGTCGTTTCTCACTAGACTTCCTAGCTATTTAAATTCCTCTGTTTGTTTTAGTTGTCTGCTGTCTGCTGAGTTGATTTTCATGTTGTATTTTGTGCCTGTGCTGTTGAGTTTATCTAAGTGTTCTTGTATGTCTTCTATTTTTCTATGTATTAGTGCCTGATCGTCTGCGAATGGAAAATCGTTGATCTCTCTCTCTCTCTCTCTCTCTCTCTCTCTCTCTCTCTCTCATGGGTTGATATATATATATGGGTATATGGGGGATAGTACGCACCCCTGTCTTACACCTGATTTAACTTCGAAGTGGTCTATGTAGCCTGCTGCTGTTCTGACCCTGCAGCTGCTGTTGATGTAGAGACTTTTAATTAAGTTGGTTAGATGTTGGCTTACTCCGTATGTTGTTAGTATCTCCCACAGTTGTTCTCTGTTAGATGTTGGCTTACTCCGTATGTTGTTAGTATCTCCCACAGTTGTTCTCTGTTAGATGTTGGCTTACTCCGTATGTTGTTAGTATCTCCCACAGTTGTTCTCTATTTACTCTGCCGGATGTTTTTTCCCTGGTCAATGAAAGTTACGTACAAACTTTGATCGCGTTCTGTCATCTTTTATGCAAGCTGTTTAAGGGTGATTAGAGCGTCTGTACACCCTTTGTTGCTTTTGGACCCCCATTTGGGAATCCCTTAACTGTAGTTCTGTTATTGATCTCAACCTTTTTTCCCACAATTTTGGCGTTTGCTTTCCTACATGGCCGAGAAGCTACATACCCCTTTAACGATTGCAGTCTTTCTTGCTATATTTCTTGTCCCATATTGGTACGATGATTGCCTGTTGCCAGTACTCTGTGGCTTGTTGTTGACGCCATGCTACATTGAATATTCTGTGCAGCAACTCCTTTTTCCCCTGCTGCTGCTGCTATTATTTCTACTGGTATGTTTTCAATCCCCGGTCATCTATTTCTTGGTGCACATTTGATTACTTCTTCGATTTCCTCTCTCAGGATATTGGGTTCAGTGTTTGTGCATGTTTGCGTGATTTAAGTGTGCTACTGATAGATAGTCCCATGTTCTATAGTAAGTAAAAGTAAAGTACCCCCGTCACGCAGTACAGTGTCATAGGCTGGTTGTACCTATTTTGAATTTGGTGAACATGTGATTTCTCATTCTATTGTGGCCAGTGCGTAGGCGAAGTATGATGACTTGATCCCCCCTTGATAGTTGGTGGTATCCGTCACTCTCGTTATGCTGTGGGTGTTCTCGTTTCCATTTTTCGTGGAACTGACCTTTGAGGATGGATTTGGCTTCATCATAACTGAGCGGATGGTTCTCTTGCGGTAATCTCCCTCCCTCTCTAGCTAATTTGTCTGCGCGTTCGTTCCCGTGTATATTACAGTGTGATGGTATCCACTCAATGACTACTCTCTGGAAGTTATTGCATAGTTGGTTCAGGGCTGTTCTCAAGTCATCTAGTTCAGTCTGTTAGATCCAGTCTGATTGATTACTTGTTAAAACGTTGCACTGTGTTCTGCGCCAGTGGCCCAGTGCATCCGATTTCAGCCAGCATTTTATTCAGGTTTGCTTTCCTTAGCCTTTGATTGTCCCCAATCTTCCTGCAAGGCAGCAGATTGTCTTTTCTGTAGGGGGATTTTGCCCTTAGATGGTCAGCCCTCCCAGGTTTACGAGCACATAATTCTATAGTCAACATAATTCTATAGTCAACATAATTCTATAGTCAACATAATTCTATAGTCAACATAATTCTATAGTTAACATAATTCTATAGTCAACATAATTCTATAGACAACATAATACTATAAACATAATTCTATAGTCAACATAATTCTATAGTCAACATAATTCTATAGTCAACATAATTCTATAGTCAACATAATTCTATAGTCAACATAATACTATAGTCAACATAATTCTATAGTCAACATAATTCTGTAGTTAAAATAATTCTTTAAAACCACATATATGTCACCTCCAACGTTTCTCATTTTGTTCACGCACACACGCGCTAGATTCGTTTACGATTATCACCACTAATTGATCATGCATATCACTGATCGACCAGATATTCGGTTTATCTGGCCTGTTAGTTTATATCCCCGACTCTTACAATGTAATTGATCGTCCATAATGACAGATTTATTTACTAATTGTTGTTACGTCTACCACCTTCTATAGACGTGTTTTAACGTGACATGAAAACTCTAAACATAAACCATGCAGGCCTGGGCTGAGACGAAGAAGGGTAGAAGAGCACCCCATGGTGGAACTAAGTAATTAGATAAGAAATTAAAGAAAAGAAGAAACTATTTAAAGATTAGGGAGAGAAGGAGAACCAAGAAGAAAATGAAAAATATTCCTCAGTTTGGAGAAAGTTACAATTTTGACCAAAGAAGCTAAACAAAACAATTGAACAGAATTGGGACAAAAAATGAGCAGGAACTTCAAGACGGCCACAAGACTCTTCTATAAAGCAGGAAAAGTAGCAAGAGAGGAGGGGGGAGAGGGGGAACACGATCCAATTGAACTCATAAATGACAAACACAGACAGCCAAAACCAAATAATCAACATATGAAACAGATGGAACGAACTTTTCTAATGACCTATATAACATGGCACAAACTGCCATTCATTCGTTCATTGAGTGCCATCTCCGCATAGAACGTTGGCTCATCAACTTCTAATAACACAACCAAAAAAAAAAAAAAAAAAACCACACACACAATAATCCACAAAAGCTTGAACCCAACATCATGAAAAAGGAAAGCGAAGAAGTAATCAAATAAGTACCAAGAAATAAAGCACCGGGGATAGATAACATACCAATAAAAATAATAGCAGCATCAGGAGAAACAAGAGTTACATGGCTGCACAAAATATTCAATGCAGCATGGCACCAACAGAAAGTTACAGAAGACTGGCAACAGGCAATAATAAAACCATTATGGAAAAAGGAAAGGTAGCAAGATAGACTGCAATAAATATAGTGATAGCTCCCTCTATATAGTGATATGGGGAGACAATTGCTGAAGATAGAACTGGAAGATTACGAACTGTAAAACGTATCATGTAATATCCAGAATATGAGATCAAAAGTTAGTTCAGGGGAACTGACTTGCTTTAAGGCAGGAAATGTGTAATTATAATTTCTTCTGAGACCATAACTGTGTGTCCTAGCACATGGATTAAGCTACAAGTTACTCTACTCACCAAAGACAGTTAGTGGCGAGTTGCTGATTGGTCTCTGGTAAAGGGAAACAGTGAATCAGGCTTTGATGTTGGTCAAACTCCAGGGCGGGTATTTTGATGATTGGCAGATTCACCTGCAAGCGAACACAGAAGAACAGATAGACGGCCCCTATATAATTAGTATGTAGCTTCTGACCAATTACATGGTAATTTAAGATGTCAGATGGTGGATGTTTTCCTCAGAATCCCTGATTGATGGGCAGGATCAATACAAAAAGCTGATTCAAGTAAATGAGAAGAAGAGATAACATAGCATTACCACTTAAGCTAGGAATGTTTCTTGTATGTCTTTGTGGTGTTACAAATTGAAACCACTTCCAAAAAATATCAGTTTAATGTGTGAGTGGTATGTACAAGCTACTAAACACAATTCAAACAAAGCAAATGAAATTTGTGGGCTATGTTAAAAAAAAAAAACAAAAACAAAAAAAACACAGCAGCCTACTAAACGTAATCTTGAAAGGGAAACCACAAGGCAAAAGAAGCAAAGACTAACATGGACGAGTAACATTTAAAAAATGGACAAGTCTGGACAAAACTACGACAACCTGCACTATCAAAGCAAGAGACAGAGCGGAATGTCGCTGAATTGTAAACCAACCTTCGATGCGGAGACGACACTTAATGATTAGCTGACTCTGAATTTTCCAGTTTTTCCTGAAACGTTTCACTATGTTAATGAAATAACAGATGTTTGTTTTCAATTTCACTGTTTTTCTCATTGCAGCGATGCTGAAGTTTGATAAGCAGAAGGCAATCATCGCCTTTATCATGCTGTGCTGTGTCTGCTTCATCGGCAACATCCTGTTTAAGTCGTACATCGCTCCCATGTCATTTATCAAGACCGAGGACAAGCGGAACGAATTGGGAGGTGAGATATTTGTCAAAGGGTAAGAAGGGAGGACGTAATGAGGGTTCCGAACACTCGTATTGAATCTAGGGTACTGGTAAGTTTAGGTAGATCTAGTGTGTCGTGCGACTTAGATCATGAGTACTGGGTTTTCTAGGTATTTCCAGAGAACGGTCGACCCTAAATGTAGATCTAGAGAACGGAGCGATCCTCTGTGTAGATCTAGAGAACGGAGCGATCCTCTATGTAGATCCAGAGAACAGGGCAAAACTCTATGTAGATCTAGAGAACGGGGTGACCCTCTATGTAGATCTGGAAAACAGATTGATCTAGGTAGACCGAAGTAGCTCTAAATTAGGTGGTGACCCAGGTAGATCTAAGTAGATCTAGAGCAGGTGGTGGCCCAGGTAGATTTATATAGATCTAGAGCAGGTGGTGACCCAGGTAGATTTGTATAGATCTAGAATGCCCTGTCACCAAGTATAGACCTAGAATGCCTTGTCACAATGGATAGAACTAGAATGCCCTGTCACCAACGATAGACCTAGAATGCCCTGTCACCAACGATAGACCTAGAATGCCCTGTCACCAACGATAGACCTAGAATGCCCTGTCACCAACGATAGACCTAGAATGCCCTGTCACCAACGATAGACATATCATATAATGCCCTGTCACCAACGATAGACCTAGAATGCCCTGTCACCAACGATAGACCTAGAATGCCTTGTCACCAACGATAGACCTCGAACGCCTTGCTATCCAACGATAGGCCTAGAACGCCTTGCTATCCAACGATAGGCCTAGAACGCCTTGCTATCCAACGATAGGTCTAGAATGCCCTGTCACCAACGATAGACCTAGAATGCCCTGTCACCAACAATATGCCTAGAATGCCCTGTCACCAACGATAGACCTAGAACGCCTTGCTATCCAACAATAGACATAGAATGCCCTGTCACCAACGATAGACCTAGAATGCCTTGCTATCCAACAATAGGCCTAGAATGCCCTGTCACCAACGTTAGACCTAGAATGCCCTGTCACCAACGTTAGACCTAGAATGCCCTGTCACCAACGATATACTTAGAATGCCCTGTCACCAACGATAGACCTAGAACGCCTTGCTATCCAACAATAGACCTAGAATGCCCTGTCACCAACGTTCGACCTAGAATGCCCTGTCACCAACGTTAGACCTAGAATGCCCTGTCACCAACGTTAGACCTAGAATGCCCTGTCACCAACGATATACTTAGAATGCCCTGTCACCAACGTTAGACCTAGAATGCCCTGTCACCAACGTTAGACCTAGAATGCCCTGTCACCAACGTTAGACCTAGAATGCCCTGTCACCAACGTTAGACCTAGAATGCCCTGTCACCAACGTTAGACCTAGAACGCCTTGCTATCCAACGTAAACTTTAGGTACTTGACTACCAAAGTGTAATTTAAAGTACTGCACTTTCATGGTGATCTAGAACTGGTGATCACCCAAGAAAGGTCTAAACAGAATGTATGGGATGGGAACATACGTGATAGGATTATTTTGATGGAATTGTATTTGTGGGATTGTATGTGCTGGGATTGTGACATGCTCTCTTATGTTTGTATGGGAAGAGCTATCAATCTGTGTTTGTGTGTTTTTACTGAATCAACTTTTTTTTAAAAATGTTTGTAATTCTACAGTTTGTATGTGTTAAGTTACTTATTTTTTATACGACAATAGAAAAAAAAGAGTTGTTAAGTGTTATGTAGAGCCAGTCTTTACATATGGATGTGAATCATGGACAACAGTCAAGGAAATCACTGGAGCCTGTACATTTGTGCTTTTACCAAAGAATGTTGAAAATACCATGGACAGCTAAGATGAGTAATGAAAACGTAAGTTATTTTCTAATATTAGGTAGAAGCAATCATCATTTATTGGCCATGTAATGATAAGAGAATAACTTGAATATATTGTAACAACTGAGAAAATTGAGGGACGAAGAGATAGAAGGAAGCATAGAGAAAAGATACCTGACAGCTTAAGAGAATGGCTTGGCAGAAAATCAACAACAGAAATGTTAAATAACTGCCGAGGTCAAAAGTTGTGGAGAGGCATGATCACCTACGCCAAAAGGCCCCGTAGTTGATGATGATGATTTTTTAAGAGCGGTAGTACTTAATCTAATACTTGGTATAGAATGGAACGAATTCAAAACAAACGAGGAAATTAGAGAAATCGCCAATCAACCACTAATATCTTCAGTAATAAAGAAAAGACGATGGTCATACGTTGGACATGTGATGAGAAGAGATAATAATCGAATAGCAAAGCAAGCCCTCATATGGGAAACAACAGGTAAAAGAAAAAGAGGAAGACCCAGGGAGACACTGAGAAGAACATTGATGAGAGAGGCAAGAGCAGCAGGAATCGGCTCCCTCAATGAGATAGAACTGCTTGCACAGAACAGAGACAGATGGCGAGATTTGATAAAATATCTTTAAAAGAAAACTGCTAGAACAAAAATTCATATAGGAGAAGGTGTTATTGAGTTATTGAGTTATTTGCGGGTCATCATCATTGCACTCCGAACATGTCCATAGGTGCTCAGATCCCCTCCTCAGCAATTCCCTCAGTGTCCAGCGACTGACGACTCCAGTTCTATGTTGGTTGATAAGTCTTCTTACACGGCCACCAAGTTTCTCATTTCTGGCTGTGCCCATCTTAACTCCCATTTCCATCATCCGAAGAAGCGACGTTGACCTATGTTTGTCGAAGTCCTGTGCTCTTCCCACATCTCGGAGTGCATTGATGACGTCCGCCCGATCCATCGGTTGCCCGTCCTCAACGACAGCGCAGCTAGCCAACCTGTCCGCTCTCTCATTTCCCCGTACTCCCGCATGTCCAGGGACATAGACAAAGGTGACCTTATAATTTCCTTATTTCATCACTTATTATTGTTGTTACACTATTGAACGCGTCAAAAAATGGCGGTTTGTTTACGACGGTCTGTTGTCAAGGACGCGTAAGTCATTTAATTTGTAGGAAGCTCACAGTGTTTCCGCGTGCTGCTGAGCAAGTTACTGGAGCTGGCCAGTTTATATCGTGGAACGGGTTCTAGGCCGTGCGACTGAGCAAGTGCACGTGAGTCTATGCCATCCAAAGCAACAACGTTCAGCGACGTTCATCTTTATAGGAGAAGGTGTATCTTGGTCTACGCCCTATGGGCCGGTTACGGCTCGAAAGGTACAAGAGAGAGAGAGAGAGTACTTAATCTTGCCACATGCCCCTTATTGTTCAATGTGATTTTATTTCCTGGAGTGGTCAGTGGCCTATTAAACATGACAACGGTTCATTTACTGTGGTCGTTGAAAACAAAAACAGAAGCGAACTGGCCACAATCTGTCAGAAAGGAAGGGTATATGCTGGAAGTGACCACCATTTGTGTCCAAACAGGGAAATAATTGTTAAGGAAATGTCGGTTTCCGTGAGAAGAGAGATACCCTGTGTGTATAGGCGTGTGTGCGTACACAAGTGTCGCACACAAAAGATGTTGATTTCTCAAGGAAGAAAGCCAACCTGAGTCACTAATATTTTACCACAATCCAAACTGATTCTTCTCCCAAAAAGCTTTAGTCAAGTCACCAGGGGCCCCAAGCACGCATACACGCATATATCAATAACATCATGTACTAGTAACTGAAGTCTCGGTGGTTGAGTGGTTAGTGTGTTCGCTTCCTGATCAGAAGTGTCCGGGTTCGACCCCAGAAATGGCGGATTTTTTGTTTTCAAACCGACATTCTCAGTGGTTCACATAGACTCTAAAAATTGGTACCAGAGATTTTTCTGGTATGTAAAAGGCGGCCAGGCGTGATACCGACCACATCAAATCAACAATGTCCTATGGTGGTAGAAAAATATAGAAAGATATGACCACTAACACCATGTTTAGTTTATCCGTCTGTGGCAGAAACAAGACTCATTTTCTGTCAAAAGAGAAGGTGTCACAAAGAGAAGGTGTCACAAAGAGAAGGTGTCACAAGGAGAAGGTATCACAAGGAGAAGGTATCACACAGAGAAGGTATCACACGGAGAAGGTATCACACGGAGAAGGTATCACACGGAGAAGGTATCACACGGAGAAGGTATCACATGTGAGAAGGTATCACATGTGAGAAGGTATCACACGGAGAAGGTATCACAAAGAGATGGTACTATCAAGAAAGGCATCACAGAGAGGTGGTGTTACAAAGAGGTGTTACAAAGAGAATGTATTACCAAGAGAAGGTATCACAAAGAGAGTAAAAGGTGGCTAGAGCGCCGTTCAGCAACGAGGTTGAAAATTATTAGCGACTCATAGCTGATTGTTTGCGCCAGGATCGGTGAACCAGAACTATCCAAACCCTACTCCACCTCTTCGCTGTGCCCCTATTAACAGATTTACCCATCTGGTCTGGTCAAGTGAGTAGGGATAGAGCGGGAAGGCAACCAGGTACTCAAAAATGCCGTGCTGAAGTCGGATGCGTTGGGCCGAAAGGAGCGAATATTACAGCTCTACTGCATACCACAAACCAACTCACCCAACACGCAGTTAACTTTATTTTAAGGGTGGATGACGAAGAGAAATCATTATTCCTGAAGTATTCAGGTGATCACAAACAAGTAGCAGAGAGAACAACACGATCTTACTGCTAAGGAGGACAAAGAACATAAGAGATGTTATATTTAGCTCAGTCCAACAAGCAAGTAGGTTATAATATGCAGACAAAACTAACTAGGAATATACTGCTTCTATTAATACAGCTAGAGACCCATCTGTTACAGCGAAGGCTAACGTGACATATGCTGAGCCGAGACCTTCCATCAGTGAGCGCATCGACCCGTGTCCAGAGGTTTCACCACTTTTGAGTAAGTCTTGCTTCCTCCTTTTAATTCTTTCCATACGTTTCGCCACACAGTGCGTCACTCTGTTTGATTATTGTGAACCGCCATCAAACAATATTCCTATTATATTTCTTGTATCATCTTGGTATTTGTGAAATATAATACCTTGTCCATTTATCTAAAAATTAATATGTTATATGTTAGATAAATATAAACATGTAGATTAACTCTTAAAACCATGAACAATTTTGTCTCTGAAATCTCTTCCGTTGAATCGATAAAAAAAAACGTCTGTACGTAAAGAGTTAAATATGCATAACCGTAGATTCACACTACTCTCCTCATTATTATAATTACTATCATTATCGTCACCACAACTATCGTCATTATCATAATTTTATTCTCGTTATTATCCATATAGGTTCATTTTACTTTATTATCTCGTCTTAATCTTTGTCATAGTTTCACCTGTTCACCTTTTGAGATATTATCAGTCCACTTTAGTCTTGGTCTGCCTCTGTCTTGTCTACCCTCTACCTTCCCTCCCAAATGACCTTAGTAGGGTATTATGTCTCTTCACATGTCCAAATGACCTTCAGTAGAGTATTATGTCTCTTCACATGTCCAAATGACCTTCAGTAGAGTATTATGTCTCTTCACATGTCCAAATGACCTTTAGTAGGGTATTATGTCTCTTCACATGTCCAAATGACCTTCAGTAGAGTATTATGTCTCTTCACATGTCCAAATGACCTTCAGTAGGGTATTATGTCTCTTCACATGTCCAAATGACCTTCAGTAGAGTATTATGTCTCTTCACATGTCCAAATGACCTTTAGTAGGGTATTATGTCTCTCCACATGTCCAAATGACCTTCAGTAGAGTATTATGTCTCTTCACATGTCCAAATGACCTTCAGTAGGGTATTATGTCTCTTCACATGTCCAAATGACCTTCGGTAGGGTATTATGTCTCTTCACATGTCCAAATGACCTTCGGTAGGGTATTATGTCTCTTCACATGTCCAAATGACCTTCAGTAGGGTATTATGTCTCTTCACGTGTCCAAACAAATTCAGTTACCTTTATCATATTGTGTTAAGTAGTTCTTTGTTGTTCTCCCCATTTTTCTATAGATCTTTATTTAAAAGGCTTCCATTCTTTGCCCTATTTTATTATTTAATGTCCATGTTTCTGCACTAAACGTAGATATAACTTTTTTAAAATTAGTTTTTTTAAGTTATGATTTTGTCCGCTTTGATGTGAATATATATTTTTTATTTTGTTTACATTTCTCTTTGCCCTTTCTATTATTTTGTTCATTTATGTCTTGTAATTGTCAGTCACTAATATTGCAATAGTGCTGTTGTTTCTGAGAGGTGGGCAGTTGATTTAGCCAGAAAGGTTTGGTTAGGCTAAAATTTTACCAGGTTTTTAAGGTAGATTAGCCTAACCGTTGATTTAGCCAGAAAGGTTTTGGAAGGGTAATATTTTAATCAGGATGTTAAGGTAGATCACCCTGATATTAAAAATATTTAAGAGGGCTGTTGTTCCTGTGAGTTAGTAATAAATGTTTAAGAGGGCTGTTGTTCCTGTGAGTCAGTAATAAATGTTTAAGAGGGCTGTTCCTGGGAGTCAGTAATAAATGTTTAAGAGAGCTGTTCCTGGGAGTCAGTAATAAATGTTTAAGAGAGCTGTTCCTGGGAGTCAGTAATAAATGTTTAAGAGGGCTGTTCCTGGGAGTCAGTAATAAATGTTTAAGGGGGCTGTTGTTCCTGTGAGTTAATAATAAATGTTTAAGAGGGCTGTTGTTCCTGTGAGTTAATAATAGTTTAAGGGGGCTGTTGTTCCTGTGAGTTAATAATAAATGTTTAAGAGGGCTGTTGTTCCTGTGAGTCAGGAATAAATGTTTAAGGGGGCTGTTGTTCCTGTGAGTTAATAATAAATGTTTAAGGGGGCTGTTGTTCCTGTGAGTTAATAATAAATGTTTAAGAGAGCTGTTGTTCCTGTGAGTCAGTAATAAATGTTTAAGAGATCTGTTTCTGTGAGTCAGTAATAAATGTTTAAGAAATCTGTTTCTGTGATTCAGTAATAAATGTTTAAGAGGGCTGTTGTTCCTGTGAGTCAGTAATAAATGTTTAAGAGATCTGCTTCTGTGAGTCAGTAATAAATGTTTAAGAGAGCTGTCGTTTCTGTGAGTCAGTAATAAATGTTTAAGAGAGCTGTCGTTTCTGTGAGTCAGTAATAAATGTTTAAGAAAGCTGTTCCTGGGAGTCAGTAAAATACATTTAAGAGGACTGTTCCTGGGAGTCAATAATAAATGTTTAAGAGGACTGTTCCTGGGAGTCAATAATAAATGTTTAAGAGGACTGTTCCTGGTAGTCAGTAATAAATATTATAATTGACCTTATTTCTAAGTCAGCATTACTAATTCTTGTCTATTATAGTCAGTAATATTATAAGAGTGTTGTTGCGGAAGCCGTCTGTGTAATATTAAATTGATCTCTGTTAGCTGAGCTGGGCCGAAGATCAATATATGTTAATGTTGTACAAATTATGCACCAACAGCAGTCATTGCAGAAGTGACAGTTGGTTTTACAACAAACCCAACAAAAACTCATGCGATCACCATATTTCTAACAATATATTCCAGTGCAAAAACTGGATACGAAATTCTGAATGTGGTTGTTAAGGTTTAGAACAGAGGTGGGCAACCCAAGGCCCGCTGGCCAGAATCGGCCCGCAAATCTATTTTGACCGGCCCTTGTGCTTGTTTTTGAAAATGACTATGCACTCCATTCCCTAAGGTTTGCACATTACACTCGTTTGTGAGTGTAAAATAGGTGATTTATATAATTGCTTCATGAGGTGATGGTATTTAGCCCTCGGCGTCTTCATAGTTTGCAGATTTGGCCTTCGGCATCTTCGTAGTTTACAGATTTGGCCCTTTGTGTCTTCATAGTTTGCAGAGTTGGCCCTCGGCGTCTTCATAGTTAGCAGATTTGGCCCTCGGCGTCTTCATAGTTTGCAGATTTGGTACTTTGTGTCTTCATAGTTTGCAGATTTGGCCCGTTGTATTTTCATAGTTTGCAGATTTGGCCCTCGGCGTCTTCATAGTTTGCAGATTTGGCCCTATGTGTCTTCATAGTTTGCAGATTTTGCCCTTTGTGTCTTCATAGTTTGCAGATTTGGCTCTCAGTGTCTTCATAGTTTGCAGATCTGGCCCTTTGTGTCTTCATAGTTTGCAGATTTGGCCCTTTGTGTCTTTATAGTTTGCAGATTTGACCCTTTGTATCTTCATAGTTTGCAGATTTGGCCCTCTGTGTCTTCATAGTTTGCAGATTTGACCCTTTGTCTCTTCATAGTTTGCAGCTTTGGCCCTTTGTGTCTTCATAGTTTGCAGATCTAGCCATCTGTGTCTTCATAGTTTACAGATTTGGCCCTTTGTGTCTTCATAGTTTGAGGATTTGGCCCTCGGCATCTTCATAGTTTGCAGATCTAACCCTCAGAAAAAAAAAAACGGTTGCCCACCGCGGATCTAGAAAAAAGAAGTGACAGACGCGACACATTTATTGAATGAGCAGAAAACACACAGCACGCAGATAAAACAAACAAAAAACACCCGGTTCTAGGAATGATTCAATGTCGTATGACGTGGTTAGTTCCTAGGTAACATACGGCCCTATTCAACTTAAAAACACACTGATAACAAACAAAGCTGATATCAGCAAAAAGTAGGCCAGAAGGAAGGCTATAATAGCAATCGTGTACCAAATGTCGGAATTCTGAAAATAGCATTTATAACAGAAGAAAGAACTGTAGATAACAGCACGTTAAATATAGATTTAGTTGTGTCAGACAATGTGTATGGGGAAATATAACACCACAGTTCAGAAAAAGTACAACGCAATAGAGGAAATGCAAAGCAGTAATGGATAATTCTGTCTGTCTGTCTGTCTGTCTGTCTGTCTGTCTGTCTGTCTGTCTGTCTGTCTGTCTGTCTGTCTGTCCCGTCCGTCTGTCTGTCTGTCTGTCTGTCTGTCTGCCCGTCCGTCCGTCCGTCCGTTCACCGTCCGTCCGTCCGTCCGTATGTATGTATATGATGTTAGGGAATATGATGTTAGTGACCATACATTTTACAGACCTTTGACACATGATTTTAGGGTAATGTGGTCGGTATTACACCCGTGCCGCTTCACTTTCCCATAAAAAATCCGGTACCCATTAAAGACTGAGTGAACCCGGAAGCCGTCGGTTGGGATCGAACCCTACCTCTTGTCCTTTGTAGTCCACTTCATTAACCACTGAGCTATCGCGGCTCTTCTATCTACAGTACATCGGATCAATTTTGTTGTTGACTGTTTCCCATGCCATGACACCAAGCTATCTAGTACTTTCTCTCTTTCCCTGTATTTTGCCAGTTGTAATCAGGTATTCCAATTTTCCTCTTCTCATGATGTGCCCGAAAATGTTGATTGTTTCTTTCTGATGTTTTTAACGAGCTCCCTTTTTGTGTTGGCCTATTTCAGAATGTCATTGTTGGTCGTTATAGCTGTCCAGGCAACTTTCAACATTCTGAGAAATACCATCTCTGTGACCTCTAATCGTCTTTCCATTTGTTTGTTTACAGTCCATGATTCACTTCCATCAGAAGTTATATACTATATAACCTATATAGGTCAGAATTGACTCTATATAGCATTGATGACACTGATGAACTCTCTTTCTCACTTCTATTGACATAGATTTGTTGCATAAGACGTTTTTCATTTCCTGAAATGCCATTTTTGTCTGAGCTATTCTGCTTTTTATTTCGGTTGTGTATCTTCCATCTTATGTTATTATTGTGCCCAAGTATTTGAAACTTTGCACTTGTTTCAGATTTGCCTTGTTTATTTTTATGCTGCATGATGGTGGTGTTTGTTTCTTCGATATAACCATTACTTCTGTTTTCTTACTATTCAGACTGAGACCTTTCTTGCTGCTCTCTTTTACCAATATGTCTATCATTTTTTGTAGTTCGTTCTCTGTCTCAGCTATTAAGACTCTGTCATCCGCATATCGCTAATTATTTATGTTGTGACCGTTGACTTCAATTCCTTTTTTGTCTACTATTGATCTCATAATATGTTCGCTGTAAAGTGAAAACAAATCCGGCGACAGAACACAGCCTTGTCTGACTCCTTGTTTTATATATTTGAAATGTCCTGTTTGGTTGCTAATTCGTGTAGCTGCTGTTTGTTGCCGGTACATGTTGATTCGCAGATCTTTGCCATCAATGTTTAATTTCTCCGACGTATTGATTATTTACACATACTTTACTTTGTCAAATGCTTTTATGTCTATAAGACATAGATATGTCTTTAACTCTATAGATCTGTCTATCAATGTTCTTCCACAAATCCACATTGTTCCTCGCTTATTTCTGGTTTTATTTTGTTCCTTACACGCCTCATGATTATTCTTAGTAATATTTTCGTCATATGGCTCATGAGACTAATAGTGCGATAGTCCTCACAATCAGTGGCGCCTGACTTCTTCGGTGTGGCTACAAAGATAGATTTTAGTAGATCTTCGGGTATGTGTCCAGTCTATCTATCTTTCGTTCGCCTGAAGTATTGTCTTTATCAGCAATGTCGTTTCCTGTATGAATTTTACTGTCTTTTGTAATTCTTGCAGTGGCCCATATAGTTTTGTCGGTAGTGTTGTATCTATGGGCCAATGGATTTTCCTCAGTCTACTATATTCAGTGCAGTCTTGAAGTATGTGTTCAACAGTCTGGGGCGCCTGTCCACATGTATAAGTAGTTGAGGTGCCGATCTTGAAATTTGTATACATGTGACTATGGAGTCGATTGTGTCCTGTTCTGAGGCGTATAATGATATACTTCTGCTCTTTGCTACCGCGTATAATGATAACTTCATCATATCATTTCATATTATGAAAGGCATCCTGATTTGGGGCTTGTGGTCCTCTGATTGATTTAATTATCTGTTTCTTATGATGGTATGTAACTGGTGTACCTAGTTGTGTGCCTGTTGAACCTTCCTTTGCCAACTGATCTGCTTTCTCATTTCCTGGTATTCCACAGTGAGATGGGATCCACTGCAAGGCAACCTTGTTGTGCTTGCAGAGTTCAGTCTATAAGGTCTGCAGATGTGGTAATTTTCTGGATTGTAGTGCCTGGAGTACTGATCTTGCATCTGTCAAAAACACTACAGGCTGCGGGCTAAGTTTACTGTTCAGCAATTTTTCTATTGCCAACTTTATTGCTTGTATTTCTGCATCATAATTGTGACAATATTTCCCTGTTGCTATTTTATTCATACCCCTAGTGTTATTTTGGTACTCTATATATGCACCTGCTCCCCCATTCTTTACTGCATGCTGTGCTGATCCATCTGTGTACACACGAATCCATAGGTCCTGTGGGTATTCTTCATCCAGGAAACAGAGTTATTGTTTTTCGCTGTAGACTATTCTGTTCCTCTTTGTCAACTATTCCTTTCACTTCTGTCCGTATTTAAACTGATAATCCTGATTCCTCTGTCCGGGGAGTCTGTTCTGGTATGGGCAGTAGGGGGTTAACAACTCTTGGCATGTCTGGTGTTTGTCTACTAATACGCTTGGCTTGGTGGATAAAACTGCTTCTCTTAAGTCGTCCCAATGCAAGATTTTGGAATCGGTCCTTCATTGGATGTCTTGGCATGCATGCAAATTTTTCTGCCTGTATCAGCACCTTTGTGTCCCTCCATTCTCTCAGAGCTGGTATCCTCCACAATTTCTCCATCTCCAATACTGGTGTTGATTTCATTGCTCCTGTGATGACCCTAAGTGCCTGGTTTTGTACTTTATCCAGCTCTTGCAGTGTAGTGTTTGATGCTGAGCACCATGCGGATGATCCATATTCTAAATGTGGGCGTATACTCTGTTGGTAAAATTTACTGAGTATTTTCCCACTTGCACTCCACGTGGTTCACACAGCTTACTTAGAATAGCCAACTTTCTCCTTGCTTTTTGGGTTGCCTTATTTATCTGTTGTTTCCAAGATAGTTTGTTATCAAATGTAACTCCGAGATATGTAGCTTGTATGTCTTCTTTCACAGGCTCATTGTTTATGTAGATGGCTCCTGATTTTTGTTTTGGATAGAGAGTGAAAAGTGTAGTACTGCATTTGTCTGTATTGATGCTGATACACCATCTATTTGTCCATGAATTCAGTGCATTCATAGCTCTTTGTAGCAATTTGGAGGCCACTGTTGCATACTCCTCTGTGCACCACATTACCAAGTCATCAGCATACATTGCCACTTTGATGTCATGTGGTAGTTCAGTAACTAGGTCATTGATGTAGATCAGAAAAAGTGTTGGAGATAGTACCCCTCCCTGTGGAACGCCCTGGCGCAATAAGACCTTCTTACACTTAAGACAATCCAGTTGCACTCTGGCTCTCCTGTTATGCAGGTATGCTTTCACCCATTTGTACATCCTGCCATTTACTCCATAATTTCTCAGTTTCTTCAAAAGCTCTTCCTTCCATACCTTATCAAATGCTTTCTTTAGGTCTATCCATGGTGCTAGTACCAGTTTCTTTTCTTGAAACGCATCCTCAATTTCCTGGGAAACATAGGTTGCCTGATCTTTGGTAGAGTAACACTGTCTAAAGCCTGCTTGTTGTGGGACAAGGAGATTTTCACTTTCTAGGTACTACTGCAGTCTGAGATTGATTATACGTTCCATTGTTTTACACAAACAGCTTCTAAGGTTGATTGGTCTATAGCTGGATGTCGTTGAACCATCTTTTCATGGCTTTAGTAATGGTATCATAATTGCTTCTCACCATGCCTGTGGCAGTCTACCTGTGATCGAGCAAATGTTGTAGATCTGCAGTAGTTTTGCTTTATCTGCAGTTCCCAAGTACTTAATCATTTCATTGGACACTCCATCACTGCCTGGTGACTTTTTCATTTTTAATTTGGATATTG
The DNA here is from genome assembly GCA_032433765.1 of Megaustenia siamemsis. NCBI lineage: Eukaryota > Metazoa > Mollusca > Gastropoda > Stylommatophora > Ariophantidae > Megaustenia > Megaustenia siamemsis. The sequence continues at coordinate 68,152,422 of JAVIAB010000108.1, forward strand.
CCAGCTCTAGCTCTCTTTGTGTAATGGGTATTTCCAAGACTTCATGTGCGGTCTCTTCTTGTCTTGCATTTTGTTGTTTTAAACGGGTGTCTTGTCGTTTCTCTAGGCTAATTTCAATATTATTGTCATTTGCAAAGGAGTCTGCAAAGTGATTTGCTGCATGCTTACCTGTTAGGATGTTTCCATCCTTCTTCAGTGTAATTTTGGTGTTCCTTTCTGTACTCTCATCATTCAGCTGTTTTACAAGCTTCCACACTTTTCTTGTGTCTCGTTCAAGTTTCAAGATTCAGCTTCTTCGTCTGACTTGTAGTTTAGCCCATTGAAATTTGGCTTCAGCATGCTGGTAGTTGTTGTGGTTTTCCTGGAAGGGGTTATTTTCTGCTTGCTTTCGAGATATTTCCATGCCATTGTGCAGTTGCTCTAGTTCACTACTCCAGTATGGTTTGTAGTGTTTCCGTGTCCCTCTAGGTATTGTTTCACTGGTAGCTTGTATTATTAGTCTACTGAATTCATCAACTATTTTGTTGATGTCTCTGTCTGTATTTATATCTTTAGTCAGTACACTGGTGTAGTGTTGATACATTTTCCAGTCTACCTTTTTGTAATTCCATCTGGAGAGAGTGCTGCTCTCCCTGACGGCCTCATTTTGCACCACTAAAAAGACTGGTCGGTAGTCGCTTCCTCCAAGTTGTTTCCCAACAATACGTGTGATATTCCAATCCAGGTCTGGTGAATGGAAAGCAAGGTCTGGTGTAGATGTGGTATGCCATGATCTGGAGTAGAATGTTGGTGGATCTGTTGTCTGGTTTAATGGTATGAGCCCATTGTCATCCTGCCAATTTTCAAGTTCTTCACCTCTCTTGTCCATATGTTCATAGCCCCAGCTCTGTGAATGGCTGTTAGTCTCCACATACAATTATTCTTTCTTTTAATGAAACTCTGTCTAGTGCTAGTGGGCGGTCACTCGGAGAGTAGTAGTTAAGTAGATGGAAGTCTGTATTACCTGAGGTACAGTATTTGATATTCCGCCCCATCCATATACACTTCAATCTGACATGCATTGATGTTGTTCTTTACAAGTGTCAATATTCTGCCCTTTTGCCTGTTTTTTTCTGTCAGATCGGTAGCACTGGTATCCTCTAATCTTCAAGGCTATGTCGTTGTTTAGATGGGTTTCCTGCAAACAGCATATGCTTGTTCTTCATGCAGGGTATTTTCTAATTCTATCTTTTTACTGTACCAATCTCTTTGCTGTTGATGCCTTCAGCATTACAGTGCATTATTTTGAGTGGCCTTATTTTGGATTGGCCAGTAACTCTATTCTCTCGCCCCCTGACTCCACAGAGCGGTTGAGAAGGACATCCAGTAATAGAGATTGGGCCCTTTCGAGGCTGAGGGCCCGGCGCTGCACCTGCCTGAGTGTCCATCACATGGCGAGTGCCATATCGATTTGAGGTTATAGACATACTTCCCATTGGCGTGAGTGCGTGGCATCCTGATTGTTGTAGTGCGCCTTTTGGCTGGTTGCCTCCGACTTCAGCACTTAAACTTGCTAGAGCAGACTGTGGTCTTCCTCGCGTGTAGGAAGGCCTGGCCAGTCTTGGTTTTCAGTCCCTGGTGACTGTTAAGCCCCATCCCCACGACAAGGAGCTGGCCTTGATGAGGTATGTGTCCAGTGTTATATATGTCATTGAGTAGTTTTGTTATGACTTGTACTCCCAGCTCTCCTAATGGAGTTACCTCTTCCATTGTTAATATTGTCGGGATCAGGAGCTGTGCATCTTTTCATGTGTTCAATTGCCCTCTCAACTTCACACTGTATAAATGGTGTTCCTGTGTCTTTGTTTGAGTTGTTTAATTCTGGTCATCATCATAGAGATGACTGATATATTCGTCCTATCTTTCCATTATCTTCTCCTGTCCCATTATTATATTTCCTTCCTTTGATTTCACACATCCTGAAACTTTGACTTCATGTCTTCCTGTTAATTCATCTGATTGTAATAAATTTTTGAGTCTTTCTTTTGTTGATATCAACGATGAATTACTAAAATCTGAATTGACAGCTCTACTAAAGATGACCTTCTCAAATCTGTATTGGCAACTGTACCAAAGATGATTTCCTAAAATCTGTATTGACAACTGTACTAAAGATGATCTACTCACATCTGTATTGACAACTGTACCAAAGATGATTTCCTAAAATCTGTATTGACAACTGTACTAAAGATGATCTACTCACATCTGTATTGACAACTGTACCAAAGATGATTTCCTAAAATCTGTATTGACAACTGTACTAAAGATGATCTACTCACATCTGTATTGACAACTGTACCAAAGATGATTTCCTAAAATCTGTATTGACAACTGTACTAAAGATGATTTACTCACATCTGTATTGACAACTGTACCAAAGATGATTTCCTAAATTCTATATTAACAGCTGTACGAAAGATGATTTCCTAAATTCTATATTAACAGCTGTACCAAAGATGATTTCCTAAAATCTATATTGACAACTGTACCAACGATGATCTACTCACATCTGTATTAACAGCTGTACCAAAGATGATTTCCTAAAATGTATATTAACAGCTGTGCCAAAGATCATTTCCTAAAATCTATATTAACAGCTGTACCAAAGATGATTTCCTAAAATCTATATTAACAGCTGTACCAAAGATGATCTACTCACATCTGTATTAACAGCTGTACCAAAGATGATTTCCTAAATCTATATTAACAGCTGTACCAAAGATGATCTACTCACATCTGTATTAACAGCTGTACCAAAGATGATTTCCTAAAATTTATATTAACAGCTGTGCCAAAGATCATTTCCTAAAATCTATATTAACAGCTGTACCAAAGATGATCTACTCACATCTGTATTAACAGCTGTACCAAAGATGATTTCCTAAAATCTATATTGATAACTGTTCCAAAGATGATCTACTCACATCTGTATTAACAGCTGTACCAAAGATGATTTCCTAAAATCTATATTGATAACTGTTCCAAAGATGATCTACTCACATCTGTATTAACAGCTGTACCAAAGATGATTTCCTAAATTCTATATTAACAGCTGTACGAAAGATGATTTCCTAAAATCTATATTGACAACTGTACCAAAGATGATCTACTCACATTTGTATTAACAGCTGTACCAGAGATGATTTCCTATAATTTATATTGACAAATGTACCAAAGATGATATACTCACATCTGTATTAACAGCTGTACGAAAGATGATTTCCTAAAATCTAAATTGACAGCTGTACCAAAGATGATATACTCACATCTATATTGACAGCTGTACCAAAGATGATATACTCACATCTATATTGACAGCTGTACCAAAGATGATATACTCACATCTATATTGACAGCTGTACCAAAGATGATATACTCACATCTGTATTAACAGCTGTACCAAAGATGATTTCCTAAAATCTATATTGACAGCTGTACCACAGACAACTGTTGACATGGAATGTGAGGATCATATTAAAAAGTCTCGTGATTTCTATGGCTAAGATATAACTAAGAATGATCATTCTAAGAGGGAAACACAAAATCAAGCCAGAAATTAGCTATGAGCAGTCTCAGTTGACGTTGGCAGGTCCGGACGAATACCACATATATATCATGAGATCATTAGCAGAAATAGACAAATAAACGATAACAGAAATTAGCGCTAATAATTTATAGATTCCATCAAAGTATTTAAAGTATTTGAGAAAGTCAATCATAGCGCTAATAATTTATAGATTCCATCAAAGTATTTAAAGTATTTGAGAAAGTCAATCACCAAAAAAATAATCACAAATTTAGAGAGTGAAAACGTTGGCAGCGAAGATCTAATAATGTTAAAGAACTTACTGCCAACAAAATAAACATTTTCAAAACTTCAATGTTAATTCATCAATCTACTATATGGCTGTGAAACTTGGAGGGGGAAAATGACAGTCACGAAGATACAGACCTTCATTAACGGATGCTTGCGCAGAAAAAAAAAATGATGAGGCAGAAAAATGGAAAAACAAAATTACTAACATAGAATTATGGGAAAGTACCAGACAATAACAAGTGGACAAAGAGATAAGACTAAGAAGGTGGCCCTGGATAGGACACACACTGCGGAAGTCAATTGAGAGTATTACATGACAGACACTATTTTTGGAATCCCCAGAGAAAAATGACAAAGGGGAAGACCTAAATATTCTTGGAGAAGACAGATGGAAGCTGAGATGAAGATGATGAAGATGACATGGGCTGGTCTTAATAGAATGACAAGAATCAGAACGGCCTGGAAAGTGTTCGTTGAAGACCTGTGCTTCACAGGGAGCTGAAAGGAAGAAGAAATAGAAGATTGGCAACAAGAAACATCTATAAGAACTGGAAATCAATTGGGAATGTTTCAATAAAACAGTGTGTTACGCAAGGGTGTGTACTATCACCAGATTTAGTTAATGTGTAAAGTGAGATTAAAGTCAGGTCCATGAAGGACCTAGCCAGAATGTCAGTCGGAGGTCGTAATATAAACAAACTGAGGTATGCTAATGACATTATCTTAATAGCTGAGAGTGAACACAAGTTACAGAACGTGATCGATATTATAACGATCGAAGGTGCAAATGAAAGCCTTCGCCTCAACAGTAATAAAAAAAAAAAAGAAAAGAAAAAAGAAAAGAAATATTGATCACAATAAAAGATACGTCAAAGCACAAGAACAGTAAATAGGACAGTGTTAAAAAAGGTCAATGGATTTAAATACCAAGGAGTGATATTTGCTTCGGACGGTAGATATACAACAGTGATGAGGAGTGGAATAGCTCAGATGTCAGATTATTAACATAGGTGAGGTGTGGAATAGCTCAGATGTCAGATTATTAACATAGGTGAGGTGTGGAATAGCTCAGGTGGCATATTATTAACATAGGTGAGGAGTGGAATAGCTCAGATGTCAGATTATTATCATAGGTGAGGTGTGGAATAGCTCAGATGTCAGATTATTAACATAGGTGAGGTGTGGAATAGCTCAGATGTCAGATTATTAACATAGGTGAGGAGTGGAATAGCTCAGATGTCAGATTATTAACATAGGTGAGGTGTGGAATAGCTCAGATGTCAGATTATTATCATAGGTGAGGTGTGGAATAGCTCAGATGTCAGATTATTAACATAGGTGAGGTGTGGAATAGCTCAGATGTCAGATTATTAACATAGGTGAGGAGTGGAATAGCTCAGATGTCAGATTATTATCATAGGTGAGGTGTGGAATAGCTCAGATGTCAGATTATTAACATAGGTGAGGTGTGGAATAGCTCAGATGTCAGATTATTAACATAGGTGAGGAGTGGAATAGCTCAGGTGGCAGATTATTATCATAGGTGAGGTGTGGAATAGCTCAGATGGCAGATTATTATCATAGGTGAGGTGTGGGATAGCTCAGGTGGAATATTATTAACATAGGTGAGGTGTGGAATAGCTCAGATGGCAGATTATTAACATAGATGAGGCGTGGAATAGCTCAGATGGCAGATTATTAACATAGGTGAGGCGTGGAATAGCTCAGATGACAGATTATTAACATAGGTGAGGTGTGGAATAGCTCAGATGTCAGATTATTAACATAGGTGAGGTGTGGAATAGCTCAGATGTCAGATTATTAACTTAGGTGAGGTGTGGAATAGCTCAGATGACAGATTATTAACTTTGGTCAGGTGTGGAATAGCTCAGATGGCAGATTGTTAACATAGGTGAGGTGTGGAATAGCTCAGGTGGCAGATTATTAACATAGGTGAGGTGTGGAATAGCTCAGATGGCAGATTATTAACATAGGTGAGGTGTGGTATAGCTCAGATGGCAGATTATTAACATAGATGAGGTGTGGAATAGCTCAGATGGCAGATTGTTAACTTAGGTGAGGTGTGGAATAGCTCAGATGACAGATTATTAACTTTGGTCAGGTGTGGAATAGCTCAGATGGCAGATTAATAACATAGGTGAGGTGTGGAATAGCTCAGATGGCAGATTATTAACATAGGTGAGGTGTGGAATAGCTCAGATGGCAGATTATTAACATAGGTTAGGTGTGGAATAGCTCAGATGGCAGATTATTAACATAGGTGAGGTGTGGAATAGCTCAGATGGCAGATTGTTAACATAGGTGAGGTGTGGAATAGCTCAGGTGGCAGATTATTAACATAGGTGAGGTGTGGAATAGCTCAGATGGCAGATTGTTAACATAGGTGAGGTGTGGAATAGCTCAGAGGGCAGGTTATTAACATAGGTGAGGTGTGGAATAGCTCAGATGGCAGATTATTAACATAGGTGAAGTGTGGAATAGCTCAGATGGCAGATTAACTTAGGTGAGGTGTGGAATAGCTCAGATGGCAGATTATTAACATAGGTGAGGTTAGATTAATCACAAGGGATGTTATTAACATAGGTGAGGTATAGAATAGCTCAGATGGGATGTTATTAACATAGGTGAGGTATAGAATAGCTAAGATGGCAGATTATTAACATAGGTGACGTGTAGAATAGCTCAGATGGGATGTTATTAACTTGGGTGAGGTGTGGAATAGCTCAGATGGGATGTTATTAACTTGGGTGAGGTGTGGAATAGCTCAGATGGGATGTTATTAACTTGGGTGTGGTGTGGAATAGCTCAGATGGGATGTTATTAACTTGGGTGAGGTGTGGAATAGCTCAGATGGCAGATTATTAACATAGGTGAGGTATAGAATAGCTCAGATGGGATGTTATTAACTTGGGTGAGGTGTGGAATAGCTCAGATGGCAGATTATTAACATAGGTGAGGTATAGAATAGCTCAGATATGCACATTATCTTGGGGTGTACGAGGGAAACTCCCTGTGTATCAATGATGTATCTTCTAGACTTTACAACCGTGGATCACAGTATCAAGATCTGGAGGACTCGAGCATACCTGAAGATTAGTGCAGATAAAGAGCATCCATTGCACCACGATCTCAAAACAGGGAAAAGTGTCAGGCTAAAAAGAGGCAAATCACGGGTGGGCCAAGCAAAATATTTCATCAAACAGGCCTGTGCGCTTGCCAATATCAACGCTAGCGAGGAGCGAATACCGGTGCCTACGTCATTCAGGGGGACATTCTCGTGTATTGTCACACTCGACAGGAAATGTAGGGAACAGAACTCAGTCGTAGTCAATGTGGAGGTCAACGGTCTCATCTGGGATAACACCGACGAGAAATATGTAGTCATCTATACAGACAGGGAGCCGCGATAGCTCAGTGGTTAGTGAACTGGACTACAAAGGACAAGGGGTAGGGTTCGACCCAACCGACGGTCTCCGGGTTCACCCAGCCTTTAATGGGTACCGGATTTTTTTCTGGGAAAGTGAAGCGGCACGGGCGTAATACCGATCACATTACCCCAAAAATCATGTGCCGAAGGTCTGTAAAATGTATGGTCACTATCACCATATTCCCTGTACGCCACTTGGCGTGACGGGGGTACTTTACTTTTTTTTTACTATACAGACAGATCTGTAATACGACACCAAAGGAGTCTTCTTCTTTCCTTCCTCATTTGCCTTTCAGCGTCGAGAGGAGATATAATTTGCTGTCTTTTGCTCTTCTGTTCGCCTCTGCTGCTATGTTTCTTAGTGCTTCTAATATTCCATCGATCCATCTTTTTCGTGGTCGACCCTTGGGTCTGGTGTTCTCACAACGTTTGCTCAAGGCTCGTTGTGTTGTGTTTTGATCTTTCTGCCTTGTCACGTGGCTAAACCATTTTATCTGTTGTTTCTTTATATATTCTATGACGGGGGCTATTCCTAGCTTTTTTTTCTCAGTTCTTCATTTCTGATCTTATCTCTCAGACTGTTCCCTGTCATTCGTCTAACACATTTCATCTCTGTAGAGGTTATTTTCCTTATTGTTCTTGCATCTAGGGTCCAGGTCTGGCATTGGTAGCGCAACGTTGGGATGAAGATTATAAAATCTATCTGGCTTCTGCATGTTGTGTCATTCCATTTGTACCAGGTGTATACTTGCGACTCTCTGTGTTTGAAGAATGTGTTGGTGATAAATAAATCATTTTGATTACATATTTCCAGCAGTCTGCTTCCATTTTCGTTTATTTCAACTGTTTTATCGCCAAAGGGTCCTAATATATCTCTGTTCTCACTGTTGCGTTTCCCAAGCCTTCAATTGAAATCTCCCATCACTAACATGTCGCTTTCGTCAATCTTGTTAATAATTTCATTCAATGTGTCATAGAATTCTTCGCTGTCTTTTTCATTGTTGTTGCATGGTGCATAGATTTCTATGCAAGTTGTTTTTCGATCGTCTTCTAGTAGTCTGATTTTGATAATTATTTATGAGTGGTATTTTATTTCTAGAATATTCTTTGCGTGTTCTGGGTCGATGATAAAACCTACTCCATGTGTTGCTCTTTCTGCCTTGTGGACTCCTATGAATATTTTCGTGTACTTCATGTGTGTTTTCTTTATCTGTTGTCCTTTTACTCTGGTGTCCGCTAATCCTAGTATTTTAATTTTCCTTTTTGCCATTTCTTCTATAAGTTTGATTTCTTTATCTTTATTCCTCATATATTGATCGTTGCTACTTTATATTTATCTATCTCCATCTTCTGTGTATTTCTCTGAGCATAAAACATGTATCCCTTACCGAACTGCTGAGTCAGTCGTAAGTTAAGGGCTTAACTTAAGAAAATCACACGTTAGTGGTTTAGCCCGGCTAATGTTTTTCCAACGTAAACAGCTAAAGATAAACCTTAGTGTTTGATTGCTAAAGTCTCATGTGTATCTTTTACGGCCTAACTATACATCTTTAGCTGTTTACATTTAAAAAGTACTTATCGGAACTTAACCTCCTCCTTTGTAGAAAACGTTACACAACTTTTTGAAAATTAAAATCCATTCGAAATACTATATTCACTTTAATCACATAAACTACATCTAAGGAGTGCGTGGGCATTTACAGCACGCTTGGCAGGTAGAATAGTCAGACAAACCAGCGGTTCATTGGTTATGACCACGAGCAGCATGACGATGGAGGTGATGGCAGTGACCAGGGCATTCACCTGGTTAGAGTCACAAGAATATATCCACGCCTGTATACTGATTGATTCGATGAGTATGATATAAAAAAGGGGAGGCAGGCTCTGTACGTATGCAATGGATAAAGTCATTGCAGAAGTCAAAAATACGTAAGGTCACCTTTGTCTATGTCCCAGGACATGCGGGGAGTACGGGAAAATGAAAGAGCGGACAGGTTGGCTAGCTGTGCTGTCGTTGAGGACGGGCAACCGATGGATCTGTGGGTATCATCAATGCCTTCCGGAAAGTGGGAAGGACACAGGACTTCGACAAGAATGAATCCACGTCACTCCTTGGAATGAAAGAGATGGAAGTTAAGATGGGCACAGCTAGAAATGAGAAACTTAGTGGACGTGTAAGAAGACTTATCAACCAACACAGAACTGGGAGTCGTCAGTCGCTGGACACTGCGGGCTGAGGAGGGGATCTGATCACCTATGTACATGTTCGAAGTGCAATGATGATGACCTGCAAGTAACTCAATAACTCAGATTGTAGGTGTACAACAAAGATGTGTAGAATAGTTCAGAAGATAATGTACAACAAAGATGAGGTGTAGAATAGTTCAGAAGATAATGTACAACAAAGATGATGTGTAGAATAGTTCAGAAGATAATGTACAACAAAGATCAGGTGTAGAATAGTTCAGAAGATAATGTACAACAAAGATGATGTGTAGAATAGTTCAGAAGATAATGTACAACAAAGAAGATGTGTAGAATAGTTCAGAAGATAATGTACAACAAAGATGAGGTGTAGAATAGTTCAGAAGATAATGTACAACAAAGATGATGTGTAGAATAGTTCAGAAGATAATGTACAACAAAGATCAGGTGTAGAATAGCTCGGACAAAAGCGGCATTTGAAAAAAAAAAGTGGAGAATTATTCTATTCATAGAATGTTTCATTGCACTGAGGTGTCCCCATATCCTTTTCACCGCCCGTCCAACATTTCTCAAAGCTGTGTAAACTAATTGTTCCTGTAATGTTTTTTGATTGTAGATACATCTACATTTGCCACTAATCACTCCGGATGAATGAAACCACTTGTTCTTCTTCCGACTCTCCGGCCCTTCAATGTTACATCCTTGTTGCACATATCCTTGCACATATCCTTGCACATATCCTTGCACATATCCTTGCACATATCCTTGCACATATCCTTGCACATATCCTTGCACATATCCTTGCACATATCCTTGCACATATCCTTGCACATATCCTTGCACATATCCTTTCATATTAGGACCAAGTTTTAGAAATGACACAAGAAACAAAACCTTGTTCAAAGGTTCGAAAGGACTTCCGGTCAATACGGCGGATAGGAAGCAGGGATAATTGAGGCTCAGTTTTAAATGTGTTCCTTGTTGCAGTTTTCTTATATTCCAAGTCCGGCTTACTGCCAGAGCTAATGAATATAGTGCTCTGTGCACACTATGAGCTGTGTTTTTAATTCGGATCGTGTTTCAATATTTCGATTGCTTATGATGAATAATGATATCGTAAGACAAAGAACAGTTCATCGGTGCCGCATGGATTTATGTCTTTTTTGTCTTTTGGTGTGTGCTGTAGCTGCTACGATGGGGACTGCAGATGCCTTTCTTTGCTTGGGTCCTTGAGTGAGATGAATTTTAATTCGGATGATTCCACTGGCACGGGCGGTTGAGCAATTATGGATTTTAATTCGTTTGCAGTGATACCGGGTCCTTCGACTAGCTATAACTAAAACTTGGTTCAACTTTACACAGAACCAGTGCTGACAAACGTAAGTGAATCGTTGGAGGTCTCAGATATGTGGTGTCAGAGTAATCTGTTCAAAATAAAATGGACAGCTAAAATGGGTGCCATGTTTACCTTCTTGAATTAGATCAAGGCAGAGTGATTATCATATCTGAGAGAAACATTACCGTGGGTATGTCTATCCACAGCCATCAATAGGTTTTAAAAGCCCCGGGGCTGAAAATAAAACCAGAAAACTGGCAGCTGATGTAAATGTGCCCATAACCGCCCTGGCTCGCAAAGATGAAAACCATCACGATAATTGGAGGTTTTCCAGGAATTTCCTCTCAGGTCCCATGCCTCAGTAACTCTGTAGTTGATTGTTGTCCATCTATTGAAACGGGAGAGCTGGAGTGTATTATATCTATTTGACGAGTTTATGGAGCAAAATATGGAGGAAATAGAGGAGGAAATAGAGGGGGAAACGGAAAGTTAGAAGGGAGACGGGAGGGGGATAGAGAAAGATAAAGAGAAATAGAGGGGAAAGATGGAGGTGAAACGAGCATGATAGAGGAGAAAATGGGAAAAATAGAGGAGAAACAGGAGAAAAATAGAGGGGAATAGGAGAAAAATAGAAGGGAAACAAGAGAAAAGTAGAGGGGAATAGGAGAAAAATAGAGAGGAAACAGGAGAAAAATAGAGGGGAATAGGAGAAAAATAGAAGGGAAACAAGAGAAAAGTAGAGGGGAATAGGAGAAAAATAGAGAGGAAACTGGAGAAAAATAGACGGGAAACAAGAGAAAAATAGAGGGGAAACGAGAAAAAAAAGAGGGAAAACGAGAAAAAAGAGGGGAAACGAGAAAAAAAGAGGGGAAACGAGAAAAAAGAGGGGAAACGAGAAAAAAGAGGGGAAACGAGAAAAAAGAGGGGAAACGAGAAAAAAGAGGGGAAACGAGAAAAAAGAGAGGAATAGGAGAAAAATAGAGAGGAAACAGGAGAAAAATAGAGGGGAATAGGAGAAAAATAGAAGGGAAACAAGAGAAAAGTAGAGGGGAATAGGAGAAAAATAGAGAGGAAACTGGAGAAAAATAGACGGGAAACAAGAGAAAAATAGAGGGGAAACGAGAAAAAAAGAGAGGAAACAAGAAAAAAAGAGAGGAAATAAGAAAAATAGAGGGGAATAAGAGTAAAATAGAGGGGAATAAGAGTAATATAGAGGGGAAACAAGAGAAAAATAGAGGGGGAAACAAGAAAAATAGAGGGGAAACAAGAGAAAAATAGAGGGGAATCAAGAGAAAAATAGAGGGGAAACAAGAGAAAAGAAGAGCGGAAACAAAAGAAAAGAGAGGGGAAACAGGAGAAAAATAGAGGGGAGACAGGAGAAAAATAGAGGGGAGACAGGAGAAAAATAGAGGGGAAACAGGAGAAAAATAGAGGGGAAACAGGAGAAAAATAGAGGGGAAACAGGAGAAAAATAGAGGGGAAACAGGAGAAAAATAGAGGGGAAACAGGAGAAAAATAGAGGGGAAACAGGAGAAAAATAGAGGGGAAACAAGAGAAAAATAGAGGGGGAAACAAGAAAAATAGAGGGGAAACAAGAGAAAAATAGAGGGGAATCAAGAGAAAAATAGAGGGGAAACAAGAGAAAAGAAGAGCGGAAACAAAAGAAAAGAGAGGGGAAACAAGAGAAAAATAAAGGGGAAACAGGGAAAAAAATAGAGGCGAAACAGGAGAAACATAGAGTGGAAACAAGAGAAAAACTGAAGGAGAAACAAAGAAAAATAGAGGGGAAACAAGAGAAACAGAGGGGAAACAAGAGAAACATAGAGGGGAAAGAAGAGAAAAATAGAGAGGAAACAAGATAAAAATAGAGGGGAAACAAAGAAAAATAGAGCAGAACAGCAGAAAAATAGAGGAGAAAAGGAGAAAAATAGAAAGGAAACAAGAGTAAAATAGAAAGGAAACAAGAGTAAAATAGAGGGGAATTGGAGAAAAATAGAAGGGAAACAAGAGAAATAGAGGGGTAACAAGAGAAAAATAGGGAATAAGAGAAAAATAGAGGGGAATAGGAGGAAAATAGAGGGAAACGAGAAAAATATTGGTTAAACAAGAGAAAAATAGAGGGGAAACAAGAGAAAAATACAGGAGAAACAAGAGAAAAATAGACGAGGAATAGGAGAAAAATAGAGGGGAAACAAGTATAAAAAAAGGGGAAAGAAGAGAAAATTAGAGGGGAATAGGAGAAAAGTAGAGGGGGAATAGGAGAAAAGTAGAGGGGAATAGGTGAAAAATAAAGGGTAATAGGAGAAAAATAAAGGGTAATAGGAGAAAAATAAAGGGTAATAGGAGAAAAATAAAGGGTAATAGGAGAAAAAATAAAGGGTAATAGGAGACAAATAAAGGGGAATAGGAGAAAACTAAAGGGGAATAGGAGAAAACTAAAGGGGAATAGGAGAAAACTAAAGGGGAATAGGAAAAAAATCGAGGGGACACAAGGGAAAAATCGAGGGGGAACAAGGGAAAGATAGAAGGAAATAGAGGAACGATAGAGGGAAACGGGAAAGACAGATGGAAACAGGGGAAAGATAGAGGGAAATAGGGGAAAGATAGAGGGAAATAGGGGAAAGATAGAGGGAAATTGGGGAAAAATAGAGGGAAACAATCATAGATAGAAGGAAATAGGGGAAAGATAGATGGAAATAGGGCAAAGATAGAGGGAAAACACGGGAAAGATAGAGGGAAAACACGGGAAAGATAGAGGGGAAACAGGGGAAAGATAGACGGAAACAGTGGAAAGATAGAAGGGAAACAGGGGAAAGACAGAAGGGAAACGGGGGAAAGACAGAAGGGAAACAGGGGAAATATAGAAGATAAAGCAGCGGAAATAAAAATAAGAGGGAAACAGAAAAAGAGAGGGGGAATAAAGAGGAAAGATAAGAGAGAAAAGTACGGTAAAGTAGAATGAAATAAGGGGAAACAGGAGAAAGATAGAGGGAAAGAGTTATAGCATAAAGAGCTTTGTAGTTCCTAAGTCAGTAAAACATGAAGAGCTTTGTAGTTTCTGAGTCAGTAAAACAAAAAGAGATTTGTATTTTCTGAGTCAGTAAAACAAAAAGAGATTTGTATTTTCTGAGTCAGTAAAACAAAAAGAGATTTGTATTTTCTGAGTCAGTAAAACAAAAAGAGATTTGTATTTTCTGAGTCAGTAAAACAAAAAGAGCTTTGTATTTTCTGAGTCAGTAAAACATAAAGAGCTTTGTATTTTCTGAGTCAGTAAAACATAAAGAGCTTTGTAGTTTCTGAGTCAGTAAAACATAAAGAGCTTTGTAGTTTCTGAGTCAGTAAAACATAAAGAGCTTTGTAGTTTCTGAGTCAGTAAAACATAAAGAGCTTTGTAGTTTCTGAGTCAGTAAAACATAGATTGATTGCAGTTTCCGAGTCAGTAAAACATAGATTGATTGCAGTTTCCGAGTCAGTAAAACATAAAGAGATTGCAGTTTCCGAGTCAGTAAAACAGAGCTTTGTAGTTTCTGAGTCAGTAAAACATAAATAGCTTTGTAGTGTCTGAGTATATAAAAAATAAAGAGTTTTGTAGTGTCAGTAAAATAAAGACTTTTGTAGTGTCTGAGTCAGTAAAACATAAAGACCTTTGTAGTGTAAGAGTCTAAAAAACATAAAGACCTTTGTAGTGTAAGAGTCTAAAAAACATAAATAGCTTTGTAGTGTCTGAGTCTAAAAAACATAAATAGCTTTGTAGTGTCTGAGTCTAAAAAACATAAATAGCTTTGTGGTGTCTGAGTCTAAAAAACATAAATAGCTTTGTGGTGTCTGAGTCAGTCAAAACATAAAGAGCTTTGTAGTGTCTGAGTAAGTAAAACATAAAGAGCTTTGTAGTGTCTGAGTCAGCAGAACAAAGGATTTTGCTTGTGTCAGTACAACACATTTGTTTGTTTGAGTGAGTAAAACACAATATTTTGTTTGATTCAGGAAAATACATTTGTTTGTTTGAGTCAGTAAAACATAAAAGAGTTTCGTTGTTTCTCAGAGTCAGTAAAATATAGGATAATTGGTGTCTTTCTTTTCTGAGTTCTTTATAACAAAATGGAAATCAATGAACCGAACCGTGACGTCATGAAAACAAATGTTACTCCACATTTCAGATGGTTCACACCCAGTCATGGAGCAGGAGTTAACGCCGCAGGAACTGATGACGAAGTATGCAGATTTTGAGACAGGCGGTCGGCTACGACCCAAAAATTGCGTCCCACGACAGAGACTGGCCATCATCATCCCGTATCGGAACAGGTACTCCCATCTACATATCATGATGAACAACCTGGTGCCATTTCTACAGCGTCAACAAGCTGACGTCACTTTCTTTGTTGTTGAACAGGTGGGAGTTTGTTGTTTGTCAATTACAGTTGTTTTTTTTCTACTTTCTTCTTCTTTTCCCTTCTTTGCTCTACTTGTTATACTTCCTTCTCTCATTCACTTCTGCCTCTCCTCCACGTTTACCTCAACTTCCACTTTCTTTCTATTACATCTCCTCCTACATTTCCTATCTTCTAAAATCAATAACCAAATCAATTTTTCAAAGTCAGAAAGTAAACCGTTTCCCTGACTCACTAACCAACTTATCAACTTCTATAGTCAGACTGATGTCATCAACTTCTATAGCCAGACTGATGTCATCAACTTCTATAGCCAGACTGATATCATCAACTTCTATAGCCAGACTGATGCCATCAACTTCTATAGCCAGACTGATGTCATCAACTTCTATAGCCAAACTGATGCCATCAATTTCTTTAGCCAGATTGATGCCATCAATTTCTTTAGCCAGATTGATGCCATCAACTACTATAGCCAGACTGATTCCATAAATTTCTATGGCCAAACTGATGTCATAAACGTTTATAGCTAAACTTATATCAATAACTTCTTAGCTAGACTGATGTCACCAACTTCTTAGCCAGAATGATGTCATCAACTTCTTAGCCAGAATGATGTCATCAACTTCTGTAGACAGAATGATGTCATATACTTCTATAGTCAGACTGATGTTATCAACTTCTATAGCCAGATTGATATCATCAACTTCTATAGCCAGATTGATGTCATCAACTTCTATAGCCAGACTGATGTCATAAACTTCTATAACCAGACTTATTTAACAACTCCTATAACCAGAACTTTAACAACTCCTAGAACCAGACTTTACTAAGAATCATCAAGCGAAGAGTGCGAAACAAAATCAGTCCAGAAATTAGCGACGAACAGTGTGGTTTTGTTGGAGGTAAAGGAACGAGCAATGCCATATATATCATAAGATCTTTAGTAGAAAGAGCCATAGAGGTGAAACAGATCTATACCTATGTTTCATAGATTACACCAAGGCATTTGACAAAGTAAAGCACCAAGCAATAATCAAAATTTTAGAAAGCATAAACATAGACAGCAAAGATCTAAGAATAATAAAGAACATGTACTGGCAACAAACAGCGGCCATAAGAACTGGAAACCAACTGGGAATGTTTCAACAAATAAAACAGGGTTTTAGACAAGGTTGTGTGCTGTCACCAGATTTGTTTAATATTTATAGTGAGATTATGTTAAGATCCATAAGGGGCATGCCTGGAATAACAATCGGATGTCATAATATAAATAATCTAAGGTATGCTGATGATAGTCTTAATCGCTAAGAGTGAAAATGAGTTACAAGAAATGTTGGACATTATAGTGAAAGAAAGCAAAAATAAAGGACTCAGCCTTAATAGCAAAAAGACAGAGGTAATGGTAACAACAAAGAAAAAGACATCACCTCAGTGCAAAATAAAAACAAGTGGAACAATATTAAAACAGGTAAATGAATTTATATATTTGGGAACAATGTTAACCTCAGATGGTAGATGTACAAAAGAGGTGAGATGCAGAATGGCTCAGGCAAAAAGCAACTTTCCAAAAAATTAGAAAGATACTATGCAATCCATTTTTGACAATAGAAACAAAAAAAAAGAGTTCTTAAATTGTATGTAGAGCCAGTCTTAACATATGGGTGTGAATCATGGACAATATGGCAAGAGAGAAGAAAATTACTAGAGGCTGTAGAAATGTGGTTTTACAGAAGACTGTTGAGAATACCATGGACAGCTAAGAAGAGTAATTAAAACGTTCTGAAATAGACCAAAGCAAAAAGAGAGATAATTTCCAATATTAGGAAAAAACAATCATGATTTTGTTGGCCATGTAATGAGAAAACAGCTGGAATATATTGTAACAACTGGGAAAATTAAAGGACGAAGAGATAGAGGGAAGCAAAGAGAAAAGATACCAGACAGCTTAAGAGAATGGCTTGGCAAGAGGTTAACAACAGAAGTGATAAATAACTGTTGTGATCGAAAGCTGTGGAGTGACATGATCACCTACGCCAGCAGGCTTGGTACTTGATGATGATGATGATGATGATAACCAGACTTATCCAACCTCTACTTTAACCAGACTTATTTAATAACTCCTATAACCAGACGTATTCAACCTCTCGTATAACCAGACTTATCCAATCTCTCCTATAACTAGATTTATCCAATCTCTCCTATACTCAGACTTATCCAATCTCTCCTATAACCAGATTTATTTAACAACTCCTATAACAAGACTTATCCAACCTCTCGTATAACCATACTTATCCAACCTCTCATACAACAAGACTTATACACCCTCTCCCATAACCAGACTTATACAACCTCTCCAATAACCAGACTTATACAACCTCTCCCGTAACCAGACTTATACACCCTCTCCTATAACCAGACTTATACACTCTCTGCTATAACCAGACTTATTCACCCTCTTCTATAAACAGACTTATCCAACCTCTCCTATAACCAGACTTATACACCCTCTCCTATAACCAGATTTATACACCCTCTCCTATAACCAGACTTATACACCCTCTACTATAACCAGACTTATACACCCTCTCCTATAACCAGACTTATTCAACCTCTCCTATAACCAGACTTATACATCCTTTCCTATAACCAGACTTATACACCCTCTCCTATAACCAGATTTATACACCCTCTCCTATAACCAGACTTATACACCCTCTACTATAACCAGACTTATACACCCTCTCCTATAACCAGACTTATTCAACCTCTCCTATAACCAGACTTATACATCCTCTCCTATAACCAGACTTATTCAATCTCTCCTATAACCAGACTTATTCACCCTCTCCTATAACAAAACTTATACACCATCTCCTATAACAAAACTTATACACCATCTCCTATAACCAGACTTATTCAACCTCTCATATAACCAGACTTATACACCCTCTCCTATAACCAGACTTATTCAACCTCTCCTATAACCAGACTTATACATCCTCTCCTATAACCAGACTTATTCAATCTCTCCTATAACCAGACTTATTCACCCTCTCCTATAACAAAACTTATACAACCTCTCCCATAACCAGACTTATACAACCTCTCCCGTAACCAGACTTATACACCCTCTCCTATAACCAGACTTATACACTCTCTGCTATAACCAGACTTATTCACCCTCTTCTATAAACAGACTTATCCAACCTCTCCTATAACCAGACTTATACACCCTCTCCTATAACCAGATTTATACACCCTCTCCTATAACCAGACTTATACACCCTCTACAATAACCAGACTTATACACCCTCTCCTATAACCAGACTTATTCAACCTCTCCTATAACCAGACTTATACATCCTTTCCTATAACCAGACTTATACACCCTCTCCTATAACCAGATTTATACACCCTCTCCTATAACCAGACTTATACACCCTCTACTATAACCAGACTTATACACCCTCTCCTATAACCAGACTTATTCAACCTCTCCTATAACCAGACTTATACATCCTCTCCTATAACCAGACTTATTCAATCTCTCCTATAACCAGACTTATTCACCCTCTCCTATAACAAAACTTATACACCATCTCCTATAACAAAACTTATACACCATCTCCTATAACCAGACTTATTCAACCTCTCATATAACCAGACTTATTCAACCTCTCATATAACCAGACTTATTCACCCGCTCCTATAACAAAACTTATTCACCCTCTCCTATAACAAAACTTATACACCATCTCCTATAACCAGACTTATTCACCCTCTCCTATAACCAGACTTATTCACCCTCTCCTATAACAAAACTTATTCACCCTCTCCTATAACAAAACTTATTCACCCTCTCCTATAACCAGACTTATACACCCTCTCCTATAACCAGACTTATTCAACCTCTCCTATAACCAGACTTATTCACCCTCTCCTATAACAAAACTTATTCACCCTCTCCTATAACCAGACTTATACACCCTCTCCTATAACCAGACTTATACACCCTCTCCTATAACCAGACTTATTCAACCTCTCCTATAACCAGACTTATTCACCATCTCCTATAACCAGACTTATTCACCCTCTCCTATAACAAAACTTATACACCATCTCCTATAACCAGACTTATTCACCCTCTCCTATAACCAGACTTATTCACCCTCTCCTATAACCAGACTTATTCACCCTCTCCTATAACAAAACTTATTCACCCTCTCCTATAACCAGACTTATTCACCCTCTCCTATAACAAAACTTATACACCCTCTCCTATAACCAGACTTATTCAACCTCTCCTATAACCAGACTTATTCACCCTCTCCTATAACAAAACTTATACACCCTCTCCTATAACCAGACTTATTCAACCTCTCATAATATAGCTCTCCAAAAAAAATGTACAAGTTAAAAAAATAAATAAACCTGAAGGGACAACCGATAACAGTTGTACAAACTCGTTCGTATTATGTTCACTGAATACTTTGCCTTGTATTTGTTGGCGTGTACAGATAAGAGACCAGTCCAACTGCCAACACTGAATGTAATGTCGTGACATCGTGGAAGAGAATAGTCTCCACAATAAACCTGATTAACTCTAAGAAATTAAAAAAACATATCTGGGTATACGGAGCTCTAAGATTTGACTCCTTGAGATCACAGTACTTTCTCAGGGTATGGAGAGCTCTAATTTTTTTTTGGAGAGCTATATGAGAGGTTGAATAAGTCTGGTTATAGGAGAGGTTGAATAAGTCTGGTTATAGGAGAGGGTGTATAAGTCTGGTTATAGGAGAGGTTGAATAAGTCTGGTTATAGGAGAGGGTGTATAAGTCTTGTTATAGGAGAGGTTGAATAAGTCTGGTTATAGGAGAGGGTGTATAAGTCTTGTTATAGGAGAGGTTGAATAAGTCTGGTTATAGGAGAGGGTGTATAAGTCTTGTTATAGGAGAGGTTGAATAAGTCTTGTTATAGGAGAGGTTAAATAAGTCTGGTTATAGTAGAGGGTGTATGAGTCTGGCTATAGTAGAGGGTGTATAAGTCTGGTTATAGGAGAGGGTGTATAAATCTGGTTATAGGAGAGGGTGTATAAGTCTGGTTATAGGAGAGGATGTATAAGTCATGTTATAGGAGAGGTTGAATAAGTCTGGTTATATGAGGGGTGGGATAAATCTGGTTATAGGAGAGGTTGGATAAGTCTTGTTGTAGGAGAGGTTGGATAAGTCTGGTTATAGGAGAGGTTGGATAAGTCTGGTTATAGGAGAGGGTGAATAAGTCTGGTTATAGGAGAGAGTGTATATGTCTTGTTATAGGATAGGGTGTATAAGTCTGGTTATAGGAGAGGATGTATAAGTCATGTTATAGGAGAGGTTGAATAAGTCTGGTTATATGAGGGGTGGGATAAATCTGGTTATAGGAGAGGTTGGATAAGTCTTGTTGTAGGAGAGGTTGGATAAGTCTGGTTATATGAGAGGTTGGATAAGTCTGGTTATATGAGAGGTTGGATAAGTCTGGTTATAGAAGTTGTTAAATAAGTCTGGTTCTAGGAGAGGTTAGATAAGTCTGGTTATAGGAGAGGTTGGATGTCTGGTTATAGGAGTTGTTAAATAAGTCTGGTTAAGCAGAGGTTGGCTAAGTCTGGTTAAGCAGAGGTTGGCTAAGTCTGGTTATAGAAGAGGATGGATAAATCTGGTTATAGGAGAGGTTGGATAAGTCTGGTTTTAAGAGTTATTAAATAAGTCTGGTTATAGGAGAGATTGAATAAGTCTGGTTATAGGAGTTGTTAAATAAGTCTAGTTATAGGAGTTGTTAAATAAATCTGGTTATAGGAGAGGTTGGATAAATCTGGTTATAGGAGAGGTTGGATTGAGTATAGGAGAGGTTGGATAAGTATGAGTATAGGAGAGGTTGGATAAGTCTGAGTATAGGAGAGGTTGGATAAGTCTGAGTATAGGAGAGATTGGATAAATCTAGTTATACGAGAGGTTGGATACGTCTGGTTATAGGAGTTATTAAATAAGTCTGGTTAAAGTAGAGGTTGGATAAGTCTGGTTATCATCATCAAGTACCAAGCCTGCTGGCGTAGGTGATCATGTCTCTCCACAGCTTTCGATCACAACAGTTATTTATAATTTATGTTGTTGAGCTCTTGCCAAGCCATTCTCTTAAGCTGTCTGGTATCTTTTCTCTTTGCTTCCCTCTATCTCTTCGTCCTTTAATTTTCCCAGTTCTTACAATATATTCCAGCTATTATCTTCTCATTACATGGCCAACAAAATCATGATTGTATTTTCCTATTGGGTACAATCACAGTACTTTCTCTGGGCATGTAGAGCTCTAAGATTGAAACCTTGATTTCACAGTACCTTCTCTGGGCATGTAAAGCACTAACTTTGACCCCTTGAGTTCACAGTACTTTCTCTGGGCATGCAGAGCACTCAGTTTGACCCCTTGAGTTCACAGTACTTTCTCTGGGCATGTTGAGCTCTAAGATTTACCCCTTGAGTTCACAGTACTCTCTCTGGGCATGTTGAGCTCTAAGATTTACTCCTTGAGTTCAAAGTACTTTCTCTGGGCATGTTGAGCTCTAAGATTTACTCCTTGAGTTCACAGTACTTTCTTTGGGCATGTTGAGCTCTAAGATTTACCCCTTGAGTTCACAGTACTTTCTCTGGGCATGTTGAGCTCTAAGATTTACCCCTTGAGTTCACAGTACTTTCTCTGGGCATGGAAAGCTCTAAGATTGGCCCTTTGACATCACAGTTCTTTCTCTGAGTATGGAGATCTCTAAGGTCTGTCCCTTGTTGTCACAGAAGTAGGTTAACATGATTTGTCCAGCAGATAATTTCACCCCCAACTGTCTCGATCCTGGAAACCTGGTACGGCTCTACCCTAGGCTTTGTTACATTCGTTTGGTTCGTGGATGTGTACCAAACTCTCATCCACAGTGACGTCACGCTGTAGAAATTCATTTCTATCTTGACTGCAATGTTGTCTATCATAACTACAATGTTGTCTATCATGACTGAAATGTTGTCTATCATAACTACAATGTTGTCTATCATGACTACAATGTTGTCTATCATGACTGCAATGTTGTCTATCATAACTACAATGTTGTCTATCATGACTATATTGTTGTGTATCATGACTACAATGTTGTGTATCATGACTACAATGTTGTCTATCATGACTACAATGTTGTCTATCATAACTACAATGTTGTCTATCATGATAACATTGTTGTGTATCATGACTACAATGTTGTGTATCATGACTACAATGTTGTCTATCATGACTACAATGTTGTCTATCATGACTACATTGTTGTGTATCATGACTACATTGTTGTGTATCATGACCACAATGTTGTCTATCATGACTACAATGTTGTCTATCATGACTACATTGTTGTGTATCATGACTACAATGTTGTGTATCATAGCTGCAATGTTGTCTATCATGACTACAATGTTGTGTATCATGGCTGCAATGTTGTGTATCATGGCTGCAATGTTGTCTGTCAAAACTACAATGTTGTGTATAATGACTACAATGTTGTCTATCATGACTACAATGTTGTCTACCATAACTACAATGTTGTCTATCATGATTACAATGTTGTGTATCATGGCTGCAATGTTGTATATCATGACCATAATGTTGTGTATCATGGCTGCAATGTTGTGTATCATGGCTGCCTTGTCATATTTTGACTACAATGTTGTCTATCTTAACTGCAATGTTGTCTATCTTAACTGCAATGTTTTCTATCATGACAGCAATGTTGCCTATTTTGACTCCAATGTTGTCTATCTTGAACTCAATGTTGTCTATCTTGAACTCAATGTTGTCTATTTTGACTCCAATGTTGTCTATTTTGACTCCAATGTTGTCTATATTAACTACAATTGTGTCTATCATGATTATAATGTTGTCTATCTTAAATACAATTGGTTATTGGTTATGGAAGGCCTCGGTTTCACAGCAAACGAATCAAAATCCATAATTGCTCAACCGCCCGTGCCAGTGGAATCATCCGAATTACTAATTCATCTCCCAAGCAAAGAAAGGTAACTGTAGTCCCCATCGTAGCAGTCTCAGCACACGCCAAAAGACATAAGGCGAAACCGCACAGAAAGTGAACACAGCCAACTGTTCCCTGTCATACGATATCATCAGTCATTGCAAACAAGCGGGATATCGAAGCAGGATCAAAACGGATGAGACACACAGCTCACGGTGTGCACAGAGCACTTAACTCAGTAGCTCCTGCAACAAGCCGGACTTGGAATATGAGGAAACTGCAAGAAGAAACACTTTTCAGACATAGCCTTCAATGGTTCCTGCCGCCTATCCACCATATACCATGGGAGTTCACGTCCTCCAGAAAATGATGATCGTCATAGCACTTGATGATGTTAGGCCGTCATTGATGACTCCAATTCCAAACATATAGACACACAGTGGTGGTAAGTTATCATTTCCAATCCAACAGAAGCCACATGACCTGTAGTTAGTAAAACCACAGAGAGAATATGATTTTGTGACCTTCACTGATTCACTCTTAGATGTGAATGTGTAGTTTACACAAGAGGAGAAGTTTTCAACTACAGTGATCCCATTTAAGGCAATTCTGGGATAGCAAGGCAAGTCTCCTTTATAGCAGCAGAACTTGATGTTCTCCGCTCCCTTCTTGTAGCTGCTGCCACACGATTCTGATGTCTCATTAACTTTGATATCATTCAAGAACAATGTCAGATTAACATTCCATAGATATGGCTCTGCTGATGAAATGCTTGGTGCAACAGTTGTATCAATCATACTGGAGGCTCCTGGTCTGTGGTCATTAATATCACAGACGGCACATGATGTTGTTATATTCAGTATTTCTTCCTGGGGTGTAAATATGTGGCACACACATGGAGAGTGGTTTGTGGTCACAGTAATCCCATTAAAGGCAATTCTAGGGTAGCATGGCATGGCTGTTTCAGAACAGCACAATCCTATAATGTTTTCTTTGTTCGCTATAAAGCTGCTGCTGCTACACAATCCTGACCAGTTATAGGTGTGGACATTATTCACTTGCAATGACAAAACTGCTTTGTTTACATCATAAACCTCTGGAAGCGAATAATTTATGGGACTAATAGTACAGTTTATTCTTCCATCGGGGATATCTTCATTGTCCCCCCAAAAAAGGTCTTTGGTTAAAAAGCACATGCTTTTGAGTTAAACACACAATGAGCCCACTTCATGGATTCAAAATGATCCTTGCCAATGCCATCCGTTTGCACAAGTTAGGTCCTTAGCTACCAACGTCCCAAACGTCTGAAACGAAGCCATCGAATTAACGACTTTATCTACAGCGAAGGTTAACGAACTGTGAACATTTATGTTCAAACCCTTGAAAACATTTTCAAAAATCTGCCAACTCGCAGCAGTATCATATATCGTGTTGTTCAATGTAAACATTGCTTAGTCCATAGCTCGAATATAAATAAGCTCTCTCTTAAATACAATGTCTATCTTAACTACAATGTTGTCTATCTTAACTACAATGTTGTCTATCTTAACTACAATGTTGTCTATCTTAACTACAATGTTGTCTATCTTAACTACAATGTTGTCTATCTTAACTACAATGTTGTCAATCATGATTACAATGTTGTCTATCTTAGCTACAATGTTGTCTATCTTAACTACAATGTTGTCTATCTTAACTAAATTGTTGTCTATCTTGACTACAATGTTGTCTATCTTGACTACAATGTTGTCTATCTTAACTAAAATGTTGTCTATCTTGAGTTCAATGTTGTCTATCTTGACTACAATGTTGTCTATCATGATTACAATGTTGTCTATTTTAACTACAATGTTGTCTATCATGATTACAATGCTGTGTATCTTAACTACAATGTTGTCTATCATGATTACAATGTTGTCTATCTTAACTACAATGTTGTCTATCTTAACTACAATGTTGTCTATCTTAACTACAATGCCGTCTATCTTGACTACAATGTTGTCTATCTTGACTACAATGTTGTCTATCTTAACTAAAATGTTGTCTATCTTGAGTTCAATGTTGTCTATCTTGACTACAATGTTGTCTATCATGACTACAATGTTGTCTATCATGACTACAATGTTGTCTATCATGACTACAATGTTGTCTATATTGACTACAATGTTGTCTACATTGACTACAATGTTGTCTATCTTAACTACAATGTTGTCTATCTTGACTACAATGTTGTCTATCTTAACTACAATGTTGTCTATCATGACTACAATGTTCTCTATCATGACTACAATGTTCTCTATCATGACTACAATGTTGTCTATCATGACTACAATGTTGTCTATCTTGACTACAATGTTGTCTATCTTGACTACAATTTTGTCTATCTTGACTACATTGATGTCTATATTGACTACAATGTTGTCTACATTGACTACAATGTTGTCTATCTTAACTACAATGTTGTCTATCTTGACTACAATGTTGTCTATCCTAACTACAATGTTGTCTATCTTAACTACAATGTTGTCTATCTTAACTACAATTTTGTCTATCTTGACTACAATTGTGTCTATCTTGAGTACAATTTTGTCTATCTTGACTACAATGTTGTATATCTTGACTACAATGTTGTCTATCATGACTACATTGTTGTCTATCTTGACTACAATGTTGTCTATCTTAGCAGCAATGTTGTCTATCTTGGCAGCAATGTTGTCTATCATGGCAGCAATGTTGTCTATAATGGCAGCAATGTGGTCTATCTTGGCTGCAATGTTGTCTATCTTGGCTGCAATGTTGTCTATCATGGCAGCAATGTGGTCTATCATGGCAGCAGTGTTGTCTATCTTGACTACAATGTTGTCTATCATGGCAGCAATGTTGTCTATCATGGCAGCAGTGTTGTCTATCTTGACTACAATGTTGTCTATCATGGCAGCAATGTTGTCTATCATGGCAGCAATGTTCTCTATCATGGCAGCAATGTTCTCTATCATGGCAGCAATGTTCTCTGTCATGGCAACAACGTTGGCTATCATGACTACAATGTTGTATATCATGACTACAATGTTGTCTATCATGACTACAATGTTGTCTATCTTAACGACAAAGTTGTCTACCTTTACTACAATGTTGTCTATCTTGACTGCAATGTTGTCTGTTATGACTGCAATGTTGTCTATCTTCACTACAATGTTGTCTATCTTCACTACAATGTTGTCTATATTGACTCCAATGTTGTCTATCTTAACTCCAATGTTGTCTATCTTAACTACAATGTTGTCTATCTTAACTACAATGTTGTCTATCTTGACTATAATGTTGTCTATCTTGACTACAATGTTGTCTATCTTAACTACAATGTTGTCTATCTTAACTACAATGTTGTCTATCTTAACTACAATGTTGTCTATCTTAACTACAATGTTGTCTATCTTAACTACAATGTTGTCTATCATGACTACAATGTTGTCTATCATGACTACAATGTTGTCTATCTTAACTACAATGTTGTCTATCTTGACTACAATGTTGTCTATCATGACTACAATGTTGTCTATCATGACTACAATGTTGTATATCATGACTACAATGTTGTCTACCTTTACTACAATGTTGTCTACCTTTACTACAATGTTGTATACCTTTACTACAATGTTGTCTATCTTGACTGCAATGTTGTCTATCTTGAGTACAATGTTGTCTATCTTGACTACAATGTTGTCTATCTTGACTACAATGTTGTCTATCTTGACTACAATGTTGTCTATCTTGGCGGCAATGTTGTCTATCTTGGCGGCAATGTTGTCTATCATGGCAGCAATGTTGTCTATCATGGCAGCAATGTTGTCTATAATGACAGTAATGTTGTCTATCTTGGCTGCAATGTTGTCTATCATGGCAGCAATGTTGTCTATCATTTCAGCATTGTTGTCTATCATGGCAGCAATGTTGTCTATCATGGCAGCAATGTTGTCTATCTTAACTACAATGTTGTCTATCTTAACTACAATGTTGTCTATCTTAACTACAATGTTGTCTATCTTGACTACAATGTTGTCTATCTTGACTACAATGTTGCCTATCTTAACTACAATGTTGTCTATCTTAACTACAATGTTGTCTATCTTGACTACAATGTTGTCTATCTTGACTACAATGTTGTCTATCTTAACTACAATGTTGTCTATCTTAACTACAATGTTGTCTATCTTAACTACAATGTTGTCTATCATGATTACAATGTTGTCTATCATGACTACAATGTTGTCTATCATGACTACAATGTTGTCTATCTTAACTACAATGTTGTCTATCTTGACTACAATGTTGTCTATCTTGAATACAATGTTGTCTATCATGACTACAATGTTGTCTATCATGACTACAATGTTGTCTATCATGACTACAATGTTGTATATCATGACTACAATGTTGTCTACCTTTACTACATTGTTGTCTACCTTTACTACAAATTTTGTCTACCTTTACTACAATGTTGTCTATCTTGACTGCAATGTTGTCTATCTTGACTACAATGTTGTCTATCTTGACTACAATGTTGTCTATCTTGACTACAATGTTGTCTATCTTGGCTACAATGTTGTCTTTCTTAGCAGCAATGTTGTCTATCTTGGCAGCAATGTTGTCTATCATGGCAGCAATGTTGTCTATAATGGCAGTAATGTTGTCTATCTTGGCTGCAATGTTGTCTATCATGGCAGCAATGTGGTCTATCATGGCAGCAGTGTTGTCTATCTTGACTACAATGTTGTCTATCATGGCAGCAATGTTGTCTATCATGGCAGCAGTGTTGTCTATCTTGACTACAATGTTGTCTATCATGGCAGCAATGTTGTCTATCATGGCAGCAATGTTCTCTATCATGGCAGCAATGTTCTCTATCATGGCAGCAATGTTATCTGTCATGGCAACAACGTTGGCTATCATGACTACAATGTTGTATATCATGACTACAATGTTGTCTATCATGACTACAATGTTGTCTATCTTAACTACAATGTTGTCTACCTTTACTACAATGTTGTCTATCTTGACTGCAATGTTGTCTATTATGACTGCAATGTTGTCTATATTGACTACAATGTTGTCTATCTTCACTACAATGTTGTCTATCTTGACTACAATGTAGTCTATATTGACTCTAATGTTGTCTTTCTTAACTAGAATGTTGTCTATCTTAACTACAATGTTGTCTATCTTGACTACAATGTTGTCTATCTTGACTACAATGTTGTCTATCTTGACTACAATGTTGTCTATCTTAACTACAATGTTGTCTATCTTGACTACAATGTTGTCTATCTTAACTACAATGTTGTCTATCTTAACTACAATGTTGTCTATCTTAACTACAGTGTTGTCTATCATGATTACAATGTTGTCTATCATGACTACAATGTTGCCTATCATGACTACAATGTTGTCTATCTTAACAACAATGTTGTCTATCTTGACTACAATGTTGTCTATCATGACTACAATGTTGTCTATCATGACTACAATGTTGTCTATCTTAACTACAATGTTGTCTATCTTGACTACAATGTTGTCTATCATGACTACAATGTTGTCTATCATGACTACAATGTTGTATATCATGACTACAATGTTGTCTACCTTTACTACAATGTTGTCTACCTTTACTACAATGTTGTCTACCTTTACTACAATGTTGTCTACCTTGACTGCAATGTTGTCTATCTTGACTACAATGTTGTCTATCTTGACTACAATGTTGTCTATCTTGACTACAATGTTGTCTATCTTGACTACAATGTTGTCTATCTTAGCAGCAATGTTGTCTATCTTGGCAGCAATGTTGTCTATCATGGCAGCAATGTTGTCTATAATGGCAGTAATGTTGTCTATCTTGGCTGTAATGTTGTCTATCATGACAGCAATGTTGTCTATCATGACAGCAATGTTGTCTATCATGACAGCAATATTGTCTATTTTGACTGCAATGTTGTCTATCGTGACTGCAATGTTGTCTATCTTGAATGCAATGTTGTCTATCTTGACTGCAATGTTGTCTATCTTGACTGCAATGTTGTCTATCATGGCAGCAATGTTGTCTATCATGGCAGCAATGTTGTCTATCATGGCAGCAGTGTTGTCTATCATGGCAGCAGTGTTGTCTATCATGGCAGCAATGTTGTCTATCATTTCAGCAATGTTGTCTATCATGGCAGCAATGTTGTCTATCATGGCAGCAATGTTGTCTATCATAGCAGCAGTGTTGTCTATCTTGACTATAATGTTGTCTATCATGGCAGCAATGTGGTCTATCATGGCAGCAGTGTTGTCTATCTTGACTACAATGTTGTCTATCTTGACTACAATTGTGTCTATCTTGAGTACAATTTTGTCTATCTTGACTACAATGTTGTCTATCTTGACTGCAATGTTGTCTATCTTGACTACAATGTTGTCTATCTTGACTACAATGTTGTCTATCTTGACTACAATGTTGTCTATCTTGACTACAATGTTGTCTATCTTCACTACAATGTTGTCTATCTTAACTACAATGTTGTCTATTTTAACTACAATGTTGTCTATCTTGACTATAATGTTGTCTATCTTAACTATAATGTTGTCTATCTTAACTACAATGTTGTCTATCTTAACCACAATGTTGTCTATCATGACTACAATGTTGTCTATCATGACTACAATGTTGTCTATCATGACTACAATGTTGTCTATCTTAACTACAATGTTGTCTATCTTAACTACAATGTTGTCTATCATGATTACAATGTTGTCTATCATGACTACAATGTTGTCTATCATGACTACAATGTTGTCTATCTTAACTACAATGTTGTCTATCTTGACTACAATGTTGTCTATCATGACTACAATGTTGTCTATCATGACTACAATGTTGTATATCATGACTACAATGTTGTCTACCTTTACTACAATGTTGTCTACCTTTACTACAATGTTGTCTACCTTTACTACAATGTTGTCTATCTTGACTGCAATGTTGTCTATCTTGACTACAATGTTGTCTATCTTGACTACAATGTTGTCTATCTTGACTACAATGTTGTCTATCTTGACTACAATGTTGTCTTTCTTAGCAGCAATGTTGTCTATCTTGGCAGCAATGTTGTCTATCATGGCAGCAATGTTGTCTATAATGGCAGTAATGTTGTCTATTTTGGCTGCAATGTTGTCTATCATGGCAGCAATGTGGTCTATCATGGCAGCAGTGTTGTCTATCTTGACTACAATGTTTTCTATCATGGCAGCAATGTTGTCTATCATGGCAGCAGTGTTGTCTATCTTGACTACAATGTTGTCTATCATGGCAGCAATGTTGTCTATCATGGCAGCAATGTTCTCTATCATGGCAGCAATGTTCTCTATCATGGCAGCAATGTTCTCTGTCATGGCAACAACGTTGGCTATCATGACTACAATGTTGTCTACCTTTACTACAATGTTGTCTATCTTGACTGCAATGTTGTCTATTATGACTGCAATGTTGTCTATATTGACTGCAATGTTGTCTATATTGACTACAATGTTGTCTATCTTCACTACAATGTTGTCTATCTTGACTACAATGTAGTCTATATTGACTCCAATGTTGTCTTTCTTAACTAGAATGTTGTCTATCTTAACTACAATGTTGTCTATCTTGACTACAATGTTGTCTATCTTGACTACAATGTTGTCTATCTTGACTACAATGTTGTCTATCTTGACTACAATGTTGTCTATCTTTACTACAATGTTGTCTATCTTGACTACAATGTTGTCTATCTTGACTACAATGTTGTCTATCTTAACTACAATGTTGTCTATCTTAACTACAGTGTTGTCTATCATGATTACAATGTTGTCTATCATGACTACAATGTTGTCTATCATGACTACAATGTTGTCTATCTTAACAACAATGTTGTCTATCTTCACTACAATGTTGTCTATCATGACTACAATGTTGTCTATCATGACTACAATGTTGTATATCATGACTACAATGTTGTCTACCTTTACTACAATGTTGTCTACCTTTACTACAATGTTGTCTACCTTTACTACAATGTTGTCTATCTTGACTGCAATGTTGTCTATCTTGACTACAATGTTGTCTATCTTGACTACAATGTTGTCTATCTTGACTACAATGTTGTCTATCTTGACTACAATGTTGTCTTTCTTAGCAGCAATGTTGTCTATCTTGGCAGCAATGTTGTCTATCATGGCAGCAATGTTGTCTATAATGGCAGTAATGTTGTCTATTTTGGCTGCAATGTTGTCTATCATGGCAGCAATGTGGTCTATCATGGCAGCAGTGTTGTCTATCTTGACTACAATGTTGTCTATCATGGCAGCAATGTTGTCTATCATGGCAGCAGTGTTGTCTATCTTGACTACAATGTTGTCTATCATGGCAGCAATGTTGTCTATCATGGCAGCAATGTTCTCTATCATGGCAGCAATGTTCTCTATCATGGCAGCAATGTTCTCTGTCATGGCAACAATGTTGTCTATCATGACTACAATGTTGTCTATCTTTACTACAATGTTGTCTATCTTGACTGCAATGTTGTCTATTATGACTGCAATGTTGTCTATCTTGACTACAATGTTGTCTATCTTCACTACAATGTTGTCTATCTTGACTACAATGTTGTCTATATTGACTACAATGTTGTCTATCTTCACTACAATGTTGTCTATCTTGACTACAATGTTGTCTATATTGACTCCAATGTTGTCTATCTTAACTACAATGTTGTCTATCTTAACTACAATGTTGTCTATCTTAACTACAATGTTGTCTATCTTGACTACAATGTTGTCTATCTTGACTACAATGTTGTCTATCTTAACTACAATGTTGTCTATCTTAACTACAATGTTGTCTATCTTGACTACAATGTTGTCTATCTTAACTACAATGTTGTCTATCTTAACTACAATGTTGTCTATCTTAACTACAATGTTGTCTATCTTAACTACAATGTTGTCTATCTTAACTACAATGTTGTCTATCTTGACTACAATGTTGTCTATCTTGACTACAATGTTGTCTATCTTGACTACAATGTTGTCTATCTTGACTACAATGTTGTCTATCTTGCAGCAATGTTGTCTATCTTGGCAGCAATGTTGTCTATCATGGCAGCAATGTTGTCTATAATGGCAGTAATGTTGTCTATCTTGGCTGCAATGTTGTCTATCATGACAGCAATGTTGTCTATCATGACAGCAATGTTGTCTATCATGACAGCAATGTTGTCTATTTTGACTGCAATGTTGTCTATCGTGACTGCAATGTTGTCTATCTTGAATGCAATGTTGTCTATCTTGACTGCAATGTTGTCTATCATGGCAGCAATGTTGTCTATCATGGCAGCAATGTTGTCTATCATGGCAGCAATGTTGTCTATCATGGCAGCAATGTTGTCTATCATGGCAGCAATGTTGTCTATCATGGCAGCAATGTTGTCTATCATGGCAGCAATGTTGTCTATCATGGCAGCAATGTTGTCTATCATGGCAGCAATGTTGTCTATCATTGCAGCAATGTTGTCTATCGTGACTACAATGTTGTCTATCATGGCAGCAATGTTGTCTATCATGGCAGCAATGTTGTCTATCTTGACTACAATGTTGTCTATCTTGACTACAATGTTGTCTATCTTGACTACAATGTTGTCTATCTTGACTACAATGTTGTCTATCTTGACTGCAATGTTGTCTATCTTGACTACAATGTTGTCTATCTTGACTACAATGTTGTCTATCTTGACTACAATGTTGTCTATCTTGACTACAATGTTGTCTATCTTGACTACAATGTTGTCTATCTTGACTACAATGTTGTCTATCTTGACTACAATGTTGTCTATCTTAACTACAATGTTGTCTATCTTGACTACAATGTTGTCTATCTTAACTACAATGTTGTCTATCTTAACTACAATGTTGTCTATCATGACTACAATGTTGTCTATCATGACTACAATGTTGTCTATCTTAACTACAATGTTGTCTATCTTGACTACAATGTTGTCTATCATGACTACAATGTTGTCTATCATGACTACAATGTTGTATATCATGACTACAATGTTGTCTACCTTTACTACAATGTTGTCTACCTTTACTACAATGTTGTCTACCTTTACTACAATGTTGTCTATCTTGACTGCAATGTTGTCTATCTTGACTACAATGTTGTCTATCTTGACTACAATGTTGTCTATCTTGACTACAATGTTGTCTATCATGGCAGCAATGTTGTCTATCATGGCAGCAATGTTGTCTATCATGGCAGCAATGTTGTCTATAATGGCAGTAATGTTGTCTATCTTGGCTGCAATGTTGTCTATCATGGCAGCAATGTGGTCTATCATGGCAGCAGTGTTGTCTATTTTGACTACAATGTTGTCTATCATGGCAGCAATGTTGTCTATCATGGCAGCAGTGTTGTCTATCATACAGCAATGTTGTCTATCATGGCAGCAATGTTGTCTATCATGGCAGCAATGTTCTCTATCATGGCAGCAA
The DNA here is from genome assembly GCA_032433765.1 of Megaustenia siamemsis. Classification (NCBI taxonomy): domain Eukaryota; kingdom Metazoa; phylum Mollusca; class Gastropoda; order Stylommatophora; family Ariophantidae; genus Megaustenia; species Megaustenia siamemsis. The sequence goes on from JAVIAB010000108.1 coordinate 68,186,250, forward strand.
TGTTCTCTATCATGGCAGCAATGTTCTCTGTCATGGCAACAACGTTGGCTATCATGACTACAATGTTGTCTATCATGACTACAATGTTGTCTATCATGACTACAATGTTGTCTATCTTAACGACAATGTTGTCTACCTTTACTACAATGTTGTCTATCTTGACTGCAATGTTGTCTATTATGACTGCAATGTTGTCTATTATGACTACAATGTTGTCTATTATGACTACAATGTTGTCTATATTGACTACAATGTTGTCTATCTTAACTACAATGTTGTCTATCTTAACTACAATGTTGTCTATCATGACTACAATGTTGTCTATCATGACTACAATGTTGTCTATCATGACTACAATGTTGTCTATCTTAACTACAATGTTGTCTATCTTGACTACAATGTTGTCTATCATGACTACAATGTTGTCTATCATGACTACAATGTTGTCTATCATGACTACAATGTTGTCTATCTTAACTACAATGTTGTCTATCTTGACTACAATGTTGTCTATCATGACTACAATGTTGTCTATCACGACTACAATGTTGTCTATCATGACTACAATGTTGTCTATCTTTACTACAATGTTGTCTACCTTTACTACAATGTTGTCTATCTTGACTGCAATGTTGTCTATCTTGACTACAATGTTGTCTATCTTGACTACAATGTTGTCTATCTTGACTACAATGTTGTCTATCTTGACTACAATGTTGTCTATCTTAGCAGCAATGTTGTCTATCTTGGCAGCAATGTTGTCTATCATGGCAGCAATGTTGTCTATCATGGCAGCAATGTTGTCTATCTTGGCTGCAATGTTGTCTATCATGGCAGCAATGTTGTCTATCATGGCAGCAATGTTGTCTATCTTGACTACAATGTTGTCTATCATGGCAGCAATGTTGTCTATCATGGCAGCAATGTTGTCTATCTTGACTACAATGTTGTCTATCATGGCAGCAATGTTGTCTATCATGGCAGCAATGTTGTCTATCATGGCAGCAATGTTGTCTATCATGGCAGCAATGTTGTCTATCATGGCAACAATGTTGTCTATCATGACTACAATGTTGTCTATCATGACTACAATGTTGTCTATCATGACTACAATGTTGTCTATCTTAACTACAATGTTGTCTATCTTTACTACAATGTTGTCTATCTTGACTGCAATGTTGTCTATTATGACTGCAATGTTGTCTATCTTGACTACAATGTTGTCTATCTTGACTACAATGTTGTCTATCTTGACTACAATGTTGTCTATCTTGACTACAATGTTGTCTATATTGACTACAATGTTGTCTATCTTGACTACAATGTTGTCTATCTTGACTACAATGTTGTCTATCTTGACTACAATGTTGTCTATCTTGACTACAATGTTGTCTATCTTGACTACAATGTTGTCTATCTTAACTACAATGTTGTCTATCTTAACTACAATGTTGTCTATCTTAACTACAATGTTGTCTATCTTAACTACAATGTTGTCTATCATGACTACAATGTTGTCTATCATGACTACAATGTTGTCTATCATGACTACAATGTTGTCTATCTTAACTACAATGTTGTCTATCTTGACTACAATGTTGTCTATCATGACTACAATGTTGTCTATCATGACTACAATGTTGTCTATCATGACTACAATGTTGTCTACTTTTACTACAATGTTGTCTACCTTTACTACAATGTTGTCTACCTTGACTACAATGTTGTCTATCTTGACTACAATGTTGTCTATCTTGACTACAATGTTGTCTATCTTGACTACAATGTTGTCTATCTTGACTACAATGTTGTCTATCTTGACTACAATGTTGTCTATCTTAGCAGCAATGTTGTCTATCTTGGCAGCAATGTTGTCTATCATGGCAGCAATGTTGTCTATAATGGAAGTAATGTTGTCTATCTTGGCTGCAATGTTGTCTATCATGGCAGCAATGTGGTCTATCATGGCAGCAGTGTTGTCTATCATGGCAGCAATGTTGTCTATCATGGCAGCAATGTTGTCTATCATGGCAGCAGTGTTGTCTATCTTGACTACAATGTTGTCTATCATGGCAGCAATGTTGTCTATCATGGCAGCAATGTTCTCTATCATGGCAGCAATGTTCTCTATCATGGCAGCAATGTTCTCTGTCATGGCAACAACGTTGTCTATCATGACTACAATGTTGTCTATCATGACTACAATGTTGTCTATCTTAACGACAATGTTGTCTACCTTTACTACAATGTTGTCTATCTTGACTGCAATGTTGTCTATTATGACTGCAATGTTGTCTATATTGACTACAATGTTGTCTATCTTCACTACAATGTTGTCTATCTTGACTACAATGTTGTCTATATTGACTACAATGTTGTCTATCTTAACTACAATGTTGTCTATCTTAACTACAATGTTGTCTATCTTGACTACAATGTTGTCTATCTTGACTACAATGTTGTCTATCTTAACTACAATGTTGTCTATCTTGACTACAATGTTGTCTATCTTGACTACAATGTTGTCTATCTTAACTACAATGTTGTCTATCTTAACTACAATGTTGTCTATCTTAACTACAATGTTGTCTATCTTAACTACAATGTTGTCTATCTTAACTACAATGTTGTCTATCATGACTACAATGTTGTCTATCATGACTACAATGTTGTCTATCATGACTACAATGTTGTCTATCTTAACTACAATGTTGTCTACCTTGACTACAATGTTGTCTATCTTGACTACAATGTTGTCTATCATGACTACAATGTTGTCTATCATGACTACAATGTTGTCTATCATGACTACAATGTTGTCTATCTTGACTACAATGTTGTCTATCTTGACTGCAATGTTGTCTATCTTGCTACAATGTTGTCTATCTTGACTACAATGTTGTCTATCTTGACTACAATGTTGTCTATCTTAGCAGCAATGTTGTCTATCTTGGCAGCAATGTTGTCTATCATGGCAGCAATGTTGTCTATCTTGGCTGCAATGTTGTCTATCATGACAGCAATGTTGTCTATCATGACAGCAATGTTGTCTATCATGACAGCAATGTTGTCTATCATGACTGCAATGTTGTCTATCATGACTGCAATGTTGTCTATCTTGAATGCAATGTTGTCTATCTTGACTGCAATGTTGTCTATCATGGCAGCAATGTTGTCTATCATGACAGCAATGTTGTCTATCATGGCAGCAATGTTGTCTATCATGGCAGCAATGTTGTCTATCATTTCAGCAATGTTGTCTATCATGGCAGCAATGTTGTCTATCATGGCAGCAATGTTGTCTATCATGGCAGCAATGTTGTCTATCATAGCAGCAATGTTGTCTATCTTGACTACAATGTTGTCTATCATGGCAGCAATGTTGTCTATCATGACAGCAATGTTGTCTATATTGACTACAATGTTGTCTATCTTGACTACAATGTGTCTATCTTGACTACAATGTTGTCTATCTTGACTACAATGTTGTCTATCTTGACTACAATGTTGTCTATCTTGACTACAATGTTGTCTATCTTGACTACAATGTTGTCTATCTTGACTACAATGTTGTCTATCTTGACTACAATGTTGTCTATCTTGACTACAATGTTGTCTATCTTGACTACAATGTTGTCTATCTCAACTACAATGTTGTCTATCTTGACTACAATGTTGTCTATCTTAACTACAATGTTGTCTATCTTGACTACAATGTTGTCTATCTTAACTACAATGTTGTCTATCTTGACTACAATGTTGTCTATCATGGCAGCAATGTTGTCTATCATGGCAGCAATGTTGTCTATCATGGCAGCAATGTTGTCTATAATGGCAGTAATGTTGTCTATCTTGGCTGCAATGTTGTCTATCATGGCAGCAATGTTGTCTATCATGGCAGCAATGTTGTCTATCTTGACTACAATGTTGTCTATCATGGCAGCAATGTTGTCTATCATGGCAGCAATGTTGTCTATCATAGCAGCAATGTTGTCTATCATGGCAGCAATGTTGTCTATCTTGGCAGCAATGTTGTCTATCATGGCAGCAATGTTCTCTATCATGGCAGCAATGTTCTCTATCATGGCAACAACGTTGTCTATCATGACTACAATGTTGTCTATCATGACTACAATGTTGTCTATCATGACTACAATGTTGTCTATCTTAACGACAATGTTGTCTATCTTTACTACAATGTTGTCTATCTTGACTGCAATGTTGTCTATTATGACTGCAATGTTGTCTGTTATGACTACAATGTTGTCTATCTTGACTACAATGTTGTCTATCTTCACTACAATGTTGTCTATCTTGACTACAATGTTGTCTATCTTGACTACAATGTTGTCTATCTTAACTACAATGTTGTCTATCTTAACTACAATGTTGTCTATCTTGACTACAATGTTGTCTATCTTGACTACAATGTTGTCTATCTTAACTACAATGTTGTCTATCTTAACTACAATGTTGTCTATCTTGACTACAATGTTGTCTATCTTAACTACAATGTTGTCTATCTTAACTACAATGTTGTCTATCTTAACTACAATGTTGTCTATCTTAACTACAATGTTGTCTATCATGACTACAATGTTGTCTATCATGACTACAATGTTGTCTATCATGACTACAATGTTGTCTATCTTAACTACAATGTTGTCTATCTTGACTACAATGTTGTCTATCATGACTACAATGTTGTCTATCATGACTACAATGTTGTCTATCATGACTACAATGTTGTCTATCTTTACTACAATGTTGTCTATCTTGACTGCAATGTTGTCTATCTTGACTACAATGTTGTCTATAATGGCAGTAATGTTGTCTATCTTGGCAGCAATGTTGTCTATCATGACAGCAATGTTGTCTATTTTGACTGCAATGTTGTCTATCGTGACTGCAATGTTGTCTATCTTGACTGCAATGTTGTCTATCTTGACTGCAATGTTGTCTATCTTGACTGCAATGTTGTCTATCTTGACTGCAATGTTGTCTATCATGGCAGCAATGTTGTCTATCATGGCAGCAATGTTGTCTATCATGGCAGCAATGTTGTCTATCATGGCAGCAATGTTGTCTATCATTTCAGCAATGTTGTCTATCATGGCAGCAATGTTGTCTATCATGGCAGCAATGTTGTCTATCATAGCAGCAGTGTTGTCTATTTTGACTATAATGTTGTCTATCATGGCAGCAATGTTGTCTATCATGGCAGCAGTGTTGTCTATCTTGACTACAATGTTGTCTATCTTGACTACAATGTTGTCTATCTTGACTACAATGTTGTCTATCTTGACTACAATGTTGTCTATCTTACTACAATGTTGTCTATCTTGACTACAATGTTGTCTATCTTAACTACAATGTTGTCTATCTTGACTACAATGTTGTCTATCTTGACTACAATGTTGTCTATCTTAACTACAATGTTGTCTATCTTTACTACAATGTTGTCTATCTTGACTGCAATGTTGTCTATTATGACTGCAATGTTGTCTATATTGACTGCAATGTTGTCTATATTGACTACAATGTTGTCTATCTTCACTACAATGTTGTCTATCTTGACTACAATGTTGTCTATATTGACTCCAATGTTGTCTATCTTAACTACAATGTTGTCTATCTTAACTACAATGTTGTCTATCTTGACTACAATGTTGTCTATCTTGACTACAATGTTGTCTATCTTGACTACAATGTTGTCTATCTTAACTACAATGTTGTCTATCTTAACTACAATGTTGTCTATCTTGACTACAATGTTGTCTATCTTAACTACAATGTTGTCTATCTTAACTACAATGTTGTCTATCTTAACTACAATGTTGTCTATCATGACTACAATGTTGTCTATCATGACTACAATGTTGTCTATCATGACTACAATGTTGTCTATCTTAACAACAATGTTGTCTATCTTGACTACAATGTTTCTATCATGACTACAATGTTGTCTATCATGACTACAATGTTGTCTATCATGACTACAATGTTGTCTACCTTTACTACAATGTTGTCTACCTTTACTACAATGTTGTCTATCTTTACTACAATGTTGTCTATCTTGACTGCAATGTTGTCTATCTTGACTACAATGTTGTCTATCTTGACTACAATGTTGTCTATCTTGACTACAATGTTGTCTATCTTAGCAGCAATGTTGTCTATCTTGGCAGCAATGTTGTCTATCATGGCAGCAATGTTGTCTATAATGGAAGTAATGTTGTCTATCTTGGCTGCAATGTTGTCTATCATGGCAGCAATGTTGTCTATCATGGCAGCAATGTTGTCTATCATGGCAGCAATGTTGTCTATCATGGCAGCAATGTTGTCTATCATGGCAGCAATGTTGTCTATCTTGACTACAATGTTGTCTATCATGGCAGCAATGTTGTCTATCATGGCAGCAATGTTGTCTATCTTAACTACAATGTTGTCTATCTTAACTACAATGTTGTCTATCATGACTACAATGTTGTCTATCATGACTACAATGTTGTCTATCATGACTACAATGTTGTCTATCTTAACAACAATGTTGTCTATCTTGACTACAATGTTGTCTATCATGACTACAATGTTGTCTATCATGACTACAATGTTGTCTATCATGACTACAATGTTGTCTATCTTAACTACAATGTTGTCTATCTTGACTACAATGTTGTCTATCATGACTACAATGTTGTCTATCATGACTACAATGTTGTCTATCATGACTACAATGTTGTCTATCTTGACTACAATGTTGTCTACCTTTACTACAATGTTGTCTATCTTGACTGCAATGTTGTCTATCTTGACTACAATGTTGTCTATAATGGCAGTAATGTTGTCTATCTTGGCAGCAATGTTGTCTATCATGACAGCAATGTTGTCTATTTTGACTGCAATGTTGTCTATCGTGACTGCAATGTTGTCTATCGTGACTGCAATGTTGTCTATCTTGAATGCAATGTTGTCTATCTTGACTGCAATGTTGTCTATCTTGACTGCAATGTTGTCTATCATGGCAGCAATGTTGTCTATCATGGCAGCAATGTTGTCTATCATGGCAGCAGTGTTGTCTATCATGGCAGCAATGTTGTCTATCATTTCAGCAATGTTGTCTATCATGGCAGCAATGTTGTCTATCATGGCAGCAATGTTGTCTATCATAGCAGCAGTGTTGTCTATTTTGATTATAATGTTGTCTATCATGGCAGCAATGTGGTCTATCATGGCAGCAGTGTTGTCTATCTTGACTACAATGTTGTCTATCTTGACTACAATGTTGTCTATCTTGACTACAATGTTGTCTATCTTTACTACAATTTTGTCTATCTTGACTACAATTTTGTCTATCTTAACTACAATGTTGTCTATCTTAACTACAATGTTGTCTATCTTAACTACAATTTTGTCTATCTTAACTACAATGTTGTCTACCTTTACTACAATGTTGTCTATCTTGACTGCAATGTTGTCTATTATGACTGCAATGTTGTCTATATTGACTGCAATGTTGTCTATATTGACTACAATGTTGTCTATCTTCACTACAATGTTGTCTATCTTGACTACAATGTTGTCTATATTGACTCCAATGTTGTCTATCTTAACTAGAATGTTGTCTATCTTAACTACAATGTTGTCTATCTTGACTACAATGTTGTCTATCTTGACCACAATGTTGTCTATCTTGACTACAATGTTGTCTATCTTAACTACAATGTTGTCTATCTTAACTACAATGTTGTCTATCTTGACTACAATGTTGTCTATCTTAACTATAATGTTGTCTATCTTAACTACAATGTTGTCTATCTTAACTACAGTGTTGTCTATCATGATTACAATGTTGTCTATCATGACTACAATGTTGTCTATCATGACTACAATGTTGTCTATCTTAACAACAATGTTGTCTATCTTGACTACAATGTTTTCTATCATGACTACATGTTGTCTATCATGACTACAATGTTGTATATCATGACTACAATGTTGTCTACCTTTACTACAATGTTGTCTACCTTTACTACAATGTTGTCTACCTTTACTACAATGTTGTCTATCTTGACTGCAATGTTGTCTATCTTGACTACAATGTTGTCTATCTTGACTACAATGTTGTCTATCTTGACTACAATGTTGTCTATCTTAGCAGCAATGTTGTCTATCTTGGCAGCAATGTTGTCTATCATGGCAGCAATGTTGTCTATAATGGAAGTAATGTTGTCTATCTTGGCTGCAATGTTGTCTATCATGGCAGCAATGTGGTCTATCATGGCAGCAATGTTGTCTATCATGGCAGCAATGTTGTCTATCATGGCAGCAATGTTGTCTATCATGGCAGCAGTGTTGTCTATCTTGACTACAATGTTGTCTATCATGGCAGCAATGTTGTCTATCATGGCAGCAATGTTGTCTATCTTAACTACAATGTTGTCTATCTTAACTACAGTGTTGTCTATCATGATTACAATGTTGTCTATCATGACTACAATGTTGTCTATCATGACTACAATGTTGTCTATCTTAACAACAATGTTGTCTATCTTGACTACAATGTTGTCTATCATGACTACAATGTTGTCTATCATGACTACAATGTTGTCTATCATGACTACAATGTTGTCTATCTTACTACAATGTTGTCTACTTTACTACAATGTTGTCTATCTTGACTGCAATGTTGTCTATCTTGACTGCAATGTTGTCTATCTTGACTACAATGTTGTCTATCTTGACTACAATGTTGTCTATCTTGACTACAATGTTGTCTATCTTAGCAGCAATGTTGTCTATCTTGGCAGCAATGTTGTCTATCTTGGCAGCAATGTTGTCTATCATGGCAGCAATGTTGTCTATCATGGAAGTAATGTTGTCTATCTTGGCTGCAATGTTGTCTATCATGGCAGCAATGTTGTCTATCATGGCAGCAATGTTGTCTATCATGGCAGCAATGTTGTCTATCATGGCAGCAATGTTGTCTATCATGGCAGCAATGTTGTCTATCATGGCAGCAATGTTGTCTATCATGGCAGCAATGTTGTCTATCTTGACTACAATGTTGTCTATCATGGCAGCAATGTTGTCTATCATGGCAGCAATGTTGTCTATCATGGCAGCAATGTTGTCTATCATGGCAGCAATGTTGTCTATCATGGCAACAATGTTGTCTATCATGACTACAATGTTGTCTATCATGACTACAATGTTGTCTATCATGGCAGCAATGTTGTCTATCATGGCAGCAATGTTGTCTATCATGGCACAATGTTGTCTATCATTTCAGCAATGTTGTCTATCATGGCAGCAATGTTGTCTATCATGGCAACAATGTTGTCTATCATAGCAGCAGTGTTGTCTATTTTGACTACAATGTTGTCTATCATGGCAGCAATGTTGTCTATCATGGCAGCAATGTTGTCTATCTTGACTACAATGTTGTCTATCTTGACTACAATGTTGTCTATCTTGACTACAATGTTGTCTATCTTGACTACAATGTTGTCTATCTTGACTACAATGTTGTCTATCTTAACTACAATGTTGTCTATCTTAACTACAATGTTGTCTATCTTAACTACAATGTTGTCTATCTTAACTACAATGTTGTCTATCTTAACTACAATGTTGTCTATCTTTACTACAATGTTGTCTATCTTGACTGCAATGTTGTCTATTATGACTGCAATGTTGTCTATATTGACTGCAATGTTGTCTATATTGAATACAATGTTGTCTATCTTGACTACAATGTTGTCTATTATGACTGCAATGTTGTCTATATTGACTGCAATGTTGTCTATATTGACTAAAATGTTGTCTATCTTGACTACAATGTTGTCTATCTTGACTACAATGTTGTCTATATTGACTACAATGTTGTCTATCTTAACTACAATGTTGTCTATCTTAACTACAATGTTGTCTATCTTGACTACAATGTTGTCTATCTTGACTACAATGTTGTCTATCTTGACTACAATGTTGTCTATCTTAACTACAATGTTGTCTATCTTAACTACAATGTTGTCTATCTTGACTACAATGTTGTCTATCTTGACTACAATGTTGTCTATCTTAACTACAATGTTGTCTATCTTAACTACAATGTTGTCTATCATGACTACAATGTTGTCTATCATGACTACAATGTTGTCTATCATGACTACAATGTTGTCTATCTTAACAACAATGTTGTCTATCTTGACTACAATGTTTTCTATCATGACTACAGTGTTGTCTATCATGACTACAATGTTGTCTATCATGACTACAATGTTGTCTATCTTTACTACAATGTTGTCTATCTTTACTACAATGTTGTCTATCTTTACTACAATGTTGTCTATCTTGACTGCAATGTTGTCTATCTTGACTACAATGTTGTCTATCTTGACTACAATGTTGTCTATCTTGACTACAATGTTGTCTATCTTAGCAGCAATGTTGTCTATCTTGGCAGCAATGTTGTCTATCATGGCAGCAATGTTGTCTATAATGGAAGCAATGTTGTCTATCTTGGCTGCAATGTTGTCTATCATGGCAGCAATGTTGTCTATCATGGCAGCAATGTTGTCTATCATGGCAGCAATGTTGTCTATCATGGCAGCAATGTTGTCTATCATGGCAGCAATGTTGTCTATCTTGACTACAATGTTGTCTATCATGGCAGCAATGTTGTCTATCATGGCAGCAATGTTGTCTATCTTAACTACAATGTTGTCTATCTTAACTACAATGTTGTCTATCATGATTACAATGTTGTCTATCATGACTACAATGTTGTCTATCATGACTACAATGTTGTCTATCTTAACAACAATGTTGTCTATCTTGACTACAATGTTGTCTATCATGACTACAATGTTGTCTATCATGACTACAATGTTGTCTATCATGACTACAATGTTGTCTATCTTTACTACAATGTTGTCTATCTTTACTACAATGTTGTCTATCTTGACTGCAATGTTGTCTATCTTGACTGCAATGTTGTCTATCTTGACTACAATGTTGTCTATCTTGACTACAATGTTGTCTATCTTGACTACAATGTTGTCTATCTTAGCAGCAATGTTGTCTATCTTGGCAGCAATGTTGTCTATCTTGGCAGCAATGTTGTCTATCATGGCAGCAATGTTGTCTATCATGGAAGTAATGTTGTCTATCTTGGCTGCAATGTTGTCTATCATGGCAGCAATGTTGTCTATCATGGCAGCAGTGTTGTCTATCATGGCAGCAATGTTGTCTATCATGGCAGCAATGTTGTCTATCATGGCAGCAATGTTGTCTATCATGGCAGCAATGTTGTCTATCATGGCAGCAGTGTTGTCTATCTTGACTACAATGTTGTCTATCATGGCAGCAATGTTGTCTATCATGGCAGCAATGTTGTCTATCATGGCAGCAATGTTGTCTATCATGGCAGCAATGTTGTCTATCATGGCAACAATGTTGTCTATCATGACTACAATGTTGTCTATCATGACTACAATGTTGTCTATCATGGCAGCAATGTTGTCTATCATTCAGCAATGTTGTCTATCATGGCAGCAATGTTGTCTATCATGGCAACAATGTTGTCTATCATAGCAGCAATGTTGTCTATTTTGACTACAATGTTGTCTATCATGGCAGCAATGTTGTCTATCATGGCAGCAATGTTGTCTATCTTGACTACAATGTTGTCTATCTTGACTACAATGTTGTCTATCTTGACTACAATGTTGTCTATCTTTACTACAATGTTGTCTATCTTGACTACAATGTTGTCTATCTTAACTACAATGTTGTCTATCTTAACTACAATGTTGTCTATCTTAACTACAATGTTGTCTATCTTAACTACAATGTTGTCTATCTTAACTACAATGTTGTCTATCTTTACTACAATGTTGTCTATCTTGACTACAATGTTGTCTATTATGACTACAATGTTGTCTATATTGACTACAATGTTGTCTATATTGAATACAATGTTGTCTATCTTGACTACAATGTTGTCTATCTTGACTACAATGTTGTCTATATTGACTACAATGTTGTCTATCTTAACTACAATGTTGTCTATCTTGACTACAATGTTGTCTACCTTTACTACAATGTTGTCTACCTTTACTACAATGTTGTCTATCTTGACTGCAATGTTGTCTATCTTGACTACAATGTTGTCTATCTTGACTACAATGTTGTCTATCTTGACTACAATGTTGTCTATCTTAGCAGCAATGTTGTCTATCTTGGCAGCAATGTTGTCTATCATGGCAGCAATGTTGTCTATCATGGAAGCAATGTTGTCTATCTTGGCTGCAATGTTGTCTATCATGGCAGCAATGTTGTCTATCATGGCAGCAATGTTGTCTATCATGGCAGCAATGTTGTCTATCATGGCAGCAATGTTGTCTATCATGGCAGCAATGTTGTCTATCATGGCAGCAATGTTGTCTATCTTGACTACAATGTTGTCTATCATGGCAGCAATGTTGTCTATCATGGCAGCAATGTTGTCTATCTGAACTACAATGTTGTCTATCTTAACTACAATGTTGTCTATCTTAACTACAGTGTTGTCTATCATGATTACAATGTTGTCTATCATGACTACAATGTTGTCTATCATGACTACAATGTTGTCTATCTTAACAACAATGTTGTCTATCTTGACTACAATGTTGTCTATCATGACTACAATGTTGTCTATCATGACTACAATGTTGTCTATCATGACTACAATGTTGTCTATCTTTACTACAATGTTGTCTATCTTTACTACAATGTTGTCTATCTTGACTACAATGTTGTCTATCTTGACTGCAATGTTGTCTATCTTGACTACAATGTTGTCTATCTTGACTACAATGTTGTCTATCTTGACTACAATGTTGTCTATCTTGACTACAATGTTGTCTATCTTGGCAGCAATGTTGTCTATCTTGGCAGCAATGTTGTCTATCATGGCAGCAATGTTGTCTATAATGGAAGTAATGTTGTCTATCTTGGCTGCAATGTTGTCTATCATGGCAGCAATGTTGTCTATCATGGCAGCAATGTTGTCTATCATGGCAGCAATGTTGTCTATCATGGCAGCAATGTTGTCTATCATGGCAGCAATGTTGTCTATCATGGCAGCAATGTTGTCTATCATGGCAGCAGTGTTGTCTATCTTGACTACAATGTTGTCTATCATGGCAGCAATGTTGTCTATCATGGCAGCAATGTTGTCTATCATGGCAGCAATGTTGTCTATCATGGCAGCAATGTTGTCTATCATGGCAACAATGTTGTCTATCATGACTACAATGTTGTCTATCATGACTACAATGTTGTCTATCTTAACTACAATGTTGTCTATCTTTACTACAATGTTGTCTATCTTGACTGCAATGTTGTCTATTATGACTGCAATGTTGTCTATATTGACTACAATGTTGTCTATCTTCACTACAATGTTGTCTATCTTGACTACAATGTTGTCTATATTGACTCCAATGTTGTCTATCTTGACTAGAATGTTGTCTATCTTAACTACAATGTTGTCTATCTTGACTACAATGTTGTCTATCTTGACTACAATGTTGTCTATCTTAACTACAATGTTGTCTATCTTAACTACAATGTTGTCTATCTTGACTACAATGTTGTCTATCTTAACTACAATGTTGTCTATCTTAACTACAATGTTGTCTATCTTAACTACAATGTTGTCTATCTTAACTACAATGTTGTCTATCTTAACTACAATGTTGTCTATCATGACTACAATGTTGTCTATTATGACTACAATGTTGTCTATCATGACTACAATGTTGTCTATCTTAACTACAATGTTGTCTATCTTGACTACAATGTTGTCTATCATGACTACAATGTTGTCTATCATGACTACAATGTTGTCTATCATGACTACAATGTTGTCTATCTTTACTACAATGTTGTCTATCTTGACTACAATGTTGTCTATCTTGACTGCAATGTTGTCTATCTTGACTACAATGTTGTCTATCTTGACTACAATGTTGTCTATCTTGACTACAATGTTGTCTATCTTAGCAGCAATGTTGTCTATCTTGGCAGCAATGTTGTCTATCATGGCAGCAATGTTGTCTATCATGGCAGCAATGTTGTCTATCTTGGCTGCAATGTTGTCTATCATGACAGCAATGTTGTCTATCATGACAGCAATGTTGTCTATCATGACAGCAATGTTGTCTATCTTGACTGCAATGTTGTCTATCATGACTGCAATGTTGTCTATCTTGAATGCAATGTTGTCTATCTTGACTGCAATGTTGTCTATCATGGCAGCAATGTTGTCTATCATGGCAGCAATGTTGTCTATCATGGCAGCAATGTTGTCTATCATGGCAGCAATGTTGTCTATCATGGCAGCAATGTTGTCTATCATGGCAGCAATGTTGTCTATCATGCAGCAATGTTGTCTATCATAGCAGCAATGTTGTCTATCTTGACTACAATGTTGTCTATCATGGCAGCAATGTTGTCTATCATGGCAGCAATGTTGTCTATATTGACTACAATGTTGTCTATCTTGACTACAATGTTGTCTATCTTGACTACAATGTTGTCTATCTTGACTACAATGTTGTCTATCTTGACTGCAATGTTGTCTATCTTGACTACAATGTTGTCTATCTTGACTACAATGTTGTCTATCTTGACTACAATGTTGTCTATCTTGACTACAATGTTGTCTATCTTGACTACAATGTTGTCTATCTTAACTACAATGTTGTCTATCTCAACTACAATGTTGTCTATCTTGACTACAATGTTGTCTATCTTAACTACAATGTTGTCTATCTTAACTACAATGTTGTCTATCTTGACTACAATGTTGTCTATCATGACTACAATGTTGTCTATCATGACTACAATGTTGTCTATCATGACTACAATGTTGTCTATCTTGACTACAATGTTGTCTATCATGACTACAATGTTGTCTATCATGACTACAATGTTGTCTATCATGACTACAATGTTGTCTATCTTTACTACAATGTTGTCTATCTTTACTACAATGTTGTCTATCTTTACTACAATGTTGTCTATCTTGACTGCAATGTTGTCTATCTTGACTGCAATGTTGTCTATCTTGACTACAATGTTGTCTATCTTGACTACAATGTTGTCTATCTTGACTACAATGTTGTCTATCTTAGCAGCAATGTTGTCTATCTTGGCAGCAATGTTGTCTATCATGGCAGCAATGTTGTCTATCATGGCAGTAATGTTGTCTATCTTGGCTGCAATGTTGTCTATCATGGCAGCAATGTTGTCTATCATGGCAGCAGTGTTGTCTATCTTGACTACAATGTTGTCTATCATGGCAGCAATGTTGTCTATCATGGCAGCAATGTTGTCTATCATAGCAGCAATGTTGTCTATCATGGCAGCAATGTTGTCTATCGTGGCAGCAATGTTGTCTATCATGGCAGCAATGTTGTCTATCATGGCAGCAATGTTGTCTATCATGGCAACAATGTTGTCTATCATGACTACAATGTTGTCTATCATGACTACAATGTTGTCTATCTTAACTACAATGTTGTCTATCTTTACTACAATGTTGTCTATCTTGACTGCAATGTTGTCTATTATGACTGCAATGTTGTCTATTATGACTACAATGTTGTCTATATTGACTACAATGTTGTCTATCTTCACTACAATGTTGTCTATCTTGACTACAATGTTGTCTATATTGACTACAATGTTGTCTATCTTAACTAGAATGTTGTCTATCTTAACTACAATGTTGTCTATCTTGACTACAATGTTGTCTATCTTGACTACAATGTTGTCTATCTTAACTACAATGTTGTCTATCTTAACTACAATGTTGTCTATCTTGACTACAATGTTGTCTATCTTAACTACAATGTTGTCTATCTTAACTACAATGTTGTCTATCTTAACTACAATGTTGTCTATCTTAACTACAATGTTGTCTATCTTAACTACAATGTTGTCTATCATGACTACAATGTTGTCTATCATGACTACAATGTTGTCTATCATGACTACAATGTTGTCTATCTTAACTACAATGTTGTCTATCTTGACTACAATGTTGTCTATCATGACTACAATGTTGTCTATCATGACTACAATGTTGTCTATCATGACTACAATGTTGTCTATCTTTACTACAATGTTGTCTATCTTTACTACAATGTTGTCTATCTTGACTGCAATGTTGTCTATCTTGACTACAATGTTGTCTATCATGGCAGTAATGTTGTCTATCTTGGCAGCAATGTTGTCTATCATGACAGCAATGTTGTCTATTTTGACTGCAATGTTGTCTATCGTGACTGCAATGTTGTCTATCTTGAATGCAATGTTGTCTATCTTGACTGCAATGTTGTCTATCTTGACTGCAATGTTGTCTATCTTGACTGCAATGTTGTCTATCATGGCAGCAATGTTGTCTATCATGGCAGCAATGTTGTCTATCATGGCAGCAATGTTGTCTATCATGGCAGCAATGTTGTCTATCATGGCAGCAATGTTGTCTATCATTTCAGCAATGTTGTCTATCATGGCAGCAATGTTGTCTATCATGGCAGCAATGTTGTCTATCATAGCAGCAGTGTTGTCTATTTTGACTATAATGTTGTCTATCATGGCAGCAATGTGGTCTATCATGGCAGCAGTGTTGTCTATCTTGACTACAATGTTGTCTATCTTGACTACAATGTTGTCTATCTTGACTACAATGTTGTCTATCTTGACTACAATGTTGTCTATCTTGACTACAATGTTGTCTATCTTGACTACAATGTTGTCTATCTTGACTACAATGTTGTCTATCTTACTACAATGTTGTCTATCTTAACTACAATGTTGTCTATCTTAACTACAATGTTGTCTACCTTTACTACAATGTTGTCTATCTTGACTGCAATGTTGTCTATTATGACTGCAATGTTGTCTATATTGACTGCAATGTTGTCTATATTGACTACAATGTTGTCTATCTTCACTACAATGTTGTCTATCTTGACTACAATGTTGTCTATATTGACTCCAATGTTGTCTATCTTAACTAGAATGTTGTCTATCTTAACTACAATGTTGTCTATCTTGACTACAATGTTGTCTATCTTGACCACAATGTTGTCTATCTTGACTACAATGTTGTCTATCTTGACTACAATGTTGTCTATCTTGACTACAATGTTGTCTATCTTGACTACAATGTTGTCTATCTTGACTACAATGTTGTCTATCTTAACTACAATGTTGTCTATCTTGACTACAATGTTGTCTATCTTGACTACAATGTTGTCTATCATGATTACAATGTTGTCTATCATGACTACAATGTTGTCTATCATGACTACAATGTTGTCTATCTTAACAACAATGTTGTCTATCTTGACTACAATGTTGTCTATCATGACTACAATGTTGTCTATCATGACTACAATGTTGTCTATCATGACTACAATGTTGTCTACCTTTACTACAATGTTGTCTATTTACTACAATGTTGTCTATCTTGACTACAATGTTGTCTATCTTGACTGCAATGTTGTCTATCTTGACTACAATGTTGTCTATCTTGACTACAATGTTGTCTATCTTGACTACAATGTTGTCTATCTTAGCAGCAATGTTGTCTATCTTGGCAGCAATGTTGTCTATCATGGCAGCAATGTTGTCTATCATGGAAGCAATGTTGTCTATCTTGGCTGCAATGTTGTCTATCATGGCAGCAATGTTGTCTATCATGGCAGCAATGTTGTCTATCATGGCAGCAATGTTGTCTATCATGGCAGCAGTGTTGTCTATCTTGACTACAATGTTGTCTATCATGGCAGCAATGTTGTCTATCATGGCAGCAATGTTGTCTATCTTAACTACAATGTTGTCTATCTTAACTACAATGTTGTCTATCATGACTACAATGTTGTCTATCATGACTACAATGTTGTCTATCATGACTACAATGTTGTCTATCTTGACAACAATGTTGTCTATCTTGACTACAATGTTGTCTATCATGACTACAATGTTGTCTATCATGACTACAATGTTGTCTATCATGACTACAATGTTGTCTATCTTGACTACAATGTTGTCTATCTTTACTACAATGTTGTCTATCTTGACTACAATGTTGTCTATCTTGACTGCAATGTTGTCTATCTTGACTACAATGTTGTCTATCTTGACTACAATGTTGTCTATCTTAGCAGCAATGTTGTCTATCTTGGCAGCAATGTTGTCTATCATGGCAGCAATGTTGTCTATCATGGCAGCAATGTTGTCTATCTTGGCAGCAATGTTGTCTATCATGGCAGCAATGTTGTCTATCATGGCAGCAATGTTGTCTATCATGGCAGCAATGTTGTCTATCATGGCAGCAATGTTGTCTATCATGGCAGCAATGTTGTCTATCATGGCAGCAATGTTGTCTATCTTGACTACAATGTTGTCTATCATGGCAGCAATGTTGTCTATCATGGCAGCAATGTTGTCTATCTTGACTACAATGTTGTCTATCTTGACTACAATGTTGTCTATCATGATTACAATGTTGTCTATCATGACTACAATGTTGTCTATCATGACTACAATGTTGTCTATCTTAACACAATGTTGTCTATCTTGACTACAATGTTGTCTATCATGACTACAATGTTGTCTATCATGACTACAATGTTGTCTATCATGACTACAATGTTGTCTATCTTGACTACAATGTTGTCTATCTTTACTACAATGTTGTCTATCTTGACTACAATGTTGTCTATCTTGACTGCAATGTTGTCTATCTTGACTACAATGTTGTCTATCTTGACTACAATGTTGTCTATCTTGACTACAATGTTGTCTATCTTGACTACAATGTTGTCTATCTTAGCAGCAATGTTGTCTATCTTGGCAGCAATGTTGTCTATCATGGCAGCAATGTTGTCTATCATGGAAGCAATGTTGTCTATCTTGGCTGCAATGTTGTCTATCATGGCAGCAATGTTGTCTATCATGGCAGCAATGTTGTCTATCATGGCAGCAATGTTGTCTATCATGGCAGCAATGTTGTCTATCATGACAGCAATGTTGTCTATCATGGCAGCAATGTTGTCTATCTTGACTACAATGTTGTCTATCATGGCAGCAATGTTGTCTATCATGGCAGCAATGTTGTCTATCATGGCAGCAATGTTGTCTATCATGGCAGCAATGTTGTCTATCATTTCAGCAATGTTGTCTATCATGGCAGCAATGTTGTCTATCATGGCAGCAATGTTGTCTATCATAGCAGCAATGTTGTCTATCTTGACTACAATGTTGTCTATCATGGCAGCAATGTTGTCTATCATGGCAGCAATGTTGTCTATCATGGCAGCAATGTTGTCTATCTTGACTACAATGTGTCTATCTTGACTACAATGTTGTCTATCTTGACTACAATGTTGTCTATCTTGACTACAATGTTGTCTATCTTGACTACAATGTTGTCTATCTTGACTACAATGTTGTCTATCTTGACTACAATGTTGTCTATCTTGACTACAATGTTGTCTATCTTGACTACAATGTTGTCTATCTTGACTACAATGTTGTCTATCTTGACTACAATGTTGTCTATCTTGACTACAATGTTGTCTATCTTGACTACAATGTTGTCTATCTTGACTACAATGTTGTCTATCTTGACTACAATGTTGTCTATCTTAACTACAATGTTGTCTATCTTGACTACAATGTTGTCTATCTTGACTACAATGTTGTCTATCTTGACTACAATGTTGTCTATCTTAACTACAATGTTGTCTATCTTGACTACAATGTTGTCTATCATGACTACAATGTTGTCTATCATGGCACAATGTTGTCTATCTTGACTACAATGTTGTCTATCATAGCAGCAATGTTGTCTATATGACTACAATGTTGTCTATCTTGACTACAATGTTGTCTATCTTGACTACAATGTTGTCTATCTTGACTGCAATGTTGTCTATCTTGACTGCAATGTTGTCTATCTGGCACAATGTTGTCTATCATGGCAGCAATGTTGTCTATCATGGCAGCAATGTTGTCTATCATGGCAGCAATGTTGTCTATCTTGACTACAATGTTGTCTATCATGACAGCAATGTTGTCTATCATGACAGCAATGTTGTCTATCATGACTGCAATGTTGTCTATCATGACTGCAATGTTGTCTATCATGACTGCAATGTTGTCTATCTTGACTGCAATGTTGTCTATCTTGACTGCAATGTTGTCTATCTTAGCAGCAATGTTGTCTATCATGGCACAATGTTGTCTATCATGGCAGCAATGTTGTCTATCATGACAGCAATGTTGTCTATCATGGCAGCAATGTTGTCTATCATGGCAGCAATGTTGTCTATCATGACAGCAATGTTGTCTATCATGGCAGCAATGTTGTCTATCTTGACTACAATGTTGTCTATCATGGCAGCAATGTTGTCTATCTTGACTACAATGTTGTCTATCTTGGCAGCAATGTTGTCTATCTTGGCAGCAATGTTGTCTATCTTGGCAGCAATGTTGTCTATCTTGACTACAATGTTGTCTATCATGGCAGCAATGTTGTCTATCATGGCTTCAATGTTGTCTATCTTGACTACAATGTTGTCTATCATGGCAGCAATGTTGTCTATCATGGCAGCAATGTTGTCTATCATGGCAGCAATGTTGTCTATCATGGCAGCAATGTTGTCTATCATGGCAGCAATGTTGTCTATCATGGCAGCAATGTTGTCTATCTTGACTACAATGTTGTCTATCATGGCAGCAATGTTGTCTATCATGGCAGCAATGTTGTCTATCTTGCAGCAATGTTGTCTATCATGGCAGCAATGTTGTCTATCATGGCAGCAATGTTGTCTATCATGGCAGCAATGTTGTCTATCATGGCAGCAATGTTGTCTATCATGGCAGCAGTGTTGTCTATCTTGACTACAATGTTGTCTATCATGGCAGCAATGTTGTCTATCATGGCAGCAATGTTGTCTATCATGGCAGCAATGTTGTCTATCATGACTACAATGTTGTCTATCTTGACTACAATGTTGTCTATCATGACTACAATGTTGTCTATCTTGACTACAATGTTGTCTATCTTGACTACAATGTTGTCTATCTTGACTACAATGTTGTCTATCTTGACTGCAATGTTGTCTATCTTGACTACAATGTTGTCTATCTTGACTACAATGTTGTCTATCTTGACTACAATGTTGTCTATCTTGACTACAATGTTGTCTATCTTGACTACAATGTTGTCTATCTTGACTACAATGTTGTCTATCTTGACTACAATGTTGTCTATCTTGACTACAATGTTGTCTATCTTGACTACAATGTTGTCTATCTTAACTACAATGTTGTCTATCTTAACTACAATGTTGTCTATCTTGACTACAATGTTGTCTATCTTAACTACAATGTTGTCTATCTTAACTACAATGTTGTCTATCTGACTACAATGTTGTCTATCTTAACTACAATGTTGTCTATCTTGACTACAATGTTGTCTATCATGACTACAATGTTGTCTATCATGACTACAATGTTGTCTATCTTGACTACAATGTTGTCTATCTTGACTACAATGTTGTCTATCTTGACTACAATGTTGTCTATCTTGACTACAATGTTGTCTATCTTGACTACAATGTTGTCTATCTTGACTACAATGTTGTCTATCATTACAGCAATGTTGTCTATCATGACAGCAATGTTGTCTATCTTGACTACAATGTTGTCTATCTTGACACAATGTTGTCTATCATGACACAATGTTGTCTATCATGACTGCAATGTTGTCTATCTTGACTGCAATGTTGTCTATCTTGACTACAATGTTGTCTATCTTGACTGCAATGTTGTCTATCTTGACAGCAATGTTGTCTATCTTGGCAGCAATGTTGTCTATCATGGCAGCAATGTTGTCTATCATGGCAGCAATGTTGTCTATCATGGCAGCAATGTTGTCTATCATGGCAGCAATGTTGTCTATCATGACAGCAATGTTGTCTATCATGACAGCAATGTTGTCTATCATGACAGCAATGTTGTCTATCTTGACTGCAATGTTGTCTATCATGACTGCAATGTTGTCTATCTTGACTACAATGTTGTCTATCTTGGCTGCAATGTTGTCTATCTGGCAGCAATGTTGTCTATCTTGGCAGCAATGTTGTCTATCTTGACTACAATGTTGTCTATCATGGCAGCAATGTTGTCTATCATGACTACAATGTTGTCTATCTTGACTACAATGTTGTCTATCATGGCAGCAATGTTGTCTATCATGGCAGCAATGTTGTCTATCATGGCAGCAATGTTGTCTATCATGGCAGCAATGTTGTCTATCATGGCAGCAATGTTGTCTATCATGGCACAATGTTGTCTATCTTGACTACAATGTTGTCTATCATGGCAGCAATGTTGTCTATCATGGCAGCAATGTTGTCTATCTTGACTACAATGTTGTCTATCATGGCAGCAATGTTGTCTATCATGGCTGCAATGTTGTCTATCATGGCAGCAATGTTGTCTATCATGACAGCAATGTTGTCTATCATGGCAGCAATGTTGTCTATCTTGACTACAATGTTGTCTATCATGGCAGCAATGTTGTCTATCATGGCAGCAATGTTGTCTATCATGGCAACAATGTTGTCTATCATGACTACAATGTTGTCTATCATGACTACAATGTTGTCTATCATGACTACAATGTTGTCTATCTTAACTACAATGTTGTCTATCTTTACTACAATGTTGTCTATCTTGACTGCAATGTTGTCTATCATGACTGCAATGTTGTCTATATGACTACAATGTTGTCTATCTTGACTACAATGTTGTCTATCTTGACTACAATGTTGTCTATATTGACTACAATGTTGTCTATATGACTCCAATGTTGTCTATCTTAACTAGCAATGTTGTCTATCTTGACTACAATGTTGTCTATCTTGACTACAATGTTGTCTATCTTGACTACAATGTTGTCTATCTTAACTACAATGTTGTCTATCTTAACTACAATGTTGTCTATCTTGACTACAATGTTGTCTATCTTGACTACAATGTTGTCTATCTTAACTACAATGTTGTCTATCTTAGCTACAATGTTGTCTATCTTAACTACAATGTTGTCTATCATGACTACAATGTTGTCTATCATGACTACAATGTTGTCTATCATGACTACAATGTTGTCTATCTTGACTACAATGTTGTCTATCTTGACTACAATGTTGTCTATCTTGACTACAATGTTGTCTATCATGACTACAATGTTGTCTATCATGACTACAATGTTGTCTATCTTGACTACAATGTTGTCTATCTTTACTACAATGTTGTCTATCTTGACTACAATGTTGTCTATCTTGACTACAATGTTGTCTATCTTGACTACAATGTTGTCTATCTTGACTACAATGTTGTCTATCTTGACTGCAATGTTGTCTATCTTGACTACAATGTTGTCTATCTTGACTACAATGTTGTCTATCTTAGCAGCAATGTTGTCTATCTTGGCAGCAATGTTGTCTATCTTGGCAGCAATGTTGTCTATCATGGCAGCAATGTTGTCTATCATGGCAGCAATGTTGTCTATCTTGGCTGCAATGTTGTCTATCATGACAGCAATGTTGTCTATCATGACAGCAATGTTGTCTATCATGACAGCAATGTTGTCTATCATGACAGCAATGTTGTCTATTTTGACTGCAATGTTGTCTAAAGTGACTGCAATGTTGTCTATCTTGAATGCAATGTTGTCTATCTTGACTGCAATGTTGTCTATCTTGAAGCAATGTTGTCTATCTTGACTGCAATGTTGTCTATCATGACAGCAATGTTGTCTATCATGGCAGCAGTGTTGTCTATCTTGACTACAATGTTGTCTATCATGGCAGCAATGTTGTCTATCATGGCAGCAATGTTGTCTATCATGGCAGCAATGTTGTCTATCATGGCAGCAATGTTCTCTATCATGGCAGCAATGTTCTCTGTCATGGCAACAATGTTGGCTATCATGACTACAATGTTGTCTATCATGACTACAATGTTGTCTATCATGACTACAATGTTGTCTATCTTAACTACAATGTTGTCTACCTTTACTACAATGTTGTCTATCTTGACTGCAATGTTGTCTATTATGACTGCAATGTTGTCTATATTGACTACAATGTTGTCTATCTTCACTACAATGTTGTCTATCATGACTGCAATGTTGTCTATCGTGACTGCAATGTTGTCTATCTTGAATGCAATGTTGTCTATCTTGACTGCAATGTTGTCTATCTTGACTGCAATGTTGTCTATCATGGCAGCAATGTTGTCTATCATGGCAGCAATGTTGTCTATCATGGCAGCAATGTTGTCTATCATGGCAGCAATGTTGTCTATCATGGCAGCAATGTTGTCTATCATTTCAGCAATGTTGTCTATCATGGCAGCAATGTTGTCTATCATGGCAGCAATGTTGTCTATCATAGCAGCAGTGTTGTCTATCTTGACTACAATGTTGTCTATCATGGCAGCAATGTTGTCTATCATGGCACAATGTTGTCTATCATGGCAGCAATGTTGTCTATCTTGACTACATGTGTGTCTATCTTGACTACAATGTTGTCTATCTTGACTACAATGTTGTCTATCTTGACTACAATGTTGTCTATCTTGACTACAATGTTGTCTATCTTGACTACAATGTTGTCTATCTTGACTACAATGTTGTCTATCTTGACTACAATGTTGTCTATCTTGACTGCAATGTTGTCTATCTTGACTACAATGTTGTCTATCTTTACTACAATGTTGTCTATCTTGACTACAATGTTGTCTATCTTAACTACAATGTTGTCTATCTTAACTACAATGTTGTCTATCTTAACTACAATGTGTCTATCTTAACTACAATGTTGTCTATCTTGACTACAATGTTGTCTATCATAGCAGCAATGTTGTCTATCTTGACTACAATGTTGTCTATCTTGACTACAATGTTGTCTATCTTGACTACAATGTTGTCTATCTTGACTGCAATGTTGTCTATCTTGACTGCAATGTTGTCTATCTTGAATACAATGTTGTCTATCTTGGCAGCAATGTTGTCTATCATGGCAGCAATGTTGTCTATCATGGCAGCAATGTTGTCTATCTTGACTGCAATGTTGTCTATCATGACAGCAATGTTGTCTATCATGACAGCAATGTTGTCTATCATGACTGCAATGTTGTCTATCATGACTGCAATGTTGTCTATCGTGACTGCAATGTTGTCTATCTTGACTGCAATGTTGTCTATCTTGACTGCAATGTTGTCTATCTTAGCAGCAATGTTGTCTATCATGGCAGCAATGTTTCTATCATGGCAGCAATGTTGTCTATCATGGCAGCAATGTTGTCTATCATGGCAGCAATGTTGTCTATCATGGCAGCAATGTTGTCTATCATGACAGCAATGTTGTCTATCATGGCAGCAATGTTGTCTATCTTGACTACAATGTTGTCTATCATGGCAGCAGTGTTGTCTATCTTGACTACAATGTTGTCTATAATGGCAGCAATGTTGTCTATAATGGCAGCAATGTTGTCTATCCTGGCAGCAGTGTTGTCTATCTTGACTACAATGTTGTCTATCATGGCAGCAATGTTGTCTATCATGGCTTCAGTGTTGTCTATCTTGACTACAATGTTGTCTATCATGGCAGCAATGTTGTCTATCATGGCAGCAATGTTGTCTATCATGGCAGCAATGTTGTCTATCATGGCAGCAATGTTGTCTATCATGGCAGCAATGTTGTCTATCATGGCAGCAATGTTGTCTATCTTGACTACAATGTTGTCTATCATGGCAGCAATGTTGTCTATCATGGCAGCAATGTTGTCTATCTTGACTGCAATGTTGTCTATCATGGCAGCAATGTTGTCTATCATGGCAGCAATGTTGTCTATCATGGCAGCAATGTTGTCTATCATGGCAGCAATGTTGTCTATCATGGCAGCAGTGTTGTCTATCTTGATTACAATGTTGTCTATCATGGCAGCAATGTTCTCTATCATGGCAGCAATGTTCTCTGTCATGGCAACAATGTTGGCTATCATGACTACAATGTTGTCTATCATGACTACAATGTTGTCTATCATGACTACAATGTTGTCTATCATGACTACAATGTTGTCTATCTTAACTACAATGTTGTCTACCTTTACTACAATGTTGTCTATCTTGACTGCAATGTTGTCTATTATGACTGCAATGTTGTCTATATTGACTACAATGTTGTCTATCTTCACTACAATGTTGTCTATATTGACTACAATGTTGTCTATATTGACTACAATGTTGTCTATCTTGACTCCAATGTTGTCTATCTTAACTACAATGTTGTCTATCTTGACTACAATGTTGTCTATCTTGACTACAATGTTGTCTATCTTGACTACAATGTTGTCTATCTTAACTACAATGTTGTCTATCTTAACTACAATGTTGTCTATCTTAACTACAATGTTGTCTATCTTAACTACAATGTTGTCTATCTTAGCTACAATGTTGTCTATCTTAACTACAATGTTGTCTATCATGACTACAATGTTGTCTATCATGACTACAATGTTGTCTATCATGACTACAATGTTTTCTATCTTGACTACAATGTTGTCTATCTTGACTACAATGTTGTCTATCTTGACTACAATGTTGTCTATCATGACTACAATGTTGTCTATCATGACTACAATGTTGTCTACCTTTACTACAATGTTGTCTACCTTTACTACAATGTTGTCTATCTTGACTGCAATGTTGTCTATCTTGACTACAATGTTGTCTATCTTGACTACAATGTTGTCTATCTTAACTGCAATGTTGTCTATCTTGACTACAATGTTGTCTATCTGGACTACAATGTTGTCTATCTTAGCAGCAATGTTGTCTATCTTGGCAGCAATGTTGTCTATCTTGGCAGCAATGTTGTCTATCATGGCAGCAATGTTGTCTATCATGGCAGTAATGTTGTCTATGTTGGCTGCAATATTGTCTATCATGACAGCATTGTTGTCTATAATGACAGCAATGTTGTCTATCATGACAGCAATGTTGTCTATCATGACAGCAATGTTGTCTATTTTGACTGCAATGTTGTCTATGTGACTGCAATGTTGTATATCTTGAATGCAATGTTGTCTATCTTGACTGCAATGTTGTATATCTTGAATGCAATGTTGTCTATCTTGACTGCAATGTTGTCTATCTTGACTGCAATGTTGTCTATCATGGCAGCAATGTTGTCTATCATGGCAGCAATGTTGTCTATCTTGACTACAATGTTGTCTATCATGGCAGCAATGTTGTCTATCATGGCAGCAATGTTCTCTATCATGGCAGCAATGTTCTCTATCATGGCAGCAATGTTCTCTATCATGGCAGCAATGTTCTCTGTCATGGCAACAACGTTGGCTATCATGACTACAATGTTGTATATCATGACTACAATGTTGTCTATCATGACTACAATGTTGTCTATCTTAACTACAATGTTGTCTACCTTTACTACAATGTTGTCTATCTTGACTGCAATGTTGTCTATTATGACTGCAATGTTGTCTATATTGACTACAATGTTGTCTATCTTCACTACAATGTTGTCTATCATGACTGCAATGTTGTCTATCGTGACTGCAATGTTGTCTATCTTGAATGCAATGTTGTCTATCTTGACTGCAATGTTGTCTATCTTGACTGCAATGTTGTCTATCATGGCAGCAATGTTGCCTATCATGGCAGCAATGTTGTCTATCATGGCAGCAATGTTGTCTGTCATGGCAGCAGTGTTGTCTATCATGGCAGCAATGTTGTCTATCATTTCAGCAATGTTGTCTATCATGGCAGCAATGTTGTCTATCATGGCAGCAATGTTGTCTATCATAGCAGCAGTGTTGTCTATCTTGACTATAATGTTGTCTATCATGGCAGCAATGTGGTCTATCATGGCACCAGTGTTGTCTATCATGGCAGCAGTGTTGTCTATCTTGACTACATTTGTGTCTATCTTGAGTACAATTTTGTCTATCTTGACTACAATGTTGTCTATCTTGACTACAATGTTGTCTATCTTGACTACAATGTTGTCTATCTTGACTACAATGTTGTCTATCTTGACTACAATGTTGTCTATCTTGACTACAATGTTGTCTATCTTGACTGCAATGTAGTCTATCTTGACTACAATGTTGTCTATCTTTACTACAATGTTGTCTATCTTGACTACAATTTTGTCTATCTTGACTACAATTTTGTCTATCTTAACTACAATGTTGTCTATCTTAACTACAATGTTGTCTATCTTAACTACAATTGTGTCTATCTTAACTACAATGTTGTCTATCTTGACTACAATGTTGTCTATCTTAACTACAATTTTGTCTATCTTAACTACAATTTTGTCTATCATGACCAAAATGTTGTATATCATGGCAGCAGTGTTGTCTATCTTGACTACAATGTTGTCTATCATAGCAGCAATGTTGTCTATATTGACTACAATGTTGTCTATCTTGACTTCAATGTTGTCTATCTTGACTACAATGTTGTCTATCTTGACTGCAATGTTGTCTATCTTGACTGCAATGTTGTCTATCTTGAATAAAATGTTGTCTATCTTGGCAGCAATGTTGTCTATCATGGCAGCAAAGTTGTCTATCATGGCAGCAATGTTGTCTATCTTGACTGCAATGTTGTCTATCATGACAGCAATGGTGTCTTTCATGACTGCAATGTTGTCTATCATGACTGCAATGTTGTCTATCGTGACTGCAATGTTGTCTATCTTGACTGCAATGTTGTCTATCTTGACTGCAATGTTGTCTATCTTGACTGCAATGTTGTCTATCTTAGCAGCAATGTTGTCTATCATGGCAGCAAAGTTTACTATCATGGCAGCAATGTTGTCTATCATGGCAGCAATGTTGTCTATCATGGCAGCAATGTTGTCTATCATGGCAGCAATGTTGTCTATCATGACAGCAATGTGGTCTATCATGGCAGCAGTGTTGTCTAACTTGACTACAATGTTGTCTATAA
The DNA here is from genome assembly GCA_032433765.1 of Megaustenia siamemsis. Lineage (NCBI taxonomy): Eukaryota > Metazoa > Mollusca > Gastropoda > Stylommatophora > Ariophantidae > Megaustenia > Megaustenia siamemsis. The sequence continues at coordinate 68,215,378 of JAVIAB010000108.1, forward strand.
TGGCAGCAATGTTGTCTATAATGGCAGCAATGTTGTCTATCCTGGCAGCAGTGTTGTCTATCTTGACAACAATGTTGTCTATCATGGCAGCAATGTGGTCTATCATGGCATCAGTGTTGTCTTTCTTGACTACAATGTTGTCTATCATGGCAGCAATGTTCTCTATCATGGCAGCAGTGTTGTCTATCTTGATTACAATGTTGTCTATCATGGCAGCAATGTTGTCTATCATGGCAGCAATGTTCTCTGTCATGGCAACAATGTTGGCTATCATGACTACAATGTTGTCTATCATGACTACAATGTTGTCTATCATGACTACAATGTTGTCTATCTTAACTACAATGTTGTCTATCTTTACTACATTGTTGTCTATCTTGACTGCAATGTTGTCTATTATGACTGCAATGTTGTCTATATTGACTCCAATGTTGTCTATCTTAACTAGAATGTTGTCTATCTTAACTACAATGTTGTCTATCTTGACTACAATGTTGTCTATCTTGACTACAATGTTGTCTATCTTAACTACAATGTTGTCTATCTTAACTACAATGTTGTCTATCTTAACTACAATGTTGTCTATCTTAACTACAATGTTGTCTATCTTAACTACAATGTTGTCTATCTTAGCTACAATGTTGTCTATCTTAACTACAATGTTGTCTATCATGACTACAATGTTGTCTATCATGACTACAATGTTGTCTATCATGACTACAATGTTTTCTATCTTGACTACAATGTTGTCTATCTTGACTACAATGTTGTCTATCTTGACTACAATGTTGTCTATCATGACTACAATGTTGTCTATCATGACTACAATGTTGTCTACCTTTACTACAATGTTGTCTATCTTGACTGCAATGTTGTCTATCTTGACTACAATGTTGTCTATCTTGACTACAATGTTGTCTATCTTAACTGCAATGTTGTCTATCTTGACTACAATGTTGTCTATCTTGACTACAATGTTGTCTATCTTAGCAGCAATGTTGTCTATCTTGGCAGCAATGTTGTCTATCTTGGCAGCAATGTTGTCTATCATGGCAGCAATGTTGTCTATCATGGCAGTAATGTTGTCTATGTTGGCTGCAATGTTGTCTATCATGACAGCAATGTTGTCTATAATGACAGCAATGTTGTCTATCATGACAGCAATGTTGTCTATCATGACAGCAATGTTGTCTATCTTGACTACAATGTTGTCTATCATGACTACAATGTTGTCTATCATGACTACAATGTTGTCTATCTTTACTACAATGTTGTCTATCTTGACTGCAATGTTGTCTATCTTGACTACAATGTTGTCTATCTTGACTACAATGTTGTCTATCTTGAATGCAATGTTGTCTATCTTGACTGCAATGTTGTCTATCTTGACTGCAATGTTGTCTATCATGGCAGCAATGTTGTCTATCATGGCAGCAATGTTGTCTATCTTGACTACAATGTTGTCTATCATGGCAGCAATGTTGTCTATCATGGCAGCAATGTTGTCTATCATGGCAGCAATGTTGTCTATCATGGCAGCAATGTTGTCTATCATGGCAGCAATGTTCTCTATCATGGCAACAATGTTGTCTATCATGACTACAATGTTGTCTATCATGACTACAATGTTGTCTATCATGACTACAATGTTGTCTATCTTAACTACAATGTTGTCTATCTTTACTACAATGTTGTCTATCTTGACTGCAATGTTGTCTATTATGACTGCAATGTTGTCTATATTGACTACAATGTTGTCTATCTTCACTACAATGTTGTCTATCATGACTGCAATGTTGTCTATCGTGACTGCAATGTTGTCTATCTTGAATGCAATGTTGTCTATCTTGACTACAATGTTGTCTATCTTGACTACAATGTTGTCTATCTTAGCAGCAATGTTGTCTATCTTGGCAGCAATGTTGTCTATCTTGGCAGCAATGTTGTCTATCATGGCAGCAATGTTGTCTATCATGGCAGTAAAGTTGTCTATCTTGGCTGCAATGTTGTCTATCATGACAGCAATGTTGTCTATCATGACATCAATGTTGTCTATCATGACAGCAATGTTGTCTATCATGACAGCAATGTTGTCTATTTTGACTGCAATGTTGTCTATCGTGACTGCAATGTTGTCTATCTTGAATGCAATGTTGTCTATCTTGACTGCAATGTTGTCTATCTTGACTGCAATGTTGTCTATCATGGCAGCAATGTTGTCTATCATGGCAGCAGTGTTGTCTATCTTGACTACAATGTTGTCTATCATGGCAGCAATGTTGTCTATCATGGCAGCAATGTTGTCTATCATGGCAGCAATGTTGTCTATCATGGCAGCAATGTTGTCTATCATGGCAGCAATGTTGTCTATCATGGCAACAATGTTGTCTATCATGACTACAATGTTGTCTATCATGACTACAATGTTGTCTATCATGACTACAATGTTGTCTATCTTAACTACAATGTTGTCTATCTTGACTACAATGTTGTCTATCTTGACTACAATGTTGTCTATCTTGACTACAATGTTGTCTATCTTGACTACAATGTTGTCTATCTTGACTACAATGTTGTCTATCTTGACTACAATGTTGTCTATCTTGACTGCAATGTTGTCTATCTTGACTACAATGTTGTCTATCTTTACTACAATGTTGTCTATCTTGACTACAATGTTGTCTATCTTGACTACAATTTTGTCTATCTTAACTACAATGTTGTCTATCTTAACTACAATGTTGTCTATCTTAACTACAATGTGTCTATCTTAACTACAATGTTGTCTATCTTGACTACAATGTTGTCTATCTTAACTACAATGTTGTCTATCTTAACTACAATGTTGTCTATCATGACCAAAATGTTGTCTATCATGGCAGCAGTGTTGTCTATCTTGACTACAATGTTGTCTATCATAGCAGCAATGTTGTCTATATTGACTACAATGTTGTCTATCATGGCAGCAATGTTGTCTATCATGGCAGCAGTGTTGTCTATCTTGATTACAATGTTGTCTATCATGGCAGCAATGTTGTCTATCATGGCAGCAATGTTCTCTATCATGGCAACAATGTTGTCTATCATGACTACAATGTTGTATATCATGACTACAATGTTGTCTATCATGACTACAATGTTGTCTATCTTAACTACAATGTTGTCTACCTTTACTACAATGTTGTCTATCTTGACTGCAATGTTGTCTATTATGACTGCAATGTTGTCTATATTGACTACAATGTTGTCTATCTTCACTACAATGTTGTCTATATTGACTACAATGTTGTCTATATTGACTACAATGTTGTCTATCTTAACTAGAATGTTGTCTATCTTAACTACAATGTTGTCTATCTTGACTACAATGTTGTCTATCTTGACTACAATGTTGTCTATCTTAACTACAATGTTGTCTATCTTAACTACAATGTTGTCTATCTTAACTACAATGTTGTCTATCTTAACTACAATGTTGTCTATCTTAACTACAATGTTGTCTATCTTAGCTACAATGTTGTCTATCTTAACTACAATGTTGTCTATCATGACTACAATGTTGTCTATCATGACTACAATGTTGTCTATCATGACTACAATGTTGTCTATCTTGACTACAATGTTGTCTATCTTGACTACAATGTTGTCTATCATGACTACAATGTTGTCTATCATGACTACAATGTTGTCTATCTTGACTACAATGTTGTCTATCATGGCAGCAATGTTGTCTATCATGGCAGCAATGTTGTCTATCATGGCAGCAATGTTGTCTATCATGGCAGCAATGTTGTCTATCATGGCAGCAATGTTCTCTATCATGGCAACAATGTTGTCTATCATGACTACAATGTTGTCTATCATGACTACAATGTTGTCTATCATGACTACAATGTTGTCTATCTTGACTACAATGTTGTCTACCTTTACTACAATGTTGTCTATCTTGACTGCAATGTTGTCTATTATGACTGCAATGTTGTCTATATTGACTACAATGTTGTCTATCTTCACTACAATGTTGTCTATCATGACAGCAATGTTGTCTATTTTGACTGCAATGTTGTCTATCTTGACTGCAATGTTGTCTATCTTGAATGCAATGTTGTCTATCATGAAGCAATGTTGTCTATCATGGCAGCAATGTTGTCTATCATGGCAGCAATGTTGTCTATCATGGCAGCAATGTTGTCTATCATTTCAGCAATGTTGTCTATCATGGCAGCAATGTTGTCTATCATGGCAGCAATGTTGTCTATCATAGCAGCAGTGTTGTCTATCTTGACTACAATGTTGTCTATCATGGCAGCAATGTGGTCTATCATGGCAGCAGTGTTGTCTATCATGGCAGCAATGTTGTCTATCTTGACTACAATGTTGTCTATCTTGACTACAATGTTGTCTATCTTGACTACAATGTTGTCTATCTTGACTACAATGTTGTCTATCTTGACTACAATGTTGTCTATCTTGACTACAATGTTGTCTATCTTGACTACAATGTTGTCTATCTTGACTACAATGTTGTCTATCTTGACTACAATGTTGTCTATCTTGACTACAATGTTGTCTATCTTGACTACAATGTTGTCTATCTTAACTACAATGTTGTCTATCTTAACTACAATGTTGTCTATCTTAACTACAATTGTGTCTATCTTAACTACAATGTTGTCTATCTTGACTACAATGTTGTCTATCTTTACTACAATGTTGTCTATCTTAACTACAATGTTGTCTATCATGACTAAAATGTTGTCTATCATGGCAGCAATGTTGTCTATCTTGACTACAATGTTGTCTATCATAGCAGCAATGTTGTCTATATTGACTACAATGTTGTCTATCTTGACTTCAATGTTGTCTATCTTGACTACAATGTTGTCTATCTTGACTGCAATGTTGTCTATCTTGACTGCAATGTTGTCTATCTTGAATACAATGTTGTCTATCTTGGCAGCAATGTTGTCTATCATGGCAGCAATGTTGTCTATCATGGCAGCAATGTTGTCTATCTTGACTGCAATGTTGTCTATCATGACAGCAATGTTGTCTATCATGACAGCAATGTTGTCTATCATGACTGCAATGTTGTCTATCATGACTGCAATGTTGTCTATCTTGACTGCAATGTTGTCTATCTTGACTGCAATGTTGTCTATCTTGACTGCAATGTTGTCTATCTTAGCAGCAATGTTGTCTATCATGGCAGCAATGTTTCTATCATGACAGCAATGTTGTCTATCATGACAGCAATGTTGTCTATTTGACTGCAATGTTGTCTATCATGACTGCAATGTTGTCTATCTTGAATGCAATGTTGTCTATCTTGACTGCAATGTTGTCTATCTTGACTGCAATGTTGTCTATCATGGCAGCAATGTTGTCTATCATGGCAGCAGTGTTGTCTATCTTGACTACAATGTTGTCTATCATGGCAGCAATGTTGTCTATCATGGCAGCAATGTTGTCTATCATGCAGCAATGTTGTCTATCATGGCAGCAATGTTCTCTATCATGGCAGCAATGTTCTCTATCATGGCAACAATGTTGTCTATCATGACTACAATGTTGTCTATCATGACTACAATGTTGTCTATCATGACTACAATGTTGTCTATCTTAACTACAATGTTGTCTATCTTTACTACAATGTTGTCTATCTTGACTGCAATGTTGTCTATTATGACTGCAATGTTGTCTATATTGACTACAATGTTGTCTATCTTCACTACAATGTTGTCTATCATGACAGCAATGTTGTCTATCTTGACTACAATGTTGTCTATCTTGACTACAATGTTGTCTATCTTGAATACAATGTTGTCTATCTTGACTACAATGTTGTCTATCTTGGCAGTAATGTTGTCTATCTTGCTGCAATGTTGTCTATCATGACAGCAATGTTGTCTATCATGACAGCAATGTTGTCTATCATGACAGCAATGTTGTCTATCATGACAGCAATGTTGTCTATTTTGACTGCAATGTTGTCTATCGTGACTGCAATGTTGTCTATCTTGAATGCAATGTTGTCTATCTTGACTGCAATGTTGTCTATCTTGACTGCAATGTTGTCTATCATGGCAGCAATGTTGTCTATCATGGCAGCAATGTTGTCTATCTTGACTACAATGTTGTCTATCATGGCAGCAATGTTGTCTATCATGGCAGCAATGTTGTCTATCATGGCAGCAATGTTGTCTATCATGGCAGCAATGTTGTCTATCATGGCAGCAATGTTGTCTATCATGGCAACAATGTTGTCTATCATGACTACAATGTTGTCTATCATGACTACAATGTTGTCTATCATGACTACAATGTTGTCTATCTTAACTACAATGTTGTCTATCTTTACTACAATGTTGTCTATCTTGACTGCAATGTTGTCTATTATGACTGCAATGTTGTCTATATTGACTACAATGTTGTCTATCTTCACTACAATGTTGTCTATCATGACAGCAATGTTGTCTATTTTTACTGCAATGTTGTCTATCGTGACTGCAATGTTGTCTATCTTGAATGCAATGTTGTCTATCATGGCAGCAATGTTGTCTATCATGGCAGCAATGTTGTCTATCATGGCAGCAATGTTGTCTATCATGGCAGCAATGTTGTCTATCATTTCAGCAATGTTGTCTATCATGGCAGCAATGTTGTCTATCATGGCAGCAATGTTGTCTATCATAGCAGCAGTGTTGTCTATCTTGACTACAATGTTGTCTATCATGGCAGCAATGTTGTCTATCATGGCAGCAATGTTGTCTATCATGGCAGCAATGTTGTCTATCTTGACTACATTTGTGTCTATCTTGACTACAATGTTGTCTATCTTGACTACAATGTTGTCTATCTTGACTACAATGTTGTCTATCTTGACTACAATGTTGTCTATCTTGACTACAATGTTGTCTATCTTGACTACAATGTTGTCTATCTTGACTACAATGTTGTCTATCTTGACTACAATGTTGTCTATCTTGACTACAATGTTGTCTATCTTTACTACAATGTTGTCTATCTTGACTACAATGTTGTCTATCTTGACTACAATGTTGTCTATCTTAACTACAATGTTGTCTATCTTAACTACAATGTTGTCTATCTTAACTACAATGTGTCTATCTTAACTACAATGTTGTCTATCTTGACTACAATGTTGTCTATCTTAACTACAATGTTGTCTATCTTAACTACAATGTTGTCTATCATGACTACAATGTTGTCTATCATGGCAGCAATGTTGTCTATCTTGACTACAATGTTGTCTATCATAGCAGCAATGTTGTCTATATTGACTACAATGTTGTCTATCTTGACTACAATGTTGTCTATCTTGACTACAATGTTGTCTATCTTGACTGCAATGTTGTCTATCTTGACTGCAATGTTGTCTATCTTGAATACAATGTTGTCTATCTTGGCAGCAATGTTGTCTATCATGGCAGCAATGTTGTCTATCATGGCAGCAATGTTGTCTATCTTGACTGCAATGTTGTCTATCATGACAGCAATGTTGTCTATCATGACAGCAATGTTGTCTATCATGACTGCAATGTTGTCTATCATGACTGCAATGTTGTCTATCTTGACTGCAATGTTGTCTATCTTGACTGCAATGTTGTCTATCTTGACTGCAATGTTGTCTATCTTGGCAGCAATGTTGTCTATCATGGCAGCAATGTTGTCTATCATGGCAGCAATGTTGTCTATCTTGACTGCAATGTTGTCTATCATGACAGCAATGTTGTCTATCATGACAGCAATGTTGTCTATCATGACTGCAATGTTGTCTATCTTGACTGCAATGTTGTCTATCTTGACTGCAATGTTGTCTATCTTGACTGCAATGTTGTCTATCTTGACTGCAATGTTGTCTATCTTAGCAGCAATGTTGTCTATCATGGCAGCAATGTTGTCTATCATGGCAGCAATGTTGTCTATCATGGCAGCAATGTTGTCTATCATGGCAGCAATGTTGTCTATCATGGCAGCAATGTTGTCTATCATGACAGCAATGTTGTCTATCATGGCAGCAATGTTGTCTATCTTGACTACAATGTTGTCTATCATGGCAGCAGTGTTGTCTATCTTGACTACAATGTTGTCTATCATGGCAGCAATGTTGTCTATCATGGCAGCAATGTTGTCTATCATGGCAGCAATGTTGTCTATCTTGACTACAATGTTGTCTATCATGGCAGCAATGTTGTCTATCATGGCTTCAATGTTGTCTATCTTGACTACAATGTTGTCTATCATGGCAGCAATGTTGTCTATCATGGCAGCAATGTTGTCTATCATGGCAGCAATGTTGTCTATCATGGCAGCAATGTTGTCTATCATGGCAGCAATGTTGTCTATCATGGCAGCAGTGTTGTCTATCTTGACTACAATGTTGTCTATCATGGCAGCAATGTTGTCTATCATGGCAGCAGTGTTGTCTATCTTGACTGCAATGTTGTCTATCATGGCAGCAATGTTGTCTATCATGGCAGCAATGTTGTCTATCATGGCAGCAATGTTCTCTATCATGGCAGCAATGTTCTCTATCATGGCAGCAGTGTTGTCTATCTTGATTACAATGTTGTCTATCATGGCAGCAATGTTCTCTATCATGGCAGCAATGTTCTCTGTCATGGCAACAATGTTGGCTATCATGACTACAATGTTGTCTATCATGACTACAATGTTGTCTATCATGACTACAATGTTGTCTATCATGACTACAATGTTGTCTATCTTAACTACAATGTTGTCTACCTTTACTACAATGTTGTCTATCTTGACTGCAATGTTGTCTATTATGACTGCAATGTTGTCTATATTGACTACAATGTTGTCTATCTTCACTACAATGTTGTCTATATTGACTACAATGTTGTCTATATTGACTACAATGTTGTCTATCTTGACTACAATGTTGTCTATCTTAACTACAATGTTGTCTATCTTGACTACAATGTTGTCTATCTTGACTACAATGTTGTCTATCTTGACTACAATGTTGTCTATCTTAACTACAATGTTGTCTATCTTAACTACAATGTTGTCTATCTTAACTACAATGTTGTCTATCTTAACTACAATGTTGTCTATCTTAGCTACAATGTTGTCTATCTTAACTACAATGTTGTCTATCATGACTACAATGTTGTCTATCATGACTACAATGTTGTCTATCATGACTACAATGTTGTCTATCTTGACTACAATGTTGTCTATCTTGACTACAATGTTGTCTATCTTGACTACAATGTTGTCTATCATGACTACAATGTTGTCTATCATGACTACAATGTTGTCTACCTTTACTACAATGTTGTCTACCTTTACTACAATGTTGTCTATCTTGACTGCAATGTTGTCTATCTTGACTACAATGTTGTCTATCTTGACTACAATGTTGTCTATCTTAACTGCAATGTTGTCTATCTTGACTACAATGTTGTCTATCTGGACTACAATGTTGTCTATCTTAGCAGCAATGTTGTCTATCTTGGCAGCAATGTTGTCTATCTTGGCAGCAATGTTGTCTATCATGGCAGCAATGTTGTCTATCATGGCAGCAATGTTGTCTATGTTGGCTGCAATGTTGTCTATCATGACAGCAATGTTGTCTATCATGACAGCAATGTTGTCTATCATGACAGCAATGTTGTCTATCATGACAGCAATGTTGTCTATTTTGACTGCAATGTTGTCTAATGTGACTGCAATGTTGTCTATCTTGAATGCAATGTTGTCTATCTTGACTGCAATGTTGTCTATCTTGAATGCAATGTTGTCTATCTTGACTGCAATGTTGTCTATCTTGACTGCAATGTTGTCTATCATGGCAGCAATGTTGTCTATCTTGACTACAATGTTGTCTATCATGGCAGCAATGTTGTCTATCATGGCAGCAATGTTGTCTATCATGGCAGCAATGTTGTCTATCATGGCAGCAATGTTGTCTATCATGGCAGCAATGTTGTCTATCATGGCAGCAATGTTCTCTGTCATGGCAACAATGTTGGCTATCATGACTACAATGTTGTCTATCATGACTACAATGTTGTCTATCATGACTACAATGTTGTCTATCTTAACTACAATGTTGTCTATCTTTACTACAATGTTGTCTATCTTGACTGCAATGTTGTCTATTATGACTGCAATGTTGTCTATATTGACTACAATGTTGTCTATCTTCACTACAATGTTGTCTATCATGACTGCAATGTTGTCTATCGTGACTGCAATGTTGTCTATCTTGAATGCAATGTTGTCTATCTTGACTGCAATGTTGTCTATCTTGACTGCAATGTTGTCTATCATGGCAGCAATGTTGTCTATCATGGCAGCAATGTTGTCTATCATGGCAGCAATGTTGTCTATCATGGCAGCAGTGTTGTCTATCATGGCAGCAATGTTGTCTATCATTTCAGCAATGTTGTCTATCATGGCAGCAATGTTGTCTATCATGGCAGCAATGTTGTCTATCATAGCAGCAGTGTTGTCTATCTTGACTATAATGTTGTCTATCATGGCAGCAATGTGGTCTATCATGGCAGCAGTGTTGTCTATCATGGCAGCAGTGTTGTCTATCTTGACTACATTTGTGTCTATCTTGAGTACAATTTTGTCTATCTTGACTACAATGTTGTCTATCTTGACTACAATGTTGTCTATCTTGACTACAATGTTGTCTATCTTGACTACAATGTTGTCTATCTTGACTACAATGTTGTCTATCTTGACTACAATGTTGTCTATCTTGACTGCAATGTTGTCTATCTTGACTACAATGTTGTCTATCTTTACTACAATGTTGTCTATCTTGACTACAATTTTGTCTATCTTGACTACAATTTTGTCTATCTTAACTACAATGTTGTCTATCTTAACTACAATGTTGTCTATCTTAACTACAATGTGTCTATCTTAACTACAATGTTGTCTATCTTGACTACAATGTTGTCTATCTTAACTACAATTTTGTCTATCTTAACTACAATTTGTCTATCATGACTAAAATGTTGTATATCATGGCAGCAATGTTGTCTATCTTGACTACAATGTTGTCTATCATAGCAGCAATGTTGTCTATATTGACTACAATGTTGTCTATCTTGACTCAATGTTGTCTATCTTGACTACAATGTTGTCTATCTTGACTGCAATGTTGTCTATCTTGACTGCAATGTTGTCTATCTTGAATACAATGTTGTCTATCTTGGCAGCAATGTTGTCTATCATGGCAGCAATGTTGTCTATCATGGCAGCAATGTTGTCTATCTTGACTGCAATGTTGTCTATCATGACAGCAATGTTGTCTATCATGACTGCAATGTTGTCTATCATGACTGCAATGTTGTCTATCGTGACTGCAATGTTGTCTATCTTGACTGCAATGTTGTCTATCTTGACTGCAATGTTGTCTATCTTGACTGCAATGTTGTCTATCTTAGCAGCAATGTTGTCTATCATGGCAGCAATGTTTCTATCATGGCAGCAATGTTGTCTATCATGGCAGCAATGTTGTCTATCATGGCAGCAATGTTGTCTATCATGGCAGCAATGTTGTCTATCATGACAGCAATGTTGTCTATCATGGCAGCAGTGTTGTCTATCTTGACTACAATGTTGTCTATCATGGCAGCAATGTTGTCTATCATGGCAGCAATGTTGTCTATCCTGGCAGCAGTGTTGTCTATCTTGACAACAATGTTGTCTATCATGGCAGCAATGTTGTCTATCATGGCATCAGTGTTGTCTATCTTGACTACAATGTTGTCTATCATGGCAGCAATGTTGTCTATCATGGCAGCAATGTTGTCTATCTTGACTACAATGTTGTCTATCATGGCAGCAATGTTGTCTATCATGGCAGCAATGTTCTCTGTCATGGCAACAATGTTGTCTATCATGACTACAATGTTGTCTATCATGACTACAATGTTGTCTATCATGACTACAATGTTGTCTATCTTAACTACAATGTTGTCTACCTTTACTACAATGTTGTCTATCTTGACTGCAATGTTGTCTATTATGACTGCAATGTTGTCTATATTGACTACAATGTTGTCTATCTTAACTACAATGTTGTCTATCTTGACTACAATGTTGTCTATCTTGACTACAATGTTGTCTATCTTGACTACAATGTTGTCTATCTTAACTACAATGTTGTCTATCTTGACTACAATGTTGTCTATCTTGACTACAATGTTGTCTATCTTAACTACAATGTTGTCTATCTTAACTACAATGTTGTCTATCTTAGCTACAATGTTGTCTATCTTAACTACAATGTTGTCTATCATGACTACAATGTTGTCTATCATGACTACAATGTTGTCTATCATGACTACAATGTTGTCTATCTTGACTACAATGTTGTCTATCTTGACTACAATGTTGTCTATCATGGCAGCAATGTTGTCTATCATGGCACAATGTTGTCTATCATGGCAGCAATGTTGTCTATCTTGACTACATTTGTGTCTATCTTGACTACAATGTTGTCTATCTTGACTACAATGTTGTCTATCTTGACTACAATGTTGTCTATCTTGACTACAATGTTGTCTATCTTGACTACAATGTTGTCTATCTTGACTACAATGTTGTCTATCTTGACTACAATGTTGTCTATCTTGACTGCAATGTTGTCTATCTTGACTACAATGTTGTCTATCTTACTACAATGTTGTCTATCTTGACTACAATGTTGTCTATCTTGACTACAATGTTGTCTATCTTAACTACAATGTTGTCTATCTTAACTACAATGTTGTCTATCTTAACTACAATGTTGTCTATCTTGACTACAATGTTGTCTATCTTGACTACAATGTTGTCTATCTTAACTACAATGTTGTCTATCTTGACTACAATGTTGTCTATCATGACTACAATGTTGTCTATCATGGCAGCAATGTTGTCTATCTTGACTACAATGTTGTCTATCATAGCAGCAATGTTGTCTATATTGACTACAATGTTGTCTATCTTGACTACAATGTTGTCTATCTTGACTACAATGTTGTCTATCTTGACTGCAATGTTGTCTATCTTGACTGCAATGTTGTCTATCTTGACTACAATGTTGTCTATCTTGGCAGCAATGTTGTCTATCATGGCAGCAATGTTGTCTATCATGGCAGCAATGTTGTCTATCTTGACTGCAATGTTGTCTATCATGACAGCAATGTTGTCTATCATGACTGCAATGTTGTCTATCATGACTGCAATGTTGTCTATCATGACTGCAATGTTGTCTATCTTGACTGCAATGTTGTCTATCTTGACTGCAATGTTGTCTATCTTGACTGCAATGTTGTCTATCTTGGCAGCAATGTTGTCTATCATGGCAGCAATGTTGTCTATCATGGCAGCAATGTTGTCTATCATGGCAGCAATGTTGTCTATCATGGCAGCAATGTTGTCTATCATGGCAGCAATGTTGTCTATCATGACAGCAATGTTGTCTATCATGGCAGCAATGTTGTCTATCTTGACTACAATGTTGTCTATCATGGCAGCAATGTTGTCTATCATGGCAGCAATGTTGTCTATCATGGCAGCAATGTTGTCTATCTTGACAACAATGTTGTCTATCATGGCAGCAATGTTGTCTATCATGGCAGCAATGTTGTCTATCTTGACTACAATGTTGTCTATCATGGCAGCAATGTTGTCTATCATGGCAGCATGTTGTCTATCTTGATTACAATGTTGTCTATCATGGCAGCAATGTTGTCTATCATGGCAGCAATGTTGTCTCTGTCATGGCAACAATGTTGTCTATCATGACTACAATGTTGTCTATCATGACTACAATGTTGTCTATCATGACTACAATGTTGTCTATCTTAACTACAATGTTGTCTATCTTTACTACAATGTTGTCTATCTTGACTGCAATGTTGTCTATTATGACTGCAATGTTGTCTATATTGACTACAATGTTGTCTATCTTAACTACAATGTTGTCTATCTTAACTACAATGTTGTCTATCTTGACTACAATGTTGTCTATCTTGACTACAATGTTGTCTATCTTAACTACAATGTTGTCTATCTTAACTACAATGTTGTCTATCTTAACTACAATGTTGTCTATCTTAACTACAATGTTGTCTATCTTAACTACAATGTTGTCTATCTTAGCTACAATGTTGTCTATCTTAACTACAATGTTGTCTATCATGACTACAATGTTGTCTATCATGACTACAATGTTGTCTATCATGACTACAATGTTTTCTATCTTGACTACAATGTTGTCTATCTTGACTACAATGTTGTCTATCTTGACTACAATGTTGTCTATCATGACTACAATGTTGTCTATCATGACTACAATGTTGTCTACCTTTACTACAATGTTGTCTATCTTGACTGCAATGTTGTCTATCTTGACTACAATGTTGTCTATCTTGACTACAATGTTGTCTATCTTAACTGCAATGTTGTCTATCTTGACTACAATGTTGTCTATCTTGACTACAATGTTGTCTATCTTAGCAGCAATGTTGTCTATCTTGGCAGCAATGTTGTCTATCTTGGCAGCAATGTTGTCTATCATGGCAGCAATGTTGTCTATCATGGCAGTAATGTTGTCTATGTTGGCTGCAATATTGTCTATCATGACAGCATTGTTGTCTATAATGACAGCAATGTTGTCTATCATGACAGCAATGTTGTCTATCATGACAGCAATGTTGTCTATTTTGACTGCAATGTTGTCTAATGTGACTGCAATGTTGTCTATCTTGAATGCAATGTTGTCTATCTTGACTGCAATGTTGTCTATCTTGAATGCAATGTTGTCTATCTTGACTGCAATGTTGTCTATCTTGACTGCAATGTTGTCTATCATGGCAGCAATGTTGTCTATCTTGACTACAATGTTGTCTATCATGGCAGCAATGTTGTCTATCATGGCAGCAATGTTGTCTATCATGGCAGCAATGTTCTCTATCATGGCAGCAATGTTCTCTATCATGGCAGCAATGTTCTCTATCATGGCAGCAATGTTCTCTGTCATGGCAACAACGTTGGCTATCATGACTACAATGTTGTATATCATGACTACAATGTTGTCTATCATGACTACAATGTTGTCTATCTTAACTACAATGTTGTCTACCTTTACTACAATGTTGTCTATCTTGACTGCAATGTTGTCTATTATGACTGCAATGTTGTCTATATTGACTACAATGTTGTCTATCTTCACTACAATGTTGTCTATCATGACTGCAATGTTGTCTATCGTGACTGCAATGTTGTCTATCTTGAATGCAATGTTGTCTATCTTGACTGCAATGTTGTCTATCTTGACTGCAATGTTGTCTATCATGGCAGCAATGTTGCCTATCATGGCAGCAATGTTGTCTATCATGGCAGCAATGTTGTCTGTCATGGCAGCAGTGTTGTCTATCATGGCAGCAATGTTGTCTATCATTTCAGCAATGTTGTCTATCATGGCAGCAATGTTGTCTATCATGGCAGCAATGTTGTCTATCATAGCAGCAGTGTTGTCTATCTTGACTATAATGTTGTCTATCATGGCAGCAATGTGGTCTATCATGGCAGCAGTGTTGTCTATCATGGCAGCAGTGTTGTCTATCTTGACTACATTTGTGTCTATCTTGAGTACAATTTTGTCTATCTTGACTACAATGTTGTCTATCTTGACTACAATGTTGTCTATCTTGACTACAATGTTGTCTATCTTGACTACAATGTTGTCTATCTTGACTACAATGTTGTCTATCTTGACTACAATGTTGTCTATCTTGACTGCAATGTAGTCTATCTTGACTACAATGTTGTCTATCTTTACTACAATGTTGTCTATCTTGACTACAATTTTGTCTATCTTGACTACAATTTTGTCTATCTTAACTACAATGTTGTCTATCTTAACTACAATGTTGTCTATCTTAACTACAATTGTGTCTATCTTAACTACAATGTTGTCTATCTTGACTACAATGTTGTCTATCTTAACTACAATTTTGTCTATCTTAACTACAATTTTGTCTATCATGACCAAAATGTTGTATATCATGGCAGCAGTGTTGTCTATCTTGACTACAATGTTGTCTATCATAGCAGCAATGTTGTCTATATTGACTACAATGTTGTCTATCTTGACTTCAATGTTGTCTATCTTGACTACAATGTTGTCTATCTTGACTGCAATGTTGTCTATCTTGACTGCAATGTTGTCTATCTTGAATAAAATGTTGTCTATCTTGGCAGCAATGTTGTCTATCATGGCAGCAAAGTTGTCTATCATGGCAGCAATGTTGTCTATCTTGACTGCAATGTTGTCTATCATGACAGCAATGTTGTCTTTCATGACTGCAATGTTGTCTATCATGACTGCAATGTTGTCTATCGTGACTGCAATGTTGTCTATCTTGACTGCAATGTTGTCTATCTTGACTGCAATGTTGTCTATCTTGACTGCAATGTTGTCTATCTTAGCAGCAATGTTGTCTATCATGGCAGCAATGTTTCTATCATGGCAGCAATGTTGTCTATCATGGCAGCAATGTTGTCTATCATGGCAGCAATGTTGTCTATCATGGCAGCAATGTTGTCTATCATGACAGCAATGTTGTCTATCATGGCAGCAGTGTTGTCTAACTTGACTACAATGTTGTCTATAATGGCAGCAATGTTGTCTATAATGGCAGCAATGTTGTCTATCCTGGCAGCAGTGTTGTCTATCTTGACAACAATGTTGTCTATCATGGCAGCAATGTGGTCTATCATGGCATCAGTGTTGTCTTTCTTGACTACAATGTTGTCTATCATGGCAGCAATGTTGTCTATCATGGCAGCAATGTTGTCTATCTTGATTACAATGTTGTCTATCATGGCAGCAATGTTGTCTATCATGGCAGCAATGTTGTCTGTCATGGCAACAATGTTGTCTATCATGACTACAATGTTGTCTATCATGACTACAATGTTGTCTATCATGACTACAATGTTGTCTATCTTAACTACAATGTTGTCTACCTTTACTACAATGTTGTCTATCTTGACTGCAATGTTGTCTATTATGACTGCAATGTTGTCTATATTGACTCCAATGTTGTCTATCTTAACTAGAATGTTGTCTATCTTAACTACAATGTTGTCTATCTTGACTACAATGTTGTCTATCTTGACTACAATGTTGTCTATCTTAACTACAATGTTGTCTATCTTAACTACAATGTTGTCTATCTTAACTACAATGTTGTCTATCTTAACTACAATGTTGTCTATCTTAACTACAATGTTGTCTATCTTAGCTACAATGTTGTCTATCTTAACTACAATGTTGTCTATCATGACTACAATGTTGTCTATCATGACTACAATGTTGTCTATCATGACTACAATGTTGTCTATCTTGACTACAATGTTGTCTATCTTGACTACAATGTTGTCTATCTTGACTACAATGTTGTCTATCATGACTACAATGTT
The DNA here is from genome assembly GCA_032433765.1 of Megaustenia siamemsis. Lineage (NCBI taxonomy): Eukaryota > Metazoa > Mollusca > Gastropoda > Stylommatophora > Ariophantidae > Megaustenia > Megaustenia siamemsis. The sequence continues at coordinate 68,232,871 of JAVIAB010000108.1, forward strand.
GTCTATCATGACTACAATGTTGTCTATCTTTACTACAATGTTGTCTATCTTGACTGCAATGTTGTCTATCTTGACTACAATGTTGTCTATCTTGACTACAATGTTGTCTATCTTAACTGCAATGTTGTCTATCTTGACTACAATGTTGTCTATCTTGACTACAATGTTGTCTATCTTAGCAGCAATGTTGTCTATCTTGGCAGCAATGTTGTCTATCTTGGCAGCAATGTTGTCTATCATGGCAGCAATGTTGTCTATCATGGCAGTAATGTTGTCTATCTTGGCTGCAATGTTGTCTATCATGACAGCAATGTTGTCTATCATGACAGCAATGTTGTCTATCATGACAGCAATGTTGTCTATCATGACAGCAATGTTGTCTATCTTGACTACAATGTTGTCTATCATGACTACAATGTTGTCTATCATGACTACAATGTTGTCTATCTTTACTACAATGTTGTCTATCTTGACTGCAATGTTGTCTATCTTGACTACAATGTTGTCTATCTTGACTACAATGTTGTCTATCTTGAATGCAATGTTGTCTATCTTGACTGCAATGTTGTCTATCTTGACTGCAATGTTGTCTATCATGGCAGCAATGTTGTCTATCATGGCAGCAATGTTGTCTATCTTGACTACAATGTTGTCTATCATGGCAGCAATGTTGTCTATCATGGCAGCAATGTTGTCTATCATGGCAGCAATGTTGTCTATCATGGCAGCAATGTTGTCTATCATGGCAGCAATGTTGTCTATCATGGCAACAATGTTGTCTATCATGACTACAATGTTGTCTATCATGACTACAATGTTGTCTATCATGACTACAATGTTGTCTATCTTAACTACAATGTTGTCTACCTTACTACAATGTTGTCTATCTTGACTGCAATGTTGTCTATTATGACTGCAATGTTGTCTATATTGACTACAATGTTGTCTATCTTCACTACAATGTTGTCTATCATGACTGCAATGTTGTCTATCGTGACTGCAATGTTGTCTATCTTGAATGCAATGTTGTCTATCTTGACTACAATGTTGTCTATCTTGACTACAATGTTGTCTATCTTAGCAGCAATGTTGTCTATCTTGGCAGCAATGTTGTCTATCTTGGCAGCAATGTTGTCTATCATGGCAGCAATGTTGTCTATCATGGCAGTAAAGTTGTCTATCTTGGCTGCAATGTTGTCTATCATGACAGCAATGTTGTCTATCATGACAGCAATGTTGTCTATCATGACAGCAATGTTGTCTATCATGACAGCAATGTTGTCTATTTTGACTGCAATGTTGTCTATCGTGACTGCAATGTTGTCTATCTTGAATGCAATGTTGTCTATCTTGACTGCAATGTTGTCTATCTTGACTGCAATGTTGTCTATCATGGCAGCAATGTTGTCTATCATGGCAGCAGTGTTGTCTATCTTGACTACAATGTTGTCTATCATGGCAGCAATGTTGTCTATCATGGCAGCAATGTTGTCTATCATGGCAGCAATGTTGTCTATCATGGCAGCAATGTTGTCTATCATGGCAGCAATGTTGTCTATCATGGCAACAATGTTGTCTATCATGACTACAATGTTGTCTATCATGACTACAATGTTGTCTATCATGACTACAATGTTGTCTATCTTAACTACAATGTTGTCTATCTTGACTACAATGTTGTCTATCTTGACTACAATGTTGTCTATCTTGACTACAATGTTGTCTATCTTGACTACAATGTTGTCTATCTTGACTACAATGTTGTCTATCTTGACTACAATGTTGTCTATCTTGACTGCAATGTTGTCTATCTTGACTACAATGTTGTCTATCTTTACTACAATGTTGTCTATCTTGACTACAATGTTGTCTATCTTGACTACAATGTTGTCTATCTTAACTACAATGTTGTCTATCTTAACTACAATGTTGTCTATCTTAACTACAATGTGTCTATCTTAACTACAATGTTGTCTATCTTGACTACAATGTTGTCTATCTTAACTACAATGTTGTCTATCTTAACTACAATGTTGTCTATCATGACCAAAATGTTGTCTATCATGGCAGCAATGTTGTCTATCTTGACTACAATGTTGTCTATCATAGCAGCAATGTTGTCTATATTGACTACAATGTTGTCTATCATGGCAGCAATGTTGTCTATCATGGCAGCAGTGTTGTCTATCTTGATTACAATGTTGTCTATCATGGCAGCAATGTTGTCTATCATGGCAGCAATGTTCTCTATCATGGCAACAATGTTGGCTATCATGACTACAATGTTGTATATCATGACTACAATGTTGTCTATCATGACTACAATGTTGTCTATCTTAACTACAATGTTGTCTACCTTTACTACAATGTTGTCTATCTTGACTGCAATGTTGTCTATTATGACTGCAATGTTGTCTATATTGACTACAATGTTGTCTATCTTCACTACAATGTTGTCTATATTGACTACAATGTTGTCTATATTGACTACAATGTTGTCTATCTTAACTAGAATGTTGTCTATCTTAACTACAATGTTGTCTATCTTGACTACAATGTTGTCTATCTTGACTACAATGTTGTCTATCTTAACTACAATGTTGTCTATCTTAACTACAATGTTGTCTATCTTGACTACAATGTTGTCTATCTTAACTACAATGTTGTCTATCTTAACTACAATGTTGTCTATCTTAGCTACAATGTTGTCTATCTTAACTACAATGTTGTCTATCATGACTACAATGTTGTCTATCATGACTACAATGTTGTCTATCATGACTACAATGTTGTCTATCTTGACTACAATGTTGTCTATCTTGACTACAATGTTGTCTATCATGACTACAATGTTGTCTATCATGACTACAATGTTGTCTATCTTGACTACAATGTTGTCTATCATGGCAGCAATGTTGTCTATCATGGCAGCAATGTTGTCTATCATGGCAGCAATGTTGTCTATCATGGCAGCAATGTTGTCTATCATGGCAGCAATGTTGTCTATCATGGCAACAATGTTGTCTATCATGACTACAATGTTGTCTATCATGACTACAATGTTGTCTATCATGACTACAATGTTGTCTATCTTGACTACAATGTTGTCTATCTTTACTACAATGTTGTCTATCTTGACTGCAATGTTGTCTATTATGACTGCAATGTTGTCTATATTGACTACAATGTTGTCTATCTTGACTACAATGTTGTCTATCATGACAGCAATGTTGTCTATTTTGACTGCAATGTTGTCTATCTTGACTGCAATGTTGTCTATCTTGAATGCAATGTTGTCTATCATGAATGCAATGTTGTCTATCATGGCAGCAATGTTGTCTATCATGGCAGCAATGTTGTCTATCATGGCAGCAATGTTGTCTATCATTTCAGCAATGTTGTCTATCATGGCAGCAATGTTGTCTATCATGGCAGCAATGTTGTCTATCATAGCAGCAGTGTTGTCTATCTTGACTATAATGTTGTCTATCATGGCAGCAATGTTGTCTATCATGGCAGCAATGTTGTCTATCATGGCAGCAATGTTGTCTATCTTGACTACAATGTTGTCTATCTTGACTACAATGTTGTCTATCTTGACTACAATGTTGTCTATCTTGACTACAATGTTGTCTATCTTGACTACAATGTTGTCTATCTTGACTACAATGTTGTCTATCTTGACTACAATGTTGTCTATCTTGACTACAATGTTGTCTATCTTGACTACAATGTTGTCTATCTTGACTACAATGTTGTCTATCTTGACTACAATGTTGTCTATCTTGACTACAATGTTGTCTATCTTAACTACAATGTTGTCTATCTTGACTACAATGTGTCTATCTTAACTACAATGTTGTCTATCTTGACTACAATGTTGTCTATCTTGACTACAATGTTGTCTATCTTAACTACAATGTTGTCTATCATGACTAAATGTTGTCTATCATGGCAGCAATGTTGTCTATCTTGACTACAATGTTGTCTATCATAGCAGCAATGTTGTCTATCTTGACTACAATGTTGTCTATCTTGACTTCAATGTTGTCTATCTTGACTACAATGTTGTCTATCTTGACTGCAATGTTGTCTATCTTGACTGCAATGTTGTCTATCTTGAATACAATGTTGTCTATCTTGGCAGCAATGTTGTCTATCATGGCAGCAATGTTGTCTATCATGGCAGCAATGTTGTCTATCTTGACTGCAATGTTGTCTATCATGACAGCAATGTTGTCTATCATGACAGCAATGTTGTCTATCATGACTGCAATGTTGTCTATCATGACTGCAATGTTGTCTATCTTGACTGCAATGTTGTCTATCTTGACTGCAATGTTGTCTATCTTGACTGCAATGTTGTCTATCTTAGCAGCAATGTTGTCTATCATGGCAGCAATGTTGTCTATCATGACAGCAATGTTGTCTATCATGACAGCAATGTTGTCTATTTGACTGCAATGTTGTCTATCATGACTGCAATGTTGTCTATCTTGAAGCAATGTTGTCTATCTTGACTGCAATGTTGTCTATCTTGACTGCAATGTTGTCTATCATGGCAGCAATGTTGTCTATCATGGCAGCAGTGTTGTCTATCTTGACTACAATGTTGTCTATCATGGCAGCAATGTTGTCTATCATGGCAGCAATGTTGTCTATCATGCAGCAATGTTGTCTATCATGGCAGCAATGTTGTCTATCATGGCAGCAATGTTGTCTATCATGGCAACAATGTTGTCTATCATGACTACAATGTTGTCTATCATGACTACAATGTTGTCTATCATGACTACAATGTTGTCTATCTTAACTACAATGTTGTCTATCTTTACTACAATGTTGTCTATCTTGACTGCAATGTTGTCTATTATGACTGCAATGTTGTCTATATTGACTACAATGTTGTCTATCTTGACTACAATGTTGTCTATCATGACAGCAATGTTGTCTATCTTGACTGCAATGTTGTCTATCTTGACTGCAATGTTGTCTATCTTGAATGCAATGTTGTCTATCTTGACTGCAATGTTGTCTATCTTGGCAGCAATGTTGTCTATCTTGGCTGCAATGTTGTCTATCATGACAGCAATGTTGTCTATCATGACAGCAATGTTGTCTATCATGACAGCAATGTTGTCTATCATGACAGCAATGTTGTCTATTTTGACTGCAATGTTGTCTATCGTGACTGCAATGTTGTCTATCTTGAATGCAATGTTGTCTATCTTGACTGCAATGTTGTCTATCTTGACTGCAATGTTGTCTATCATGGCAGCAATGTTGTCTATCATGGCAGCAATGTTGTCTATCTTGACTACAATGTTGTCTATCATGGCAGCAATGTTGTCTATCATGGCAGCAATGTTGTCTATCATGGCAGCAATGTTGTCTATCATGGCAGCAATGTTGTCTATCATGGCAGCAATGTTGTCTATCATGGCAACAATGTTGTCTATCATGACTACAATGTTGTCTATCATGACTACAATGTTGTCTATCATGACTACAATGTTGTCTATCTTAACTACAATGTTGTCTATCTTTACTACAATGTTGTCTATCTTGACTGCAATGTTGTCTATCATGACTGCAATGTTGTCTATATTGACTACAATGTTGTCTATCTTGACTACAATGTTGTCTATCATGACAGCAATGTTGTCTATTTTTACTGCAATGTTGTCTATCTTGACTGCAATGTTGTCTATCTTGAAGCAATGTTGTCTATCATGGCAGCAATGTTGTCTATCATGGCAGCAATGTTGTCTATCATGGCAGCAAGTGTTGTCTATCATGGCAGCAATGTTGTCTATCATTTCAGCAATGTTGTCTATCATGGCAGCAATGTTGTCTATCATGGCAGCAATGTTGTCTATCATAGCAGCAGTGTTGTCTATCTTGACTACAATGTTGTCTATCATGGCAGCAATGTTGTCTATCATGGCAGCAATGTTGTCTATCATGGCAGCAATGTTGTCTATCTTGACTACAATTTGTGTCTATCTTGAGTACAATGTTGTCTATCTTGACTACAATGTTGTCTATCTTGACTACAATGTTGTCTATCTTGACTACAATGTTGTCTATCTTGACTACAATGTTGTCTATCTTGACTACAATGTTGTCTATCTTGACTACAATGTTGTCTATCTTGACTACAATGTTGTCTATCTTGACTACAATGTTGTCTATCTTTACTACAATGTTGTCTATCTTGACTACAATGTTGTCTATCTTGACTACAATGTTGTCTATCTTAACTACAATGTTGTCTATCTTAACTACAATGTTGTCTATCTTAACTACAATTGTCTATCTTAACTACAATGTTGTCTATCTTGACTACAATGTTGTCTATCTTAACTACAATGTTGTCTATCTTAACTACAATGTTGTCTATCATGACTAAAATGTTGTCTATCATGGCAGCAATGTTGTCTATCTTGACTACAATGTTGTCTATCATAGCAGCAATGTTGTCTATATTGACTACAATGTTGTCTATCTTGACTTCAATGTTGTCTATCTTGACTACAATGTTGTCTATCTTGACTGCAATGTTGTCTATCTTGACTGCAATGTTGTCTATCTTGAATACAATGTTGTCTATCTTGGCAGCAATGTTGTCTATCATGGCAGCAATGTTGTCTATCATGGCAGCAATGTTGTCTATCTTGACTGCAATGTTGTCTATCATGACAGCAATGTTGTCTATCATGACAGCAATGTTGTCTATCATGACTGCAATGTTGTCTATCATGACTGCAATGTTGTCTATCTTGACTGCAATGTTGTCTATCTTGACTGCAATGTTGTCTATCTTGACTGCAATGTTGTCTATCTTAGCAGCAATGTTGTCTATCATGGCAGCAATGTTTCTATCATGGCAGCAATGTTGTCTATCATGGCAGCAATGTTGTCTATCATGGCAGCAATGTTGTCTATCATGACAGCAATGTTGTCTATCATGACAGCAATGTTGTCTATCATGGCAGCAATGTTGTCTATCTTGACTACAATGTTGTCTATCATGGCAGCAATGTTGTCTATCTTGACTACAATGTTGTCTATCATGGCAGCAATGTTGTCTATCATGGCAGCAATGTTGTCTATCATGGCAGCAATGTTGTCTATCTTGACTACAATGTTGTCTATCATGGCAGCAATGTTGTCTATCATGGCAGCAGTGTTGTCTATCTTGACTACAATGTTGTCTATCATGGCAGCAATGTTGTCTATCATGGCAGCAATGTTGTCTATCATGGCAGCAATGTTGTCTATCATGGCAGCAATGTTGTCTATCATGGCAGCAATGTTGTCTATCATGGCAGCAATGTTGTCTATCATGGCAGCAATGTTGTCTATCATGGCAGCAATGTTGTCTATCATGGCAGCAATGTTGTCTATCATGGCAGCAATGTTGTCTATCATGGCAGCAATGTTGTCTATCATGGCAGCAATGTTGTCTATCATGGCAGCAATGTTGTCTATCATGGCAGCAATGTTGTCTATCATGGCAGCAGTGTTGTCTATCTTGACTACAATGTTGTCTATCATGGCAGCAATGTTGTCTATCATGGCAGCAGTGTTGTCTATCTTGACTGCAATGTTGTCTATCATGGCAGCAATGTTGTCTATCATGGCAGCAATGTTGTCTATCATGGCAGCAATGTTCTCTATCATGGCAGCAATGTTCTCTATCATGGCAGCAGTGTTGTCTATCTTGATTACAATGTTGTCTATCATGGCAGCAATGTTCTCTATCATGGCAGCAATGTTCTCTGTCATGGCAACAACGTTGGCTATCATGACTACAATGTTGTATATCATGACTACAATGTTGTCTATCATGACTACAATGTTGTCTATCTTAACTACAATGTTGTCTACCTTTACTACAATGTTGTCTATCTTGACTGCAATGTTGTCTATTATGACTGCAATGTTGTCTATATTGACTACAATGTTGTCTATCTTCACTACAATGTTGTCTATATTGACTACAATGTTGTCTATATTGACTACAATGTTGTCTATCTTAACTAGAATGTTGTCTATCTTAACTACAATGTTGTCTATCTTGACTACAATGTTGTCTATCTTGACTACAATGTTGTCTATCTTGACTACAATGTTGTCTATCTTAACTACAATGTTGTCTATCTTAACTACAATGTTGTCTATCTTAACTACAATGTTGTCTATCTTAACTACAATGTTGTCTATCTTAGCTACAATGTTGTCTATCTTGACTACAATGTTGTCTATCATGACTACAATGTTGTCTATCATGACTACAATGTTGTCTATCATGACTACAATGTTTTCTATCTTGACTACAATGTTGTCTATCTTGACTACAATGTTGTCTATCTTGACTACAATGTTGTCTATCATGACTACAATGTTGTATATCATGACTACAATGTTGTCTACCTTTACTACAATGTTGTCTACCTTTACTACAATGTTGTCTATCTTGACTGCAATGTTGTCTATCTTGACTACAATGTTGTCTATCTTGACTACAATGTTGTCTATCTTAACTGCAATGTTGTCTATCTTGACTACAATGTTGTCTATCTTGACTACAATGTTGTCTATCTTAGCAGCAATGTTGTCTATCTTGGCAGCAATGTTGTCTATCTTGGCAGCAATGTTGTCTATCATGGCAGCAATGTTGTCTATCATGGCAGTAATGTTGTCTATGTTGGCTGCAATGTTGTCTATCATGACAGCATTGTTGTCTATAATGACAGCAATGTTGTCTATCATGACAGCAATGTTGTCTATCATGACAGCAATGTTGTCTATTTTGACTGCAATGTTGTCTAAAGTGACTGCAATGTTGTCTATCTTGAATGCAATGTTGTCTATCTTGACTGCAATGTTGTATATCTTGAATGCAATGTTGTCTATCTTGACTGCAATGTTGTCTATCTTGACTGCAATGTTGTCTATCATGGCAGCAATGTTGTCTATCATGGCAGCAATGTTGTCTATCTTGACTACAATGTTGTCTATCATGGCAGCAATGTTGTCTATCATGGCAGCAATGTTCTCTATCATGGCAGCAATGTTCTCTATCATGGCAGCAATGTTCTCTATCATGGCAGCAATGTTCTCTGTCATGGCAACAACGTTGGCTATCATGACTACAATGTTGTATATCATGACTACAATGTTGTCTATCATGACTACAATGTTGTCTATCTTAACTACAATGTTGTCTACCTTTACTACAATGTTGTCTATCTTGACTGCAATGTTGTCTATTATGACTGCAATGTTGTCTATATTGACTACAATGTTGTCTATCTTCACTACAATGTTGTCTATCATGACTGCAATGTTGTCTATCGTGACTGCAATGTTGTCTATCTTGAATGCAATGTTGTCTATCTTGACTGCAATGTTGTCTATCTTGACTGCAATGTTGTCTATCATGGCAGCAATGTTGCCTATCATGGCAGCAATGTTGTCTATCATGGCAGCAATGTTGTCTGTCATGGCAGCAGTGTTGTCTATCATGGCAGCAATGTTGTCTATCATTTCAGCAATGTTGTCTATCATGGCAGCAATGTTGTCTATCATGGCAGCAATGTTGTCTATCATAGCAGCAGTGTTGTCTATCTTGACTATAATGTTGTCTATCATGGCAGCAATGTGGTCTATCATGGCAGCAGTGTTGTCTATCATGGCAGCAGTGTTGTCTATCTTGACTACATTTGTGTCTATCTTGAGTACAATTTTGTCTATCTTGACTACAATGTTGTCTATCTTGACTACAATGTTGTCTATCTTGACTACAATGTTGTCTATCTTGACTACAATGTTGTCTATCTTGACTACAATGTTGTCTATCTTGACTACAATGTTGTCTATCTTGACTGCAATGTAGTCTATCTTGACTACAATGTTGTCTATCTTTACTACAATGTTGTCTATCTTGACTACAATTGTGTCTATCTTGACTACAATTTTGTCTATCTTAACTACAATGTTGTCTATCTTAACTACAATGTTGTCTATCTTTACTACAATTGTGTCTATCTTAACTACAATGTTGTCTATCTTGACTACAATGTTGTCTATCTTAACTACAATTTTGTCTATCTTAACTACAATTTTGTCTATCATGACCAAAATGTTGTATATCATGGCAGCAGTGTTGTCTATCTTGACTACAATGTTGTCTATCATAGCAGCAATGTTGTCTATATTGACTACAATGTTGTCTATCTTGACTTCAATGTTGTCTATCTTGACTACAATGTTGTCTATCTTGACTGCAATGTTGTCTATCTTGACTGCAATGTTGTCTATCTTGAATAAATGTTGTCTATCTTGGCAGCAATGTTGTCTATCATGGCAGCAAAGTTGTCTATCATGGCAGCAATGTTGTCTATCTTGACTGCAATGTTGTCTATCATGACAGCAATGTTGTCTATCATGACAGCAATGTTGTCTATCATGACTGCAATGTTGTCTATCATGACTGCAATGTTGTCTATCGTGACTGCAATGTTGTCTATCTTGACTGCAATGTTGTCTATCTTGACTGCAATGTTGTCTATCTTAGCAGCAATGTTGTCTATCATGGCAGCAATGTTGTCTATCATGGCAGCAATGTTGTCTATCATGGCAGCAATGTTGTCTATCATGGCAGCAATGTTGTCTATCATGGCAGCAATGTTGTCTATCATGGCAGCAATGTTGTCTATCATGGCAGCAATGTTGTCTATCATGACAGCAGTGTTGTCTAACTTGACTACAATGTTGTCTATAATGGCAGCAATGTTGTCTATAATGGCAGCAATGTTGTCTATCCTGGCAGCAGTGTTGTCTATCTTGACAACAATGTTGTCTATCATGGCAGCAATGTGGTCTATCATGGCATCAGTGTTGTCTATCTTGACTACAATGTTGTCTATCATGGCAGCAATGTTGTCTATCATGGCAGCAATGTTGTCTATCATGGCAGCAATGTTGTCTATCATGGCAGCAATGTTGTCTATCATGGCAGCAATGTTGTCTATCATGGCAGCAATGTTGTCTATCATGGCAGCAATGTTGTCTATCTTGACTACAATGTTGTCTATCATGGCAGCAATGTTGTCTATCATGGCAGCAATGTTGTCTATCTTGACTGCAATGTTGTCTATCATGGCAGCAATGTTGTCTATCATGGCAGCAATGTTGTCTATCATGGCAGCAATGTTGTCTATCATGGCAGCAATGTTGTCTATCTTGACTACAATGTTGTCTATCATGGCAGCAATGTTGTCTATCATGGCAGCAATGTTGTCTATCATGGCAACAATGTTGTCTATCATGACTACAATGTTGTCTATCATGACTACAATGTTGTCTATCATGACTACAATGTTGTCTATCTTAACTACAATGTTGTCTATCTTAACTACAATGTTGTCTATCTTAACTACAATGTTGTCTATCTTAACTACAATGTTGTCTATCTTGACTACAATGTTGTCTATCATGACTACAATGTTGTCTATCATGACTACAATGTTGTCTATCATGACTACAATGTTGTCTATCTTGACTACAATGTTGTCTATCTTGACTACAATGTTGTCTATCTTGACTACAATGTTGTCTATCATGACTACAATGTTGTCTATCATGACTACAATGTTGTCTATCTTTACTACAATGTTGTCTATCTTACTACAATGTTGTCTATCTTGACTGCAATGTTGTCTATCTTGACTACAATGTTGTCTATCTTGACTACAATGTTGTCTATCTTAACTGCAATGTTGTCTATCTTGACTACAATGTTGTCTATCTTGACTACAATGTTGTCTATCTTTACTACAATGTTGTCTATCTTGACTACAATGTTGTCTATCTTGACTACAATGTTGTCTATCTTAACTACAATGTTGTCTATCTTAACTACAATGTTGTCTATCTTAACTACAATTGTGTCACTACAATGTTGTCTATCTTGACTACAATGTTGTCTATCTTAACTACAATGTTGTCTATCTTAACTACAATGTTGTCTATCATGACTACAATGTTGTCTATCATGGCAGCAATGTTGTCTATCTTGACTACAATGTTGTCTATCATGGCAGCAATGTTGTCTATAATGGCAGCAATGTTGTCTATCCTGGCAGCAATGTTGTCTATCTTGACTACAATGTTGTCTATCATGGCAGCAATGTTGTCTATCATGGCATCAGTGTTGTCTATCTTGACTACAATGTTGTCTATCATGGCAGCAATGTTGTCTATCATGGCAGCAATGTTGTCTATCATGGCAGCAATGTTGTCTATCATGGCAGCAATGTTGTCTATCATGGCAGCAATGTTGTCTATCATGGCAGCAATGTTGTCTATCATGGCAGCAATGTTGTCTATCATGGCAGCAATGTTGTCTATCATGGCAGCAATGTTGTCTATCATTTCAGCAATGTTGTCTATCATGGCAGCAATGTTGTCTATCATGGCAGCAATGTTGTCTATCATGGCAGCAGTGTTGTCTATCTTGACTACAATGTTGTCTATCATGGCAGCAATGTTGTCTATCATGGCAGCAATGTTCTCTATCATGGCAGCAATGTTCTCTGTCATGGCAACAACGTTGGCTATCATGACTACAATGTTGTCTATCATGACTACAATGTTGTCTATCATGACTACAATGTTGTCTATCTTAACTACAATGTTGTCTACCTTTACTACATGTTGTCTATCTTGACTGCAATGTTGTCTATTATGACTGCAATGTTGTCTATATTGACTACAATGTTGTCTATCTTCACTACAATGTTGTCTATATTGACTACAATGTTGTCTATATTGACTCCAATGTTGTCTATCTTAACTAGAATGTTGTCTATCTTAACTACAATGTTGTCTATCTTGACTACAATGTTGTCTATCTTGACTACAATGTTGTCTATCTTGACTACAATGTTGTCTATCTTAACTACAATGTTGTCTATCTTAACTACAATGTTGTCTATCTTAACTACAATGTTGTCTATCTTAACTACAATGTTGTCTATCTTAGCTACAATGTTGTCTATCTTAACTACAATGTTGTCTATCATGACTACAATGTTGTCTATCATGACTACAATGTTGTCTATCATGACTACAATGTTTTCTATCTTGACTACAATGTTGTCTATCTTGACTACAATGTTGTCTATCTTGACTACAATGTTGTCTATCATGACTACAATGTTGTCTATCATGACTACAATGTTGTCTACCTTTACTACAATGTTGTCTACCTTTACTACAATGTTGTCTATCTTGACTGCAATGTTGTCTATCTTGACTACAATGTTGTCTATCTTGACTACAATGTTGTCTATCTTGACTGCAATGTTGTCTATCTTGACTGCAATGTTGTCTATCTTGACTACAATGTTGTCTATCTTGACTACAATGTTGTCTATCTTAGCAGCAATGTTGTCTATCTTGGCAGCAATGTTGTCTATCTTGGCAGCAATGTTGTCTATCATGGCAGCAATGTTGTCTATCATGGCAGTAATGTTGTCTATGTTGGCTGCAATATTGTCTATCATGACAGCATTGTTGTCTATCAATGACAGCAATGTTGTCTATCATGACAGCAATGTTGTCTATCATGACAGCAATGTTGTCTATTTTGACTGCAATGTTGTCTAAGTGACTGCAATGTTGTCTATCTTGAATGCAATGTTGTCTATCTTGACTGCAATGTTGTATATCTTGAATGCAATGTTGTCTATCTTGACTGCAATGTTGTCTATCTTGACTGCAATGTTGTCTATCATGGCAGCAATGTTGTCTATCATGGCAGCAATGTTGTCTATCTTGACTACAATGTTGTCTATCATGGCAGCAATGTTGTCTATCATGGCAGCAATGTTCTCTATCATGGCAGCAATGTTCTCTATCATGGCAGCAATGTTCTCTATCATGGCAGCAATGTTCTCTGTCATGGCAACAACGTTGGCTATCATGACTACAATGTTGTATATCATGACTACAATGTTGTCTATCATGACTACAATGTTGTCTATCTTAACTACAATGTTGTCTACCTTTACTACAATGTTGTCTATCTTGACTGCAATGTTGTCTATCTTCACTACAATGTTGTCTATCTTCACTACAATGTTGTCTATCATGACTGCAATGTTGTCTATCGTGACTGCAATGTTGTCTATCTTGAATGCAATGTTGTCTATCTTGACTGCAATGTTGTCTATCTTGACTGCAATGTTGTCTATCATGGCAGCAATGTTGTCTATCATGGCAGCAATGTTGTCTATCATGGCAGCAATGTTGTCTGTCATGGCAGCAGTGTTGTCTATCATGGCAGCAATGTTGTCTATCATTTCAGCAATGTTGTCTATCATGGCAGCAATGTTGTCTATCATGGCAGCAATGTTGTCTATCATAGCAGCAGTGTTGTCTATCTTGACTATAATGTTGTCTATCATGGCAGCAATGTGGTCTATCATGGCAGCAGTGTTGTCTATCATGGCAGCAGTGTTGTCTATCTTGACTACATTTGTGTCTATCTTGAGTGCAATTTTGTCTATCTTGACTACAATGTTGTCTATCTTGACTACAATGTTGTCTATCTTGACTACAATGTTGTCTATCTTGACTACAATGTTGTCTATCTTGACTACAATGTTGTCTATCTTGACTACAATGTTGTCTATCTTGACTGCAATGTAGTCTATCTTGACTACAATGTTGTCTATCTTTACTACAATGTTGTCTATCTTGACTACAATTTTGTCTATCTTGACTACAATTTTGTCTATCTTAACTACAATGTTGTCTATCTTAACTACAATGTTGTCTATCTTTACTACAATGTGTCTATCTTAACTACAATGTTGTCTATCTTGACTACAATGTTGTCTATCTTAACTACAATTTTGTCTATCTTAACTACAATTTTGTCTATCATGACCAAAATGTTGTATATCATGGCAGCAGTGTTGTCTATCTTGACTACAATGTTGTCTATCATAGCAGCAATGTTGTCTATATTGACTACAATGTTGTCTATCTTGACTTCAATGTTGTCTATCTTGACTACAATGTTGTCTATCTTGAATAAATGTTGTCTATCTTGGCAGCAATGTTGTCTATCATGGCAGCAAAGTTGTCTATCATGGCAGCAATGTTGTCTATCTTGACTGCAATGTTGTCTATCATGACAGCAATGTTGTCTATCATGACAGCAATGGTGTCTTTCATGACTGCAATGTTGTCTATCATGACTGCAATGTTGTCTATCGTGACTGCAATGTTGTCTATCTTGACTGCAATGTTGTCTATCTTGACTGCAATGTTGTCTATCTTAGCAGCAATGTTGTCTATCATGGCAGCAATGTTGTCTATCATGGCAGCAATGTTGTCTATCATGGCAGCAATGTTGTCTATCATGGCAGCAATGTTGTCTATCATGGCAGCAATGTTGTCTATCATGGCAGCAATGTTGTCTATCATGACAGCAATGTGGTCTATCATGGCAGCAGTGTTGTCTAACTTGACTACAATGTTGTCTATAATGGCAGCAATGTTGTCTATAATGGCAGCAATGTTGTCTATCCTGGCAGCAGTGTTGTCTATCTTGACAACAATGTTGTCTATCATGGCAGCAATGTGGTCTATCATGGCATCAGTGTTGTCTTTCTTGACTACAATGTTGTCTATCATGGCAGCAATGTTGTCTATCATGGCAGCAATGTTGTCTATCATGGCAGCAATGTTGTCTATCATGGCAGCAATGTTGTCTATCATGGCAGCAATGTTGTCTATCATGGCAGCAATGTTGTCTATCATGGCAGCAATGTTGTCTATCATGGCAGCAATGTTGTCTATCTTGACTACAATGTTGTCTATCATGGCAGCAATGTTGTCTATCATGGCAGCAGTGTTGTCTATCTTGACTGCAATGTTGTCTATCATGGCAGCAATGTTGTCTATCATGGCAGCAATGTTGTCTATCATGGCAGCAATGTTCTCTATCATGGCAGCAGTGTTGTCTATCTTGATTACAATGTTGTCTATCATGGCAGCAATGTTCTCTATCATGGCAGCAATGTTCTCTGTCATGGCAACAACGTTGGCTATCATGACTACAATGTTGTCTATCATGACTACAATGTTGTCTATCATGACTACAATGTTGTCTATCTTAACTACAATGTTGTCTATCTTTACTACAATGTTGTCTATCTTGACTGCAATGTTGTCTATTATGACTGCAATGTTGTCTATATTGACTACAATGTTGTCTATCTTCACTACAATGTTGTCTATATTGACTACAATGTTGTCTATATTGACTACAATGTTGTCTATCTTAACTAGAATGTTGTCTATCTTAACTACAATGTTGTCTATCTTGACTACAATGTTGTCTATCTTGACTACAATGTTGTCTATCTTAACTACAATGTTGTCTATCTTAACTACAATGTTGTCTATCTTAACTACAATGTTGTCTATCTTAACTACAATGTTGTCTATCTTAACTACAATGTTGTCTATCTTAACTACAATGTTGTCTATCTTAACTACAATGTTGTCTATCATGACTACAATGTTGTCTATCATGACTACAATGTTGTCTATCATGACTACAATGTTTTCTATCTTGACTACAATGTTGTCTATCTTGACTACAATGTTGTCTATCTTGACTACAATGTTGTCTATCATGACTACAATGTTGTATATCATGACTAGAATGTTGTCTATCTTTACTACAATGTTGTCTACCTTTACTACAATGTTGTCTATCTTGACTGCAATGTTGTCTATCTTGACTACAATGTTGTCTATCTTGACTACAATGTTGTCTATCTTAACTGCAATGTTGTCTATCTTGACTACAATGTTGTCTATCTTGACTACAATGTTGTCTATCTTTACTACAATGTTGTCTATCTTTACTACAATTTGTCTATCTTGACTACAATGTTGTCTATCTTAACTACAATGTTGTCTATCTTAACTACAATGTTGTCTATCTTAACTACAATTGTGTCACTACAATGTTGTCTATCTTGACTACAATGTTGTCTATCTTAACTACAATTTTGTCTATCTTAACTACAATTTTGTCTATCATGACTAAAATGTTGTATATCATGGCAGCAGTGTTGTCTATCTTGACTACAATGTTGTCTATCATAGCAGCAATGTTGTCTATATTGACTACAATGTTGTCTATCTTGACTACAATGTTGTCTATCTTGACTACAATGTTGTCTATCTTGACTGCAATGTTGTCTATCTTGACTGCAATGTTGTCTATCTTGACTACAATGTTGTCTATCTTGACTACAATGTTGTCTATCTTGGCAGCAATGTTGTCTATCATGGCAGCAATGTTGTCTATCTTGACTGCAATGTTGTCTATCATGACAGCAATGTTGTCTATCATGACAGCAATGTTGTCTATCATGACTGCAATGTTGTCTATCATGACTGCAATGTTGTCTATCGTGACTGCAATGTTGTCTATCTTGACTGCAATGTTGTCTATCTTGACTACAATGTTGTCTATCTTGTCTACAATGTTGTCTATCATGGCAGCAATGTTGTCTATCATGGCAGCAATGTTGTCTATCATGGCAGCAATGTTGTCTATCATGGCAGCAATGTTGTCTATCATGGCAGCAATGTTGTCTATCATGGCAGCAATGTTGTCTATCTTGACTACAATGTTGTCTATCATGGCAGCAATGTTGTCTATCATGGCAGCAATGTTGTCTATCATGGCAGCAATGTTGTCTATCATGGCAGCAATGTTGTCTATCATGGCAGCAATGTTGTCTATCATGGCAGCATGTTGTCTATCTTGACTGCAATGTTGTCTATCATGGCAGCAATGTTGTCTATCATGGCAGCAGTGTTGTCTATCTTGACTACAATGTTGTCTATCATGGCAGCAATGTTGTCTATCATGGCAGCAATGTTGTCTATCATGGCAGCAATGTTGTCTATCATGGCAGCAATGTTCTCTATCATGGCAGCAATGTTCTATATCATGGCAGCAGTGTTGTCTATCTTGATTACAATGTTGTCTATCATGACAGCAATGTTCTCTATCATGGCAGCAATGTTCTCGTCATGGCAACAACGTTGTCTATCATGACTACAATGTTGTCTATCATGACTACAATGTTGTCTATCATGACTACAATGTTGTCTATCTTAACTACAATGTTGTCTACCTTTACTACATTGTTGTCTATCTTGACTGCAATGTTGTCTATTATGACTGCAATGTTGTCTCTATTGACTACAATGTTGTCTATCTTCACTACAATGTTGTCTATATTGACTACAATGTTGTCTATATTGACTCCAATGTTGTCTATCTTAACTAGAATGTTGTCTATCTTAACTACAATGTTGTCTATCTTGACTACAATGTTGTCTATCTTGACTACAATGTTGTCTATCTTAACTACAATGTTGTCTATCTTAACTACAATGTTGTCTATCTTGACTACAATGTTGTCTATCTTAACTACAATGTTGTCTATCTTAACTACAATGTTGTCTATCTTAACTACAATGTTGTCTATCTTAACTACAATGTTGTCTATCATGACTACAATGTTGTCTATCATGACTACAATGTTTTCTATCTTGACTACAATGTTGTCTATCTTGACTACAATGTTGTCTATCTTGACTACAATGTTGTCTATCATGACTACAATGTTGTATATCATGAATACAATGTTGTCTACCTTTACTACAATGTTGTCTACCTTTACTACAATGTTGTCTACCTTTACTACAATGTTGTCTATCTTGACTGCAATGTTGTCTATCTTGACTGCAATGTTGTCTATCTTGACTACAATGTTGTCTATCTTAACTGCAAT